>CALYLW010000266.1:160591-696907 GCA_944989445.1 Ampullaceana balthica | reverse complement strand
AAAGAAATGAAAACAATCTTCAGAATAGTGAAATTCTACGAGAACAAAATTATAACACAAATGAATTGATGGCCTATGTCTCAGAAAATCAACCACGTTTAGTTGAGGATCAAAGAGCTGCCTACATTCACATCTTAGAACTGGTTACCTCAAAAAAAGGTGGAATCATATTCCTTGATGCTCCAGGAGGTACAGGTAAAACATTTGTGATCAATTTGCTCTTGGCTACAATCAGACGAGACAAAGGTATTGCTATAGCCGTTGCTTCTTCTGGCATAGCATCAACATTGCTTGCAGGGGGTAGAACAGCTCATTCTGCCTTCAAGTTACATTTGAACATGAACCATTCTGAGAATGTAACCTGCAACATATCAAAAGGATCAGGAAAGGCCAAGGTACTAGAACAGTGTTCTCTCATTGTCTGGGATGAGTGTACAATGTCACACAAGCGAGCTCTTGAAGCCTTGAACAACTCTCTTCAGGATTTAAAAGGAAACACAAAACTAATGGGAGGAACAGTTGTGGTATTAGCTGGAGATTTTCGACAAACTTTGCCTGTCATTCCAAGGTCAACACCAAGCAATGAGTTGAATGCCTTCCTCAAAGCTTCAACTCTGTGGAAACAGGTCAAGAAAATGACTCTGACCACCAACATGAGAGTCCATTTACATGGAGATAATGCAGCAGGCTACTTCTCACATCAATTGCTTCAACTTGGCGATGGAAAGTGGCAGGTAGACCCAGCATCAGGAACAGTTTATTTCCCATCAAATTTTTGCACTGTAGCAAAGTCACTTGAAGAGTTGAAACTTGCCGTTTTTCCAAACATCCAAGACCAGTTTAAAAATCCTGAGTGGTTGTGCGAAAGGGCCATTCTTGCTCCAAAGAATTCAAGTGTCAACAGCATCAATTCTCAAATTCACAATTTTCTACCAGGCATTTCAAAAAACTACAAATCTATTGATACGGTTACAGATCCGGCCCAAGCTGTTTACTATCCAACAGAATTTTTGAATTCATTAGATCCTCCTGGCATGCCATCACATAACTTGGAACTTAAAATCGGAGCTCCTATCATACTTCTGAGAAATTTGGATCCCCCTAAACTATGCAATGGAACACGATTGAGCATCAAGCATCTCTTACCTCATGTAATAGAAGCCACAATTTTGACAGGCTGCGCCAAAGGAGAAGATGTCTTCATCCCAAGAATTCCAATAATACCAACAGATATGCCTTTTGATTTCAAGCGCCTCCAGTTTCCAATCAGGCTTGCATTTGCCATGTCTATCAACAAGGCACAGGGACAGTCTTTAAAAGTGGCAGGCATTGTACTTGAGGAAGCATGCTTTGCCCACGGACAGCTATATGTGGCATGTTCTAGAGTTGGGTCACCATACAAATCTTTTCATTTTTGCACCAGACGGAAAAACCAAAAATATAGTCTATCGACAAGCCTTAATATAAGCAATATATAAATTACATGTACTTATTTTTAATTACATTTCAATTTATTTTTTAATTGTTTTTCAATGAATGAATTGAAATAATTTTTTTTAAAAATCTGTTGACTATTATTTTAATCGTGCGACGCCGGGTAACCCGGCTAGTATATATATATATTCAAATACAGTAGTTTTGTGTCCAATTAGTTTGAACTACACTTTTTGAACAATTTAATAGCCCACATTCTTAATTGCAGTTTATACCAGGTGACTAGATGGTTGAATTGATATCCTCTTGATTGCTGTTTGTGGATTCTCATTTGAATGTTTGCATGATTCGGCGGTTGAGGTAAATTGACTATAGACTACTCGTACTAGTTAGACGGTTAAACAGATTTATTATTGGGTGTATGTGTTCATGGGATTAAAAAGAAAATATTTATTAGTGTTAACGCTCATGAAATAGTACATATAAGGGTGTGTGTGTTTATGAGGTATAAGGGGAGTGATGAGATTTTTACGAATGACTTATTTAAACAGACATTTTAAGAGACTCCGAAACACTTAGGGACAGTTTAATGTTAAACAGGCCTTCAATGTCTAGTCTCCTTGCCTGACTTACAGCGGCCTGATAAAACTGTCACCAGTCAACCGTAAACGACGAATGAGTCGCACACATTAAACTTTTAACTTTTATATAGCTTGAACTTCAAAAGTTTTTTAAAGACTGTATAAAGGATATTAAAGCAGAACCTTAAAAAAAAACATTTCTTCTAGAAAACAGGCATAAACAAAATAGTTTGATAAAATAAGAGACTTTTTAATAGGAAATAAATCGATATTTACCTACTTGAAAGGAAACAACACAATAACGACTGATTCAGTCGTGTACCAGGAAGGATGGCTGACGATACATTTGATAGAAACTGCAGCAAGCTTGCGATTCCCCTGCTTTGAACAAAAAAGTGGGGTAGGGGTTGATTTAAACGTCATAGAATTCTTGTTTGGTAATTTCGTTTTAACAGCCCTAAATCAAAAAAGGATCTTTATTGTAAATACCTGTTGTTATTAAATCATCAAACATTCATCAATTTGAATTGCTATTAAATTATTAAACCTTTCAATTCATTTTAATTTGATGATTATAAATAAGAAACCTTGTTACTAGATACTACCACACAAAAAAGAGATACTACATAAAAATATTTTAAAAAAACAGTGCATACGATAATCTTCAACTAAAGCTGGTGACGTACTGAAACCTGTTCCACAAGAAATAGGTCACTACTGCAAAAAATAACTGGGAAAAAAACTGTATTAATAGGAATTCTTGTTAACAGCAAATTGACCTTGCTTTAGTGTCTACCTCTTTTAAAAGCGATGGCATTTATTTATTTTTTATTTTTATTTTTGTTTTCAATTCTGCTGCTAAAACGTGTACGACTGTCGTGTCTGAGGTCCAAGGCTATCTTTTTAAATTTATTTTTTAAATGGAGTATCTAAACTCTATTCACTCACTCTCCGACTGATCACTTTTCTCCAACTTCACGTGTAACGAATATTGTGTTTGTAAAGGGAAGCAATTTTTGTCTGCAATAAACATTTTTAAAATGTAAAACATGTAAGTATAAGAGACGTTTTACTTGAACTTATATTGTTTAAATAGTTTATATAAATGATGTAATAAACTATTGAGATTTTCTTTATATAAGATACATTTTTAATTTTTTGTTGAACGTTATTAATTCCATAGAAAACTAGGTTTTTAAAACAATCAAAGGTGATAATACATCATTTGAACTCAATTCGCACTATTGAACATTATGCTCACATGGTCCCACAAAAGTGATACGGCACTTTATTTCGTTCCTTTCAAGAGGAATTTCTTTCATGTAAAGCGCTGTGAGCCCAGTTCCTTACTGGGATACAGCGCTATATAAATAATCAATTTATTATTATTATTAATTTCTTGTTGAAAAAAATATATTATAAGAATGAAATAAGTACCATGGACATAATGTACCAAAATTTTGGAATAAGTTTTCCCAAAATCCCATTGTGTGGTATAAACTGTTGGAACACATTTACCCATAGGGTCCATAGATTTCCTCTCCTCCATATTCTCCCTCCCGCCCGACGCAAGAATTACTGGTGTCGTATTCTCAAATAGTTGGTTCTATATATTTCTTTGTACATACAAAACGTAGATCAATATTCTGCCAGTGTTTTTATTACTCCAGATTTTAGAATAACGTTATTGAAACAAATGCTCCCAGGTTTATCTTTCATACATAATATTTCATTTGTCTAAAAGTTCTTTATCAGGGCATCCATGTATCTTAGCATTACTGAAACTTGAGAACATTTCCTTTACTGTCGTCTTTGAAAAGGTTTTAGAAACTCAGTTTTTTTTTCTTAACTAGAGGGTTTCTAGTTTATTTCAATTAATTGCAGGATATCACCGTCACTAGCCCCACTAGCCTTGTCCTAGTTCAACACATCTCTATATATAATTCTCTTCATGAGATCATGCGAGGCAAGCAAGCTGCAAGTATGTGCAACCGAGCATGACGAATGACCCTCGCTCGGGTCAACTAAACACAGTTAACGGTTGACAAGCGAAGGTAGTGGAGGGGTGACCAACAATGGCCCTTTCGTCACTTGCATTATTCCTTCACAGAAAAAGTGAGATTCGTAGTGTACTGGTTAAAACGTCCGCCTCATGCGAGGAAGGTCCTGGGTTCAAGCCACGGCGAATATATTGTGTGTGTGTGTGTTTTTTTTTAAAGTCTGTTTGTGCCCGTTCTTTTACCTTTTTATTGCAAAGCATACGCCGCAGACTGGCTCAACATAGACAGTGCAAAGAACGGTTGGCGGTGAGAGTACAGACACAAAAAGCAGCACCAAGTAAATAAAAAATAGCGAGCAAAGGTGAAGACATGCAAACTCCCATTTATTACTACCATCCCTTATACATAAACTTTGTTTGGCCGATCCCAGCGAGGGTTAGTCATATTTAGGGTTGTTAATTGCGTGGTTTTTTTGTTGTTTTTTTTTGTTGGTTTTTTTGTTGTTTTTTTTGGAAAACCGATTATCGATTATGTAAAACCGATTTTAAACCAATTATTGTTTTACAGCTGACTTCATAGAAGTTAGGGGTGTACCGAATTTCACCTGCAAATGTCTCGAAAATGAACAATGAGTTGGCAGTTCCCCCTCCCCCAAACCGACGTTCACTAGCGTTGTTTTGATTTCTTCGTGGTGTAGTTTGTGTCCGTTCTTTCTCAACTTTCTTTGCACTCTCCATGAGCAAGTCTGCGGCGTATGCTACGCCGCGGGGCGTCTAGTAAAATTATAAAAGGTTTCATTTTAACTATAAAATGTAATAACTAAAAGAATGTTTATTATAATACGCTGCTCAAGACAATCCAATAGTAAAAAAACTTTAGGTTTTGTCTCTTAAATAATTTTTAATATAATGCGCACTGATCGAAAATATATTTTTTTTAAAGTAACATCAATATAATACGAACCGAATCGCGCAACAGGAAAGTATGAAAAAGTTGGTTCAATATAATATGCACCGCGACACTCTATCTCAAAAAATTAACATGATACATAAAGATAAATAAAATAATCTAAAAATTCAATAATTTAATGACAATACATGCGATCGATCGGAAATTTTCATAAATCGTTTTTATCAACAGCATAAAACTGCCTGCAAATTTTCAGCTCGCTAGCTTACGAGGAAGTGGGTTAAAAATTGATCCACGGCGCCGAAGCACAACCTAGTATATATATATTTACCCTCAATTATGTATGACTGACTCACTTTGGCCTAACGCTAAGGGACATCACTCTGCTTTTTTAAAAATTGAAAATGTAGACTTCAAAATGATAAACATTTTGGTTTCCAGATTAACATAAACCAAACAACGCACGAACCTTTGACGTCAGCATTTGTGTTGTAAACAGTGCTGACTGACTCAAATAGTTATTTTTTGGTGCAGTAATTTGGTGCGTTGCTTTCTAAAAGTAGTTAAAAAATCGTGTGGTGATTACAACTGTAAAAAATATTATATAATATAAATACTTTGTGTTCATTTCAGTAATATTTCGTATTTATCATACAAGGATAAGTTACTTGGGCTTTTGACCGAAAACAAGTGGGCGCCGTGGGGGCCCTACAACCCCTATTATAAATACTTTGTGTACATTTAAGGAAGTTTAATATAACGTATTTATCATACACGGACAAGTTAGTCGGGCTTTTGAAAAAGTTTAGCACCTAAAAAAGTGGGCGCCGCAGTCGCCACGGCGCCCCGGCACAATCTAGTATATATATATTACGCGTTATTCTGTATTTTACAATATTTTTTTAAAAGAATTTCTTTTTCACGGGGTAACGAATTGTTTTCTCTATTTGAAATAAAAAAATTATTGAAAAACATGTATCATTATTATTTCAACCTACAACTTTCGTTTGCGAATTTTTCTCTTGGCGAAGTATTCAATTAAGCCAGTAAAGGTAAGTAAGCTTACAAGTTCCTTTTCAATGCTCATTATAGATAGCATATTCAGTCTTTGTTGTCCCATGCACATTTTTACTCATTTTATATTCTTTTCAACTTTGAAAAGGATCGCTCTCAGCTGCAGTTTGATGTCATCATTGAAAGATAGATGCGAAGTGCGATGTGTACATTTGTAAAGGACTGTGTGAAATTTAGCTCATTCAAAAGCAGCAAAATGTTTAGCTCTGTGCACGTGTTTTGAATTTCGCATTCGGCTACTTCCTTTTCCTTACCCTGAGCCTGGGGTTGGACAATAAATATTTTAAAGAGTTCTGAAAATTGGACTAATTCTGAAGGTAAGCAGTCTTCGAAATCGCTTGAATATTCTTCCATGAACGTGGCTGCTGCCCATCGGAAGGCGAAATTGCTGAGCTCAGTTAGGTTTGTAAGAAAGCCAAATTTCTCATGCATGTCTTTATTTGCGCCTAACCGATGTTGTAGGACTTAAGAAAGTTTTGTCAATGATTACCAGAAATACCTGAACCTTGAATTTTTGTCTTGGGGAGAATACTGTTTTGGTGATGTCCCTTTATCAAACTGACGCTTTCTTTTTTTTTATATATAGCATTGAAGATTGTTTATACTCTTTTTTACAACGGATTTGTCCTTTCCTTTGTCTTCATAGGAATCAAATTAAGAATGTTGTCTTTTAACAAACTCAATGAGAGACTTCCTTTCTAAAATTGTTTCCCAAATTTCAAGTAAAATAGCGACTTCCAGTTGTACAAATTCCTTCAGAAATCCTTCTGCTTCAAGTCGACAGTCACGTGGCTGATTTTCGTTAGTTGCCAATTCTTCCAGTGCTGCGATATTCTCATGGTATGAGTTATTAACAGACATTACAGCTTCATGTCAGGCTGACCATCTGGTGTCAGACAAGGTTTTGTTAGCATGTATCAATTTCATGTGTTTTTGAAGTACCTGTCAACAATGAGTAGATGTAACAAGCCGGGTATAAAGATTTTGAAGAAGACAAAAAGATCTGACTGCAGCAGGACAACCTGCTGTACTTTTCTCAACCAAATTAATGGAATGAGCTGTGCACGGCACATAATGAGCAACACTGCACTTCTCATAAAGAATAGACTGGTTTCCGTTATACTTCCTACTCATATTTGCCGCATTTCCGTATGACTATCCAATGCATTTTCAGGGATTCATACAAATATTTACCTGAATCTTTCTTATACAATATAATTTATAATAAGTTTTGGGGACCTTAAATTATTTGGGCCCCCTAGCCTTAGCCTGTTCAGCACCCCCCCCTTTTAATCCACCATAGGGGGATGGGGTCCACGCATCTGTGACGATGTGTGACGAGGGGGAGGGTGTGTTTAAAAAATGTGACGTGATATAAAAAACGCGCAACTTTAAATAAAAGTTACACTTAAATATTTGATTGTTTACGATTTATTTAATTACGTTTTCAATGGCTTCATGCGTGTTACGATATTAGAGTGCAGACTTACCCTAAATACATATTTAAATGACAAAAAATAATATGCAACATGCTAATTTTTATTGAGAAATTACGGCTTAGAGGGGTGGGGGTAGTCAAAGCTTTGTGACGTCATATCGTAAAAGTATGGGTGGTGGTCTAAGTTTTTGTGACAAAGTATGACGCTGGGGGAGGGTGGGGTATAAATCGGCAAACTCGCGTGACGTCATTTATGGACGCCCCTTCAGTCGTGAAAGGGCGACACCATGAGCTTACCGCCCCGGGTGACACTATCCCTAGCGACGCCTCTGCCTACAACCCCTATTCTAAAATACTTTGTGTACATTTCAGGAAGTTTAATATTTCGTCCGCCTGCTACACTAAAAATGTGGTGTACACGGAAATCTATGATATTTAGCTGTTCATATCGTATTGTGTTCATGGTAATGAAAGATAAATGTTCTTTTCTATTGCAGTATTTCATACATTTCTTTGTTATTTCTGTTCATATCGTATTCTGTTCATGGCAATAAAGGCCACATGTTCTTTTCTATTGCTGAATTTCGTATATTTCTTTGTTATCCCTTCTGTCGGATTTCATTCAGCCAGCTTCAGTAGGCTTTTCCACTAGTTCTAGATAAAATGATAAAATAGCACATATTGCGATAATGTCGAAAAGGCACACAATTACTTAAATAACTAACTTAAAATATTTGACACCCTCCTCATGTTCAAAGTTCAAATCCTTTGTAGCTTTTGACATCCAAAAATGTGTCAAATATGCTTTGTTTTCAATTGCTGCAATCCTTTATATCAATTATATTGATAATATTGTTTCCCTACCATTTTTTGTTCAACGCATTACACATTCACATACTCAGAAATATCGGCTAAGAATGCGAGGTGTGCAACCCAACCAGCGCATGCTTTTGACCAGCCAGAAATTTTTGAAGTTCCGCTTTCAGAGCCCACGCTCTGTTCAGCCACGTCAAAGCCACTGTACGTCGGTGTGATAAAAGTAGGTCTGTATATTCAGCCTCACCATCTTTAGATAAATAAAAAAACAGTTGCATGTTCTTTAATGAAAATTACAATCTGGATATCATTGCAATTTAAGAGGACAAAACAACATACCCTTATTGTTTCAAACAAACAACCTTTGTATTAAAAGAAAGTCCCATTTAATGTGCACATTTAATGAAATGGTATACTATTAAATTGTCTTGATATTAACAGATACGTTAGCTCAGTTAACATGAATTTTAAATGTCGAAGAGAGGATATTTGATACAGTTAAGTCATAAGATTAAGATTATTGTCATTCACGTCAATATAAATGAAATTCTAGAGGAATTTGGTGTCTATGTATAGTACGTAGATACGAAATAATAATAAATATCGAATTTAAAAATGCGTTTTCTTGAAGGACTGGTTAATTAGTGGGCTTATATTAATTAAAAGCGTACAAGTACACAAGACTATTTTAAATGTATCTAGCGGATTTTATATTCCCTAATGAGTCTGTACTACCCAAAAGAATTCACCGTTTACCCCAAATGGGGTAATTTACCTTTGTTCGCCGAACCCTGATGTAAAGATTCGACAGATGATACAGTAGGCAGCTTATTAATTGTTTAATATAATAGCCACGAGCGATTTACTCCCAGCAGCTCAAGAGTTGTTTTTTAAACGCCATCAGCAATCCTACATTGTTGATGTCTTATTTATGTATGAGTAGAATGGCGCTCCTTAATGCTCAATGGGGGCGCCAAAATCATGCTGGCCAACTGGTTTGTAATGAAGATATTTTCCAAAATTCAATCTTGCAAACGTATTTGGGATACATTAGTTTACATCTAAATAAAATTAAATAATATGTTTTAATACTCGGTTTGGCGCCCCCAACGTGGCGCCCGGGGACATATGTCACCCTGCCCCACTGGCTACGCCACTGACATCTACACACACGTATTAAAATTTTATTTAAATTATCTAGGCTAAGAGATTCTTGCCGACATGTATATTTTTGTATGAGTTAAATCATAAATCGTTCATTAAATTTGTTGAATACAAAAAAAAATTGTGAAAATTTTATTTAATTTAAAAGCTTTAATGCATTTGTAACTTAGATTTTAAAAAATTAAAAAATAGATATAATCGGAGAGTATTTCTTTGGTACGGAACAAATAATAAAACAACCCCGTAAAATCCCGTAAAGTTTTTGACTATAAATCCCTTATATATGAGACATAACTAAAAGTATTGATTATGTTCAAACGCCACAAACATTTACAGACTGAATCTGTCTTAACTTCCCTTTGCTTTATAACCCCTGGGGGCGGGTGGCAGAGGGGAAAGGTCTGGTCACCGATCGCTGGACCCGTCAAGTGACCCGAAAAATGTAAACAATAGCGACTTCTACATATAGTTTTATATAGATAAACTAAAAATGCATTAATTTAATTACGGTACGTTTGATCGATCTGCAATTTTGACACGATGCATTGTTGGGTGACACGGGTCCGTGTCCCAAATTTCAGCTCGATGGCTTCACGGAAAGTGGGTCATTTTTTACTTTTGTTTTTTCCGCTCGCCCATGAGACGGCGGTGAAGTTAATACAAGGGATTTAATAAAACTAACCCGTAAAAACAAAGTTTTTGACTATAAATCCCTTATATATGAGATATAACTAAAAGTATTGATTATGTTCAAACGCGACAAATATGTACAGACTGAATCTGTCTTAACTCCCCTTTGCTTTTAACCCGGGGGGGTGGGAGAGGGGAAAGGTCTGGTCACCGATCGCTGGACCGGGCTCAGCGTGACACGTAAAATGTAAACAAAAGCACCCCGGTACATTGCTTCAACGTCCGAACTGAGCTGTCATGAGGAAAAAAAAAGAACAAACTGTGAAATTGAATTGCATACCTCGTATATAGATAAACTAAAAATACATTAATTTAATTACGGTAAGTTCGATCGATCTGAAATTTTGATAAGATGCATTGTTAGGTGACACGATCCATGTGCCAAATTTCAGTTCGATGGCTTCACGGGAAGTGGGTCATTTTTTACTTTTGTTTTTCCGCCCGCCAAAGACAGAGAGAAAGAGATCACGACAGAGAGACAGAGACGGCGGTGAAGTTAATATAAGGGATTTTTTTTTAATGGCTAAGGAATATTGTGTTTGTAAAGGGAAGTAATTTCTGTCTCAAATAAATATATTTTAAATTTAAAACATAAGTATAAGAGACGTTTTACTTGAACTTATATTGTTTCAATAGTTTATATAAATGATGTAATAAACTAGTGAGATTTTGTAAATTTAAGATTCATTTTTATATTTTTTTAAACGTTATTAATTCCGCAGAAAACTAGGATTTTTAAACAATCATAGGGGAAAATACATCATCTAAAATAATTCTCGTGTATACTGGTTGCGGTATTTTTTTCTGACACAAAAGTGAAACATCACTTTGCTTCGTTCCTTTCAAGAGGAATTTGCTGTCCAATAAAATATAATAAGAATGAAATGAGTACCTTGGACATAATGTACCAAAATCTTTAAATAAGTTTTCCCTACATCCCATTGTGTGGTATAATCTGTATGAACACATTTACAGACAGGGTCCATAGGATTCTTCTCCTCCATATTCTTCCTACCGCCCGACGCAAGAATTACTGGTGTCCTATTCTCAAAGAGTTGGTTCAATATTTATTTGTACATACAAAACGTAGATCAATATTCTGAAATAGTACTTTTAATGTTTCTGTTTAGGTACAAAACGTAGATCAATATTCTGCCAGACAATACATGTTTTTATTACACGAGATTTTAGAATAACGTTATTGGAAGAAATGGTCCCAGTTTTATCTATCCATACATGACATTTCATTTGTCTGAAAGTTATTTCTCAGGGCATCCATGTATCTTAGGATTACTGAAGCTTGAGAACCTTTCCCGTACTTTCACCTTTGACAAGGTTTGAGGAACTCAGTGAACATTTTTTTTCTTAACTAGAGGGTTTCTAGTTTATTTCAATTCATGGCAGGATATCACCGTCACTAGCCCCACTAGCCTTGTCCTAGTTCAAAACATTAAATTATGAATGGTTTCATTTTAACTTTTAAAAAACAATTTAATTTTTCATTTTGCATGCTCACTATTTACCTTTGTGCTAATTGCTGTATACTAACAAAGTGTTAATCTGCTTTACTTCGCTCTATTAAGTAGGAATTCCTTGTTGGTCGTTTTTTATAGGAACTCCTGAATGCTACGTAAATGTTAATTTAACGGTTAGAAAAGATCTCCATTTGCTTTAATATCCGTGTGTATACCACCAGCAGTGTGTATGGTCACCTGTTATCATTATATATTGTCATACTTAGTGAAGGACCAACCACAGTGACCACTGATTATTCGTTTTCTTCCTGGCCCCACACTCACCACTTAATGTAGCTCAACTTGTCCGTTATTTGGTCCTAATGTTTATGTAACCATTGCAGAAATAGTTCAACATTCTGCCTTGAACTAGAAGTGAGGTTTCTTGACTTTCCTTTTTACTAGACTTTCGAAAAACTTAATAGGAATTACGTCATGGTACCAGGTTCCTGTCATTACAAACATGCCATCGATGTGTGCGCTCTTTCTTTGTGAGCGCATATAATTTTTGTTGATTTAGAATGTAAACAATTTCCTCGACTCCGTCTTTTTTTAAAACAAAGTTCTGATTTATACGCCATCACGTTCATAATGTCAATTCCAGCAAAAAACTTAACTGCCACATAATATATCTCTTAAAACTGTGTGTATTATGTTTTAAATTGTAACGGCCCATAAAACTTTGCATCAACACGATGAAAACAATAAAACTCAAACAACTCACTCAAATCACTTCTAATACGTTAAACGTTTTTCCGATCTAAGAGAGTCCCATCAAACTATTCAATAGCATCAAACTATAGAAGAAGCGTCTGTAATAGATAAATTGCCAATATATAATTTATTGTTTGATGAATGCACAAAGCAGGAAATCTACATATTAGTCATTAGGCAAAGAATAAAATTACTATTTTCATTACGTTTCAAAAAGAATTTAAATTCATATTAACTATTTTCGGATGGATATTAAAAAAATATTCTTTTAAATATTTGTTTGGAATAAAAAAATATATAGGGAAGTAAAACTGTTAGGGATACACCAGTTGTAAGTGTACAATATTTAAAAAATGTAATAAGTATTTCCTGAAGTTATTTTAACGATATCCTGTTGCAGGGTTCGGCTCCTATTGAATTGAAATGTCCAGAAATATATGTATTAAATAAGGTTAATGAATACTTGGATAAGGTTAATTTAAAGTTGGAAGACTGTATTGATGTGCATGATGATGGAGCTACAGCTATGTAGGGTCGTGTACGTGGTCTTTCGGCTTTCGCAAGAGAGACGAATCCGAAAATTGAAGTTAATCGCAGTATTAGGGGCCGTCTATAAATGACGTCACGCGATTTTGGCCGATTTTTACCCCCCACCCCCCTTCTCGTCACACTTTGTCCAAAAAACTTAGACCACCCCTCAAATAGTACGTCAAAAAGCTTTGACATCCCCCCCCCCAAAAAAAAGGCCGTATTTTCTAATTGAAAACAAGCCAATTTTAAATATCTTTTTTTTTACATATAAATATGTATTTAGTGTAAGTCTGCAATCTATTTAATGTGGTAACTAAGGGTGTACCGGATTCAAATTTTAAAATCCGACTGGAGCTGAATTTGTAAAAATTTGCCGGAGCCATTACATACATATATAAATTTATGTATATACGAGCAACCAAGCCCGTCCAAGGACGTTCCGCCACCGTTCGGTGGCATGTTGTAAACAGCCGTTTCGACCGGCATACATGTACATCACGTCAAAAATGCTATTCATTATAGTTAAAATAAATAACTCGTAAAAACAGAGCTTTTGAATATAAATCCCAACGCGCATAAATTAAAATAAAGTCTTGGAAGAAATACATGCACCAAAAATAACTCGTTTCGAATGTCCGCTTAAACTTGTTCAATATGATTGGCCGTATGAGTTTATATGTGTTTGAGGGACCAATCGCTATCGATGACCGCACGGAACATTTCCTTTTATTATATAGGAGTATTAAATATCATGTTCAATACAAAGGTTTACAAACAATTGAAGAGGAAATGTTGTTGTGTGCTCCCCTGGAACTGCGCTATCAATGAATTGTTGCAATAAAGTTAATGAATACTTTGAAAAACTTATTTTAAAAAGCTGTGTCTGTTGATGGAGCTCCAGCTATGTTGGGTCGTGTAAGTGGATTTTTCGGCTTTTGCAAGAGAGAGGAATCCCAAAATTGATGTTAACCACTGTATTATCCATCATCAAGCTCAGCTTGTGAAACATTTGGAACCTGAACTGGAGGTAGTCATGCATGACATTATCCAGATTGTAAATTTCATCAAAGGACATGCACTGCAAACACGACCGTTTCGTGATTTATGCAAAGATGGTGAGGCTGAATATACAGAATCTAAAGTTCGCCGACCCCAGGTCTAAATTTTGAGGTTAGTATTCTTATGTCTTGTCTTATCTATACAGAAGATTAATGCGTTTACAGACCATGCCGGTCTGTTGGCAAGTGATGCGGCGTTCACAGGCCACGGCTATAAGGGCCCTAGGCTTTCACATGGATTCGAACCCGTAACCGCGCATTCCACTCGACCACCGATGAAATATTTAAGAGGAATTAGACTTCTGCTTGATTAATGAATGTTTAAGGGGAGCATAAAATATGATGAAGAAGTGCGTGTTTATTATTGAGAGTAATACATGGATACACGTACGCGTAAGATACAATACATTTTTGTATAGAAAGAGCGTCTGTGATAGAAAAGATAAGGTACCAAACGAAATGACTGAAAAGCTAACAAAGTGAGGCTAGAATACTCAATGAACGTTGCTGAACCAGCTAGTAGCTAGCATAGCTAGGAAGTTATCTTATGGAATATTAGACCACGATAAATCTTTTAAATAGATTATTGTGGATTATTGTGGAAACAATTTGTGTAAATAAATCACTAAGTAATACTGTGATTATGTGTTGTAATTAGGATAGGAGTGGATCACATTGAATGCATCGATAATTATATGTGTGTTACTATTTGTGCCATATTATCACAATATGTTGTTGATAATTATATGTGTGTTACTATTTGTGCCATATTATCACAATATGTTGTAGTTAGGATAGGAATGTTTCACATTGTTGTTGGCTTCCTTATGTCCCGTAAGACGACGGAAGTTTCTGTGCTCCTATGGGATCCTCGCGCATGGCCCTGCAGCTTCTGCTGTGGCTGTACAAGCCCACTCGCGAATGGCAGCCTTTGCCGCACTTCTGACACTGAAAGGAAGCACCTGTGGTTGACTGATTAGCTATCCTTTTCCTCTTTTGGCGGTCGGCGTCTGCGACCTGCCGCAGGTCTCTTTCTCCTGCTTCTAGCCCGGCAGTCAACGCCTGTCTCCATCTGTACCTGTCCCCAGCGAGTTCCTCCCAGCTGTTTATGTCGATGCCAATAGCTTTGAGGTCTCTCTTGCAGGCATCTTTGTAACGGGGGTGAGGCCGGCCTGTAGTCCTCTTTCCTTTGGCTAGCTCAGAATAGAGGATGTCCTTTGGATTCTGACATCCTCCAATCTGCGCTCATGTCCCAACCATCTGAGCCGACGCTGGCGGAGAAGAGTTGTCATACTTTGTATTTTTGCCTGTTGCAGCACCTTATTGTTGGTGACATGGTCCTGCCAGGCGATTCCCAGGATGCGCCAGAGACAGTGCATGTGGAAAGCACTCAATCTCCTTTCTTGTCTGGAGTATAGGGTCCAGGATTCACTGGCATAAAGGAAGGTGCTTAGCACACATGCACGGTACACAGCAATTTGTGTTCTAATGGTCACATTGAATGAATTGATAATTATATGTGTGTTATTATTTGTATGTGAAGAGCTGTGAGCCCAGTTTCCAAATGGAGTAAGGCGCTACATAAATTATCAATTTATTATTTTTAGTTTGTAGCTTTAATAAAAGATGATATATTGGTAAAGATGTTTGGGCAAACAACTTATCTCCTCTACTAATAACTAATCGCACTTATAGTTCATTAAAAGCTATATTTTGTAAGATGACAATGAGGCATACGTTGTACACTTTCATTTAGCGAATAAAGCCAAGGGTTCAAGACTTAGTTCATCTTTAAAACATGGTCTGATCAGCTCAACCTATGAGCTAGCCACCAAAAATAATAAATACATTTTTTAAATACAAGGTGACAAAAAAAAGGAAATTCTTCAAGTCCCATGAAATAAGGTCAAGATAAAAAGGATTCGTGCTAAAATTTAAAACAATTTTGCTTTCTGCTCATAGTCAAACAAAAGGTTTGATAGGTATTTCATCAGCTATTTGTTAAGGCGAAAACGAAGCACATTCACACAAAACAGGACAATAATACACAATTTTTTTAAATTATTTAAATTTATTAATTTAATAAAATACATAATCATTTGTAGTTGTTCATTTTAAAATATTTTGTTAAAAAAGAAAACGACTTTTCAACAGCTGACATAAAAATACTTGAAATAAATGTGTTCACCAGATTCAGGTAAAAGCATTGGTCTTCCCTTTATAATGATAAAACCTTTTTCATCAATTCAACCATATAATTAGCCACACACACAAAAATATGTTGATAAATTAACTAAAAATTAAAATAAATTACAATACAATAATATATAATACATACACATTTCTATCAACTGGAGTTTTGGTTTAATACCAATTAATTCTTGAAAAATAGTGATATTATTTGATGGCAAATAGAATTTACAGATAGATATTGACTCAGATTTTAGATGGTTTAGACTTACGAATATTTTAATTTATAAGCTAATTAAATTCAGGTAGATCCCAGAAAAAGTGTATATTTGAAACTAACTTAAGGAAGGCACTCAAATGTATCACACAAATAAACTCAGTCCAAAATGTTTATAACATTTCCATTAGGTTAATTTGATATCAATAGCTGTTTGAGAATTACTTGTGATGGCAAGTGAGCAACTCAGATTTTCTTTTAAGTTTTAAATTTTGAGTTGTAATCCATATTTAAGTTGAACCACTCCTAATTTCTTGATGTTTCCATTGATGAAACCAATCTAAGATGCAAGCAATAATAATTTTCCTTTAGTTTGTCCATATTTTGAAAAGTATTACATCGACATGTCATGCAACTCAAGTACCTTAGGCTGTCTTTTAAAGAAATAATATTTAATAAACTTTTAAAGAACATCGTTCAGGTAGCTAATTATGATAAGAATAGAGGAACAAAGTTATAAATGCCAGCTGCTTCAAACACATTTCTATTATCTCCAACCCCTGATATTGTTTATTTCACAGATATATGGAGCCCCAGTTCAACATGCTTCTCAGTGTAAACAAGAACTGACATTATTTATAACTCTTAGTTTCCATAACACTAAGGATACTGAAATACTATTTATTGACATTAATATTACTGCAGTATGACTCCTAAGACAAAAAGATTATGAAGACTCACTTGTGTTTCCATGACGTAAAGGTTGAACAATCTGAAAGACTTGGGTTGACTTATGTACATGTAGGATTTAAATAATTTTTTTGATAACAACATCATAATAAAAAAAAATAATTAGTTTCAATTATTCAACAGTCACACAAATCAAACAAGTTAAAAAATGAAATGATCACATCAAGCTAATAAATACATCACAAACTGATATCTCAGTTAATCCTTTACTTGTCAGTACTTTCACCAACAATCTCAGTACTTGATATGATTGAAAAACAAAACAAAAACCATTAAAATCTTATGCGTTATAAAAGCATAATGGTGATCCTAAATTTGCACAAGTATATGTTATTCCATGCGGTAGGATGTGACTGTAACAACAGGATGTGATATAATTTTACAGACTGTACAATTTTGTTGCATTTCATCATACAAAAGGTATTGCTGGCTTAAACAGATAAAATTATTATAGGTAAACTATCAATATTTCTCAAACAATAAATATGCAATAAGCTGATAATGTTCAAATAACAGCAGGTAAATATATATATATACTAATTATTGGTGATAGTAAATAAATAAGCTATGATGAAGAAGTAAGAGGGCAGAACGTCACATGGAATTTATGTTGACATCGCTAACAGAAAACTTTCTGGTACTCTGATGGATGCAGGCAGCACTTACGGGTCTAAATAGTCTAATGGGGGCAAACACTTGATGGTACACAGTGCAAGTTTCTGATGGATGCAGGCAGCACTTACGGGTCTAATGGTGGCAAACACTTGATGGTACACAGTGCAAGTTTCTGACGGATGCAGGCAGCACTTACGGGTCTAATGGTGGCAAACACTTGATGGTACACAGTGCAAGTTTCTGACGGATGCAGGCAGCACTTACGGGTCTAATGGTGGCAAACACTTGATGGTACACAGTGCAAGTTTCTGACAGATGCAGGCAGCACTTACGGGTCTAATGGTGGCAAACACTTGATGGTACACAGTGCAAGTTTCTGATGGATGCAGGCAGCACTTACAGGTCTAATGATGGCAAACACTTGATGGTACACAGTGCAAGTTTCTGATGGATGCAGGCAGCACTTACAGGTCTAATGATGGCAAACACTTGATAGTACACAGTGCAAGTTTCTGATGGATGCAGCATTTACTGATTCTCATGATTAAGATTTGAATGATGAAGTAATTCCTTAAATTCATAAAAGACATTTTTAAAAAATGTATATCGATAAGGTATTATATTTATAACATGACAAAGTGTTAATTGGAAGCATCTGGATGTGCTTAAACACATTGTTTGATGAACTATAACACAGCTTAGTTTAGTCCTGAGAACACCATAACAATAGTCAGTGGAAGACTCACGTGGGGATATTAGAATGACAACCAGAACATAATCCTCACCAAAGAAGGTGGATACGTTATCTGGAAGCTGCAATCTAATATTCTATTTACATCAAGTTGCTGAATTTAAAAAGTCAAAAGGACAACTTGAAAAGCTGCAACAGTGTCACTGGAATTAAGGGAGATATCATACAAAATGACTGGAGGTCAAAGTCACCGACAGCCTTCAGCGCTGGAAACCTGCGGGCTGTCCCTGCAGACCAACGTTCTTTCAGAACTCGTGCTGTCATCATTGTCTCCAGAGTCTGGACTGTCCGGGGACATGGCCTGCTGTTGCATTCTTCGCCTGAAATTGATTAAATCAATAATAATTGAATTGAAGGTAAGTTAACTGGGACACATGTTAATTATTGTTAGTATTATTGCAATCATTTGATTGTCTGTCCTTGAAAGATAAAATATTTCATATCCATTTGATACAGAACAATAGTAAACCAGTCAATCAGTTAATTGTGGCCTAATGTGGTGTTGTGTAATATAATAATATCTAGAAGTCTAATGATATGTTATAAATTTGAACAGATTTTATTTTAAAAAATTACTATGAAGGTTTATAACCTCTGAGCTTAAATATCAAATGTTAACCCAGAATTGGTCATATCTTAGTGATATGAATAAAAATTTGTACTTGATAATTTAAAGCTCTTCTTCTATTTATCATGGGCAAACACAACTACTTCTGTGATTGTTATGGCTCCTCTAAAAGTTACTAACTTACTTAAAATTGTTCATAAATTTAGAGGTTGACAGTGATGAGCAAACAAACCCATATCCACACTACAAAAATATTGTTGTAGAAAAAAATTTAAATGTTTATTTTAGGATGTATCTACAATGAATTATAAAGAAAGACATTTATGGTACAGTCATTTTTTTGGTTCTTAACTAAAAATGAAGACAGTTGGTCACGCTGAGCCTAACTTGTGAATGCTTGAGAATTTTATTGTCCCCCTTTATCACAAGAAACTTTTAAGCAAAACAGTTGGATTAATTCAGATAAATCTTGAACTCTTTTTTTAAGTCAGCATGCATTCCTTTATTTATTTTTCAACAAAAAAAAATCAATTTCTAGATATTTTTATTTATATTTTAAATTTCAGGATTGACATAAACTAGAAAAAAGTTCCTCAAAACTGACATATTCATTATTTTATTTTTTTTAAAACATGAAATTACTTCCACAGAGAGACAGAAAGTTTAAAAAATTAAACCAAAAAAAAAGACAATTTATTGGTATGTAAGTTTAAGGGGCATGAATCAGACAAAAGGAAGAGGGACGCTATAACCAAAAACTAAATGGAACCAAATAAACATGCAATGAGTAATGGTAGTTGTCCTCAAGACTTTTACTTCATGATAATGTGTTATGGCTTGTTATTGTTTGAACAGTTCTGTTTTGATTCAACTCATGATCATGTGTTATGGCTTGTTATTGTTTGAACAGCTGTGTTTTGATTCAACTCATGATCATGTGTTATGGCTTGTTATTGTTTGAACAGTTCTGTTTTGATTCAACTCATGATCATGTGTTATGGCTTGTTGTGGTTTGAACAGTTCTGTTTTGATACAACTCATGATCATGTGTTATGGCTTGTTGTGGTTTGAACAGTTCTGTTTTGATACAACTCATGATCATGTGTTATGGCTTGTTGTGGTTTGAACAGTTCTGTTTTGATACAACTCATGATCATGTGTTATGGCGTGTTGTGGTTTGAACAGTTCTGTTTTGATTCAACTCATGATCATGTGTTATGGCTTGTTGTGGTTTGAACAGTTCTGTTTTGATTAAACTCATGATCATGTGTTATGGCTTGTTGTGGTTTGAACAGTTCTGTTTTGATTCAACTCATGATCATGTGTTATGGCTTGTTGTGGTTTGAACAGTTCTTTTCTTATTGAACTTTGACAGGTTGGATGAGTTAGACAAAAATGAAATGACTTCAAATAAAGTGAGCACAAAAAAAACTTTGGAGTATGTACATGTATTTCCAAACCCAAAATAAAAAATGTGAAGGGTTCTAACCAGAGGTTGTGATCACTAGACAAAAAAGATGTTTTAGTAACTTTAACAACTTACATTCAACTCCGTTCAAAAATAGTTCAGCTAAAGAAAATTGTAAAATGTGACAAATTTAGAAGGAAAAAAAATACAACAAATATTGATAGAATCAGCATGACCAACTGATTATTTAAAATAAAAGTGTGAGTAGATTACAGTCCCATTGTAAGCCTTTAAAAGATTTGGGATTTGGGGGAGCCAGTAAAGAATATTAAAAGTAATCTTTTAATATTAGGACAAAGAGTAGGGGGGGGGGATACACTACTTTTCACAGAATGAAACCCAGTCATTAATTTATTTTATGAATATACTTTTTACAAGATAGTGTAAGTATCAAAGTTTGATTAAATGAGTTTATACACTTAATTTTCCAAAGGCTCTCATCCTCAAAAGAATTATGTGGACCAGGCAATAGATGGGACTGACTTTGTCTAGTTTGACCAGGCAAAATATGGGACTGACTCACCTGCTAGCCTTAGCACACAGTGGAGTTGGCCAGTAATCAAAAATGTTAAAAATGTTTGTTTTTTTTAAATTGTAGGCTTGATAAAACTGAACCTCACATCACCATAAAATGGTTTATGTCATGAATCCTAACTCTTACAATTACTAGTTGGTAATGTCTTCATGTCTTTTGGCCCTCATGGTGATGTAGCATTGTGCGCCATGTGTAGGCTCTTCATTACTGAGATGTAATTCTCTTCTTTTATGTACATAATGCTTTACCTTAGAAATTTTAATTTTCTCGCTATTGGTCTAGGTCAGTGCTTCTCAAAGTGGTGGTCCGCGGACCGGTGCCGGTCCGTGGACCATCAGCTGCCGGTCTGCGGAATTAATTCAAGAAATGGAAGAAGGAAATGTAATTATAATCCTTAAGTTTTCTTTAAGTTTGAAAACCAATAAGAGTATGTCAATCCGCGTCGTTTGATATCAATATATTATATTATAAGGATCACTTGAAGGAACAGTATTTCTTTTATACTTCATTACCAACTAATACAACTCGTTCTGAAATAAAAAACCATTCACGATTACATTGTGGGCAAATCTCAGACAGAATTTCAATATTGTGTTGGTGTGTGATGGATGGCGCTGCGGCCATGTCTGGGCGGCGTTCCGGAGTTGTCAACAAGATTAATGAATTAGCGCCAGAATGCAAGTTTATCCACTGCTTTATTTACTTTGGAATCTCGGGTCCCTTACATCACTGGATCCTAGACTTCCTTTTGGGAAGGGAGCAAACTGTAATAATTAATGGATCAAAATCTGCACCAATAAAGGTTAACTCAGGAGTTCCACAAGGAACTGTGCTAGGTCCCTTACTCTTTTTAATTTATATAAATGATTTACCCAACAATATCTCAACAGGAACAAAAGTTAGGTAATTTGCTGATGATTGTATAATCTATAGAACAATTAAATCAGAACAAGATAGCAAAATTTTACAAAAAGACTTAGATGAATTGATAAAATAGGAAACTAACTGGAGCATGTATTTCCACCCAGAAAAGTGTCAACTGTTAAGAGTAACAAAGAAAAAGAAACAAATAAATTCAAATTATTTCATTCATGGAAAAAAACTGACCCAAACTAAAGATGCAAAATACTTAGGAGTCATAATAAATGAGAAACTATCATGGAATCCCCATGTCAATGAAGTAATTAAAACATCAAACAAAACCTTAGGCTTTATAAAAAGAAACTTTTACAAATGTAATAGAGATATAAAACTAAATTGCTACCTCACTTCGGTGAGACAATATTAGAATATGCATCTTCTGTATGGGACCCATCAACCAAAGAAAACATTGATAAACTAGAACAAATTCAAAAAAGAGCTGACAGATTCATTACTGGAGAATATTCAAAACTGCTAAAGAATAACACCATTAGTTAAATCATTAAACCTTGAAACACTAGAGGATAGAAGAACCAAGAGTTAATTAGTAATCATACATAAAGCAATTAATTCTAATTTAGAAATACAACACAAAGATAACTTAATACAACCCTCAGATAGGCATAAGGATAAAAACATCTTTCTTATTCCGTATGCAAGAACAAACACATACAAATTTTATTTCTTCCCGTCCGGAATTCAGGCGTGGAATGGGTAGCCTAAAGAAACCAGGAAAACCAACACTTTATCAACACTTAAAACTCTAATAAGAATGCAGGAATAGACACAAACCATAGATAAGCGTAGGACGCAATAATCTTCTGTATAGAAGGAGCATCTGTAACAGATAAGATAAGATACCGTGAAAGTTTAGCCACCAAGGAAATGTCAACAGAACTAAACAACGTGCCCATCGAAGTTGTAAAAATTGTGAACTATGTCAAGACAAATGCTTTAAATTCAAGATTATTTGCTGCATTATGTGACGAATTGGGCGCGGAACACAAACTTACTGTATGATGATGTGCGTTGGTTGTCTCGAGACAAAGTACGGTCAAGAGTTTTTGAATTGCGAAGAGACTTCGACCAGTTTGTACAGGAGAAAAAGCCAGATTGGTCTCGACTATTTTGAGATGTATATTGGACAGCCATTTTTAATGAGCTCAATATCTCCATAGAATGAATGATGGCTTCATTATTTACAATGGCAGACAAAATTGATGGACAAAAACGCAAGCTAGCAGAATGGAAGAGTCGAGTGTTAGCCGATATGTTTCACGATTTAGCAACAACTATCTATAGTGCAAATGAACAGCTTGATGTTACATCTTTACAAAAAGTCATCATTGAGCACTTGACAAAATTATTTGACAGTTTTGAGTTCTACTTTCCAACAGAAGATGACCCACGGAAAGGTAATGGATGGATAAGCAATCCATTTATTGCTTTGAAGGTTGACTTGTCCGTGGCTGAAGATAACTTGCTGGAGTTAGCTGCGGATGAAGGTTTAAAAATGAATTGCGGAAATCCTTTTGGATTCACTTGCCGAAATTGCTGTCAAGGCTCTTCTTCCATTTTCTTCATCTTACCTATATGGGACTGGTTTTTCAACAATGAGCCTTATTAAGACAAACTACAGGAACAGTATGGATGTTTGTTCTCCATTGCGAGTATCATTTCCCTCAATCGAGCCAAGACCTTGTAAACTTGCAACAAATAAGCAGGCTCACCTGAGCCATTAGTTTAAGTTGAACTTTAAGCATAAACTTACACATGTACTTACTATAATTACTACATTATTTTTAAAAATAACTATACATGACTTTTTATATTACATTTTATTTGTTCTCTTTAATAAAACATAGACTTAAGTCAGGATATAAATTTATAAAAATACTATCAAATTAAAAACATTTGAAACAAAAACGATGGCTGCCATTATCAACACTTTTTTATACAAAATGGAGACACTTGTAAATGAGAATTAAGCTATCAAGGCTTCAGTTTATTCTTTTTCAAAATTGTTTGATGACATGTAGCATAAAACACGTCGAATTCATACTTAATCTTGCGGTGATTTAGGCTATGTAGGGGGCTCATTTTGCTATCACGTCAGTACAGGGAAGATCACGTCATTACGGGAAAATAGTGCACCGGTCCGCGGTGCAATGGAAAAAATTCGCGCCAGTCCGTCATTTGAAAAAGTTTGAGAAGCACTGGTCTAGGTAACATTGCTACAGTATATCTGCTATTACCTTGAAACGATGGCCACGGTCACAGTAGTTGTGACCAATGAAAACAGAGGACTAAAACAAAGAAAAACAACTAGCTTGTTCAAACAGACATTTAGAATAGAGTTTCATGCCCTTATCATATGATGTTGATGTAGAGTCAAGCACATAATTTTATCAATACACATTGATTACACACCTGGCTTCCATACGTATGCACTTGGGACACTTGTCTGGCACAAAACACTCTTTGTGGTAACAGGCCAGGCAAACTGTCATAGAGGAGAGAGTAGGTCAGTGAGGTGAACATATTAATATTCCTGTGATTAAATATTAGTTCCCTGGTTTATCCTGGTGTAGACCCCTAGACCCCACAACAATTTGGTAAATTTTTAGAACCTTTGGCCTTTAGTAATGATCTGATAACTAAGGCGGTACCGTATCATCACATGAACATATTTGAAAGAAGTTTGTATCTGTTGGAAATTTCCAGATGTTTCATAGCGTTGTTCAAAATAAACTATTGAGAGCTTTTACCACTGACTGTGACACTGACTGTGACACTGACTGTGACACTGACTGTGACACTGACTGTGACACTGACTGTGACACTGACTGTGACACTGACTGTGACACTGACTGTGACACTGACTGTGACACTGACTGTGACACTGACTGTGACACTGACTGTGACTCTTACTCTCAACAAATCTCTATTGGTATGTCTGGGTTAGAAGGCTTTGAAACCTGTTAGTTGAATTTGAACCATGCCAAGAACATTTTATTTTCAAGGAAGAGGAGAACTCTTCGGCTTTGTGAGTGACAGAATACTGAAGCTATATGATGAGCTGAACTTTGATGCAATTTGGTTACATAAATGAAAATCAGTTCCTTGGTATTGCTGAAAAAGCTTTGAGAGTTCTGTGAAAGTTTCAACTTCTTAAATGTGCAATATTCTGGCTTTGTAGATTTCATCAAACACAAGATTCACACTGATTTCCATCTTTAGCAAAAACAAATGGGTATCAATAATGACTGGTTGCATCACCTAATCTGCCTTTAGATCTGTCCTACGGTATAATTAATGTGTTATCTACCTCTTTAAATGCTTTGTTTTTGTGTATAACTAAAAACATAAAAATATGATGCTTTAGTCTATTGAGAAAGAAAAACAACCTTGTGTCACTGCATGAGGTACATAGAGCAATCTAAATGCTTTTAAAAATGTGCCTTCAATTTAATAGTATAATATAACAGCTCAATCAGTTTAACACTCAAAGTAGTTCTTACCTTGACAACTGACGACAGCATCCAGCTGAAAGGGGAAGATAACTTTGGTGTCATGGCACATGCCACACAGAAACCCAAGCCCTTGACATAACTGTAAGAGAATTTTTTTAAAAACATGTATATGGTACAACTTAAAATAAATGTTCTCTATGCCAGTGACACTCAAAGTGGTGGTCCATGGACCGGTGCTTGTCCTTGAGCTATCAGCTGCCGGTCCGCAGAAGTAATGAAGAAATTAAGAAAAATCTAATTATAATCCTCCATTTCTAACAATTAATACTAACCTTAATAGAATATGTCAATAAGCACATTAAATTAAACAAATTAAAATAAATTACATTTCGCTACCATGTCAGTACAAGGAAAATAGTGCATTGATCCCTGGTGCAATGGAAAAATTCCTTCCCATCCACCATACTAAAAAGTTTGAGAAGCACAGCTCTATGCGACACAACAATGAATTTATTAAGAACTCCTAGCTTCATTGTTTGTTAGGCTTATATTCAAAAACATTGACATAACTGTCTTTAATTCTAACCAGACAAGTTTCTGTATAGTAAAAACTACGGACATAACAAAAGCCAATGACATTTTAAAAAACTCATCAACTGACCTGACAATCTTCAACATGAGAGATGGCCAGTGTTATGAAAGCCTTGATCTGGTTCATCATTGATCCAGTCTTCACCTGTGTAAATAGACAAACATACATGTTCATCAGACAAACTTTCCTCTGAAACATGTAAAAAGAAGTTTTTATAAGTTTACAGCATTCAGTTGTACAGAATGTTTTTGAGCAGTTTAACAAGGTTGCAAAGTTTGTGGAGCAAGAGAAATCCAGCGGCCAGCTGAAAATAATTTCTAATATGAAGAAAGCAAGAGAGATTCTTGCAAAATGCTAACGGTATTGTGATTAGTAGGCAGCGGCAATTGATGAGACAAGTGACCAATCAAATTTACAAAAGGTTCAAATAAATTACTGCATTGTTATTGGTAAAAGTTATAACACCACACCAGAGTTAAATGAAGTCATCAAAATGAATAATTCTATAGGTGAACCCGTTGTTGGTTGGTCGGTGAAAGTTATGTTTAAAAAAAAATAAATAAGATCAAATTCTCATTAAGCTAGTTTATTTAAAATTTTAGTGACAGGTTACCTGATATTTTATGTTTTTAAAAAATATTAAAACTGATGCAATAAATCTGAGGTATAAAAAGTTGGGTTGTAAATTATAATATAGTTTAGCAGCATGAAAAAATAGTTTGGTGGGTTTGCCAAGGGGTGGTGATAACTAACTGGGATCCTTCTAAACATAAAGTGTGTTATTGGAAGCCATTTTTAGTCAAGCCTCTTTTGAAGATGACAAATCCATTCATGGCCACCATACAATCAGAAATTTCTTAACAGGTCTGCATGCCTAGTTCAAAGAACTCACCTGAACAAAGTCATCCATTGAATAAACATCATCATCTGTCAGCCAATGGGAGGGAAGCTTCTGCATTTCTTTCAACAACCTCAATAGGAGATTTAAAATGGGATTTACAGAAAGACTGTTAACCGGTTAACCAGTCCTTGATCAAGACCGGTCCCATTTAATCAGGACCGGTTAACCATAACTTCATTTAGTCGGTACTAGCTTATTACCCGGAGTTAATTTTGTGTTGTGTTACGGCAGAATACCAGAGCCAATAAGCGAGCGATTGTGACATCAAAGCG
This sequence comes from Ampullaceana balthica, assembly GCA_944989445.1. Classification (NCBI taxonomy): domain Eukaryota; kingdom Metazoa; phylum Mollusca; class Gastropoda; family Lymnaeidae; genus Ampullaceana; species Ampullaceana balthica. The sequence goes on along the minus strand of CALYLW010000266.1, from coordinate 669,731 downwards.
TTTTTTTAATATTCCGGTCTATAAACAATATAAAAATACACGTCATCCCTGTTAGTTGAGTTCGCTAGTGAACGATTTTCAATTTTAAAAAATTATTCGTTTAGTTACCGAAGCATAGTATCATGGCGGCGGGTCAAAATGTGAATAATGGTCAAGGCCGCAAGTGTTACTATTTATATTACAAGAGGAAAGATAAGCTTACTTGACTGGTCCTCAAATTCGATTTCGGTCTTATGTCAATTATCAACAGTTTTCCAGCTAAGTACGTGCACATCAAAGGCATTAGACTTAAAATTACCACATTGATATAAAATTTTCTATTTTCTAAAAATGTATTTCTTGTGCCCTGGAAAAGGAGCACAGCACATGAGAATTAACGCAAGCGGGCTGTTATTGTTATGTAACCAAAAGCCGTCGCGAGGCGAAAATTTAATGCTTTCCCTTGTTGGTTCTAAAACATTTAAGGGAAGATACAGACCGGACAGTAAAACGCCTTTTTTTGAACGATTAACCGGTCTGCAAAAACAAACTGACTTGACAACAATTGATGATATGCCGCTTTAATATTTTTATAACATAAAAATTGAATATCATTATGGTTTACTTCTTTGTTCGGAATTTGAATTTGCTGTTTTGACGGCAACACTAGAGTCGGTACATTACGGGCGCTTTGATGTCAAATCAGACGACGCGAGGCAAAAATTTGATCCATCCTCTTGTTGGTTCACAAAACATAGTAAAAATATGGACCGATGGTTAACCGGTTAACCAGTCTTTTATTTTAACGGTTAACCGGTCCTAAAAAATGAGAGGTCTTAACAACCTTACTATCTATACTAGATTGTTTTTTATATATGTTCAGAGAGTGTAACTCAAACTATTTATTTTGATAAAGTTTTAAAGCCACAATTCAAATAGTTTTTTTAAAACTTTACAATTAATTAATTATCTTAATTTCCATATTTTTATTTAATAAAAAGTGGATGTGGATTGAAAATGAGATAAGATTTATTATTTTTTTAAATGTAGCAATACGGTGATCTCTGAAATATTTAAATAATGGAACAAGGCAAGATATGGCTGGTAAAAAAGACAAAATAACATTTATTGGACACCAACTCACTTCGGGTCACGCTTGCAGACGGCCAGCAGAGAATGAAGGTGCACGAGCTGTTTGCGACACTCTCTTATACTCTCCAGGACACGCACACGCTTGTACAACAACGGGTTGATGGTGTTGAGGTGGAAGAGCGGCTCCATCCACATCTTCTCCAGCAGGGAATACGAGAACGTGGACACGGGGTAGTGGCCGAAATGCCAGCGTTCCAGGACGTGGCCCGGTATGACGAAAGTTGCCCCACTGTGACAACACTGGCAAAAGTATTTCCCCAGGTACTCGCAGTAACGAAACCTCTTGATGAAAGCTGGGGAAAGAAACATTGACAAGTCTTGTACAGGAAAATAAACAGTTTTAGTTGGTGGGCTTTGTGTATGTATTGAAATAATGATTCAACGATATATGACTACAGCGATATACGAGGACACGGGCTAACAGCAATGTCATGAATCTATGTAATTCTGTTTTACCTGGATCAACTCTAAGACCACATCCAGCACAACGAAAATTCTGCCGAGCCATAACTGTAGCTCTCCTGTAAAGAGAAATTAAAGAAAAAGTATTTTTTTTACATGCTGATAAGATAGTGTAATGGGTTGTTATATTGAGATATTTTAAAGAGAGTTGACAGTGCCAGCCATTTGTACAACTGAGTCTGTAGCTGTGTGATATTGGCACAAGTTGGATATTGTCATTCTCCTGAGTAATGCAACAAATATTGAAAAAAAACAAAATATTGACGTGTTGTGGTTGATCAACAGAATTGCTGAATTATTGGCTAGAAAATGAAATTTGGGATCTGAAAAACTCTAACCATGATGACTTTTTCGACAAATTGACAAATTATCATACTGCCATTGTCAACTCAATGACATAAAAAGGTAATCCCGTATTTCAGCGCATTTTATATTTCAAGTCATCAAAAAAACATTTTTTTAAACTTACTTCATTAATTATTATTAAGAAATCTATTTTAAAATTAAAACTAAAACACTATTTTTTTGTTGAAATAAAATTACTATTTTACGATTTGTACGAAATAAAAATTTGTATGTTTCACTATCTTCTGTGACTAACAGCGCCATTCTTGTTGTTGGAAGTCTGCTTTTAAAAACCTTTTTTTAAGTTAAAAACCCCTTTAAACTCAACAAAACACACGGAACACTAATTGTAAAGCATTAAATACTTTTTTATATTTGATTTAAGTGTTTAAATTAGTAAAAGTAAGTTATTTTATTTATTTCGTTCTGAAAATTTAAAATGCGCTGAAATAAGGGATTACCTATAAACAAACTGACACACCATCAACACACTGACATAATCAACTCACTGACATAAACATACTGACACACCATCAACACACTGACACACCATCAATACACCAGCATGCCATCAGCATACGGATACAACATTAACACACTGACACATCATCAACACAACATACATACGGACCATCAACACACTAACACACCATCAACACACTAACACGCCATCAACACACTAACACACCATCAATACACTAACACGCCATCAACACACTAACACGCCATCAACACACTAACACATCATCAACACACTAACACACCATCAACACACTAACACGCCATCAACACACTAACACACCATCAACACACTAACACACCCTCAACACACTAACACACCATCAACACACTAACATGCCATCAACACACTAACACACCATCAACACAATAACACACCATCAACACACTAACACGCCATCAACACACTAACACACCATCAACATTTCAAAACAGTGAGGTGAACTGTGAACCAAACATAACACCCAGACTTTGTCTTGTCTACTCACTTGTCAGGGGTGTGTACACTAAATATGATCTGTGCCCGTGGTGGGGCCCACTCCATGTCACCTCTCAGCCGAGTCTGTCAGAAATAAAACAAATATATATTACAAACAGGACAAAACTGTTTATGTTAGTCCACAGCTCTAGCCATGAAACATTTCAGTGGTACGCAGCTTGGCTCACAAACAAATTAAAAAAGTAAGTCTTTTATCAGTTTGGAAATAAACAGTAAGTTGAAAAAGAAATGAATGATTTAAACAAAAGATATTACACAATTTGAAGTAATTTTTTTTTAAATTAGATTTTTAATCTGACAAGTGAGAATGTATTTAGGGATTCTAGAGTTCATTACCCTGTTTGGTGTGGTCATTTCAGCATTGTAAACATCATCAGGGGAGATAGGAATTGATGAAGGCAAGGGAAGTAACTGTACACAAATTTTTATTTTAAAATGGATTAGTATTAGAAAAGACCCAAGAATTATAATATTTATAATTGCACAGGCATAGGAAATGAGAAAAATTAATCTTTTAAACAATATTAAAAAATTACAACTGTAATAATTTGGGCACATTGTTTTAGAAGTACATTAACAGGAAGAAGGAAAAGAGGACTTCAAGCCAAAAGTGGACTCATAATTATAGACATATAATTAATAGATGCATACGTATATTTAATTTGCATATTTATCTATAACTCACAAATGAAAGGAACTACAACACTGGGAGAGCAAATCAACTTTTTCGCAAAGCAGGCCTCAGCTGGATTGATAAAACAATTAACCATATTTTACTCCAGTCCAGAACAGACCAACTTACCCGCTGTGGCGCATCTCTCTCTGACACCAACCACTTCAACTCCGAGGCCTTGGGAAGGTGCTTCTCAGAAAACTTCTTTAATAGACAGATGGCAATGGCTTCTGCTGAACCTGAGTTAGACGGCTCTTCACTGGCGCTGGAGACGAGATTATGGCTATAGGAACTTATACACTGACACACAGTATCATAGACACTGACACACAGTATCATAGACACTGACACACAGTATCATAGACACTGACACACAGTATCATAGACACTGACACACAGTATCATAGACACTGACACACAGTATCATAGACACTGACACACAGTATCATAGACACTGACACACAGTATCATAGACACTGACACACAGTATCATAGACACTGACACACAGTATCATAGACACTGACACACAGTATCATAGACACTGACACACAGTATCATAGACACTGACACACAGTATCATAGACACTGACACACAGTATCATAGACACTGACACACAGTATCATAGACACTGACACACAGTATCATAGACACTGACACACAGTATCATAGACACTGACACACAGTATCATAGACACTGACACACAGTATCATAGACACTGACACACAGTATCATAGACACTGACACACAGTATCATAGACACTGACACACAGTATCATAGACACTGACACACAGTATCATAGACACTGACACACAGTATCATAGACACTGACACACAGTATCATAGACACTGACACACAGTATCATAGACACTGACACACAGTATCATAGACACTGACACACAGTATCATAGACACTGACACACAGTATCATAGACACTGACACACAGTATCATAGACACTGACACACAGTATCATAGACACTGACACACAGTATCATAGACACTGACACACAGTATCATAGACACTGACACACAGTATCATAGACACTGACACACAGTATCATAGACACTGACACACAGTATCATAGACACTGACACACAGTATCATAGACACTGACACACAGTATCATAGACACTGACACACAGTATCATAGACACTGACACACAGTATCATAGACACTGACACACAGTATCATAGACACTGACACACAGTATCATAGACACTGACACACAGTATCATAGACACTGACACACAGTATCATAGACACTGACACACAGTATCATAGACACTGACACACAGTATCATAGACACTGACACACAGTATCATAGACACTGACACACAGTATCATAGACACTGACACACAGTATCATAGACACTGACACACAGTATCATAGACACTGACACACAGTATCATAGACACTGACACACAGTATCATAGACACTGACACACAGTATCATAGACACTGACACACAGTATCATAGACACTGACACACAGTATCATAGACACTGACACACAGTATCATAGACACTGACACACAGTATCATAGACACTGACACACAGTATCATAGACACTGACACACAGTATCATAGACACTGACACACAGTATCATAGACACTGACACACAGTATCATAGACACTGACACACAGTATCATAGACACTGACACACAGTATCATAGACACTGACACACAGTATCATAGACACTGACACACAGTATCATAGACACTGACACACAGTAGCATAGACACTGACACACAGTATCATAGACACTGACACACAGTATCATAGACACTGACACACAGTATCATAGACACTGACACACAGTATCATAGACACTGACACACAGTATCATAGACACTGACACACAGTATCATAGACACTGACACACAGTATCATAGACACTGACACACAGTATCATAGACACTGACACACAGTATCATAGACACTGACACACAGTATCATAGACACTGACACACAGTATCATAGACACTGACACACAGTATCATAGACACTGACACACAGTATCATAGACACTGACACACAGTATCATAGACACTGACACACAGTATCATAGACACTGACACACAGTATCATAGACACTGACACACAGTATCATAGACACTGACACACAGTATCATAGACACTGACACACAGTATCATAGACACTGACACACAGTATCATAGACACTGACACACAGTATCATAGACACTGACACACAGTATCATAGACACTGACACACAGTATCATAGACACTGACACACAGTATCATAGACATCTGTTTCACATACTTTCCATACAGATAATGAATACCTTACCTGGTATACAGATGATAAATATCTTATAGAAGTTAGAAACAGATAACATACCTAGGCTTGATCTGCTGATTGCTACGAGCCAATTCTGCATCTGTAAGTAGTGAAAAGGATCATCTTTATGTACAAGTCAGCTACACTTATGCACAACAGCAATTACATACTCTTGTAAACAGCTTTATTTAATGCTTGTAATAAAACTCCTTTGTTTGATTATTGGAGGTAGGCACTCACCCAAAAAATCTGTTTCACTGAACTGATGTATCTTTTAAGGCTTCCAAATAAAATGTTTAAAATAGTTCTTTCCCTACTGCTTGAAAGTTGTATCTGTTAAACTTTGATCTATGCTTACACCAGAATGTGCTGTTAACATACCAGTGAATTCAGAGTCTGCATTTGATTAGTACCCACTGCCACTAGTGAGCCACAACTACTCCCAGTTAGCCACAACTACTCCCAGTTAGCCACAACTACTCCCAGTTAGCCACAACTACTCCCAGTTAGCCACAACTACTCCCAGTTAGCCACAACTACTCCCAGTTAGCCACAACTACTCCCAGTTAGCCACAACTACTCCCAGTTAGCCACAACCACCCCCAGTTAGCCACAACCACTCCCAGTTAGCCACAACCACTCCCAGTTAGCCACAACTACCCCCAGTTAGCCACAACTACTCCCAGTTAGCCACAACTACTCCCAGTTAGCCCCAACCACGCCCAGTTAGCCACAACTACTCCCAGTTAGCCACAACTACTCCCTGTTAGCCACAACCACTCCCAGTTAGCCACAACCACTTCCAGTTAGCCACAACCACTCCCAGTTAGCCACAACTACTCCCAGTTAGCCACAACTACCCCCAGTTAGCCACAACTACTCCCAGTTAGCCACAACTACTCCCAGTTAGCCACAACCACTCCCAGTTAGCCACAACCACTCCCTGTTAGCCACAACCACTCCCAGTTAGCCACAACCACTTCCAGTTAGCCACAACCACTCCCAGTTAGCCACAACCACTCCCAGTTAGCCACAACTACTCCCAGTTAGCCACAACTACTCCCAGTTAGCCACAACTACTCCCAGTTAGCCCCAACCACTCCCAGTTAGCCACAACTACTCCCAGTTAGCCACAACTACTGCCAGTTAGCCACAGCTACTCCCAGTTAGCCACAACTACTGCCAGTTAGCCACAGCTACTCCCATTTAGCCACAACTACCCCCCGTTAGCCACAACCCCTCCCAGTTAGCCACAACCACCCCCAGTTAGCCACAACCACTCCCAGTTAGCCACAACTACCCCCAGTTAGCCACAACTACCCCCAGTTAGCCACAACTACCACCAGTTAGCCACAACTACTCCCAGTTAGCCACAACCACCCCCAGTTAGCCACAACCACTCCCAGTTAGCCACAACTACCACCAGTTAGCCACAACTACCCCCAGTTAGCCACAACTACTCCCAGTTAGCCACAACTACTCCCATTTAGCCACACCTACTCCCATTTAGCCACAACTACTCCCAGTTAGCCACAACTACTCCCAGTTAGCCACAACTAATCCCATTTAGCCACAACTACTCCCAGTTAGCCACAACTACCCCCATTTAGCCACAACTACTCCCAGTTAGCCACAACTACTCCCATTTAGCCACAACTACTCCCATTTAGCCACAACTACTCCCAGTTAGCCACAGCTACTCCCAGTTAGCCACAACTACTCCCAGTTAGTCCATATTGCTTCCAATTAGCCTAATTGCTCCCAGTTAGCGACAACGGCTCCCAGTTAGTCCCTAATGGCACTTATGGCACTTTTCTCAGTTATTCCCGACAGCTCCCAGATAACCACAAATGCTATTTACTACCCAAAAATACTCTCGGTCAAACTCCATTAGTCACCCTACTCTCTCTCTCCCACTGCTGGTGTAACAAAACTAAAGAGTGGTCTCTTGCTTTGAGGGGAAAAGGGAAAATGTAAATACTTTGATTGTAATTACTTTCTATAACAGAACAACAAAGCCTATAGTATACATATGCATACAATACAATACAACATGTGCATCAAATTGTTACATACGGTGCACCCAAGTAAATATATGCACATCAATACACTTAATTGAATACTTCCCTGTAGCATTAAAATTCAGATTAGCATGTGCTTGGTTTAACTCAACATCTTTTAGTAAACAAATTTAAACCATTTTAGCCAAGCTGACAACTTTTTTTACATTGAAATCATTTATTAAAACTCTAGACCCTTCAATTTTTTAACATAATAGGCTACAGTCAAATGGAAATAATTCTTAACTTTCTAGAATACTAGATGGAGAAGTGGGTTAAAATAACTGTCTATTATACTAGATGGAGAAGTGGGTTAAAAATAACTGTCTATTATACTAGATAGAGAAGTGGGTTAAAAATAACTGTCTATTATACTAGATGGAGAAGTGGGTTAAAAATAACTGTCTATTATACTAGATGGAGAAGTGGGTTAAAAATAACTGTCTATTATACTAGATAGAGAAGTGGGTTAAAAATAAATGTCTAGAATACTAGATGGAGAAGTGGGTTAAAAATAACTGTCTATTATACTAGATGGAGAAGTGGGTTAAAAATAACTGTCTATTATACTAGATGGTGAAGTGGGTTAAAAATAACTGTCTTTTATACTAGATGGAGAAGTGGGTTAAAAATAACTGTCTATTATACTAGATGGTGAAGTGGGTTAAACATAACTGTCTATTATACTAGATGGTGAAGTGGGTTAAAAATAACTGTCTGTTATACTAGATGGAGAAGTGGGTTAAACATAACTGTCTAGTATACTATATGGAGAAGTGGGTTAAACATAACTTCAAAAGAAGAAACATGACATACATAGAATACACTAATGGCCAGTAGAAAAAATAAGGCTATGAACAGTGACAGACCTGAATACAACGAAGCCATGGAAAGTGTCAGACCACTGGACCGTAGCTGAGCCAGGTTGCCGTGGCCATCTGACGACACTGCAATATTGACATGTGACAAATTGAGAACAGATGACTACAATTACACTTGACAAGAACATGATAAAGTTACATGATGTTTTTAAGCTTAAAATAATAGGAAAACAATTATTCAAATTAAATAAAAATTGGTCCACGTTTATTTTCATATGCGTGTACTGTATATACTCATTCTAAAGCCGACTTTTTTTTGGACTAAATCTAGGGGAAAAGGTTGGGGGGTCGGCTTACGAGCGGGTCATAGGTGATCTCTGCATGTACATTGAATATCGGTGTTGTTATTGTAGATCATCAAGGTCCTTGTCAGATTGTCTACATGCTTAAAGATTTGACTGCTCTACCAGAAGCTATAAAATATTATTGAACATCTGCACTTACCTTATTTAAACATTTTATTTATTTTTTTGAATGTTTAAATAAATTGTTTTACAATTTTTGTTTTCTACAAGAAATTTCAATGTACGCTCTTTCCCCACTGTTTACCAAAGAAAAAAAACTATTTAAAATACCGGTGACTCTTGCCTAACAAAGAGCACAAAGACAAAGTTAGGTAGTACACAGTAGAAGGAACTAGAAGGACGTACAAAGAAAAGTATTATACAAAGAGTGGGTAGTACCTATATATAGTCACCAATTTAACATATTTTCTAATACAGTGCGGCCCACTTAACTCGAGCCTGGTTAACTCGCCAGCTCTATTAAGTCGGCGTTTGTTTTAGGAACCGCCAAATTCTCTCTTTGTCTTTGCATTTTTTCAGCGGTTAATTCGATTTTTTTAAGTCGCCGAGCCTTAATATTTCGAGCACAAAAGAGTGCCAAATTTGCCACTTAGTGTTGGTTATCTTGATCCCCATGACCAATCGCCAGCTTTTGAAAATGTTCTAATAGATAGGGCTGAACCGATCAGTTCGGCTACTCGGCATCGGCCGATTTTTGTATACTCGGAGATACTCGGCAATCGGCCGCGTAAGTGATGCCGAGTATTACGTAATTGCTCCAATAGCAAAGATGCACGCAGAATCGCATGTCTAAAACATTTCGTTTCGTATGGAATAACAAAATGTACCATGTGCAGACTTGTTGTCATTGGCAACCATTCATCCTTCAACCTCATTTTGACTCTATTACAACTGCTTTGTTCTCATTGTTTCATTCATAAGAAGTGGCCGTGTGCAAAAGCCATTTAACTATTGGTTAGAATTATATAAATGTATCAAAGTTGAAGGTTCAAAAGTTCAAAAGGAGTTTCTAATTTATTTTTGTACACTTTTATTGAGAAGAGTTCGCTTTGTTATGAGTCATATATAGGTCATGATAAACAAATAACGGCAACGCCTTTGTGTAAAAAAAAACTCCAAAATCTTGTGCATGTACATTCTCATTTATTAACGCTAGTGATGGGACGAAAAATCATAGGGTGCTTACTTTAAACAAGGCTCCCCAGATTTTAAAATATATAATATAACAGACTACAGACAGTTGACCCACCCCCACTATCAATCTCCCACACCATTGTTGTTGGTTAGTCCGATTAGCACTCAAGTTACCGAAGGAATTCTGAGCCCATTGTAAGCTGAGGGGACGGACGGAGTGGGTTATGTATTTGTGTAGCTTGTACTTGTAAGGAAAGTCACCAGTCACCAGCGGACCCTGCGCCCGCACGCGAGCGCACACGAGGTGTGTCGGGCAGGACTAGATGAATTCCTTATACATGTAGTTATGTACTAGGGAAAAAAAACTGCGCTAACGCAATAAAGGGTTATATTTAAACTTAAACGGTCCTTAAACCCGAACGGTCTTAACAACCTTAGGAAAGAGTGAAGAAATAGGGTCCCGATATTCCGATACGATTCCGATTAATCGTCTCATCACTAATTAACGCACATCATGTATATAATTATAAAGAAATTTCAAGCGCATGTTAATATTGGTTTTTGTTTAACTCAGTGACCGGTTATCTCGGCGCCATTTTTCATACCCCGAGGCCGTCGACTTAAGCGGGCCCCACTGTAATAATATTCTGAACAATAATATTGGAAATGCTAACCCTATTCTTGAAAATGAATAGTCAGTGTAAGATTTTTTGGCGTCGGCTTACAAGCGGATTACACACTTTTTATACCATTTTCTTCCAAAAGAGGGCGGTCGGCTTATAAAAGAACGGGCTATAGGACAAGTATATACAGTAGTGTAAGTTAATACACTGGTGCATTTTTGGTACAGTGGTGTGTCATGTTAATATAGTGGTATATTGGTGGTTCAGTGGTGTGTGATGATAATATAATGTGTTATTGTTGGTTCAGTGGTGTGTGATGATAATATAGTGGTGTATTGTTGGATCAGTGGTGTGTGATGATAATATAATGTGTTATTGTTGGTTCAGTGGTGTGTGATGATAATATAGCAGTGTATTGTTGGTTCAGTGGTGTGTGATGATAATATAGTGGTGTATTGTTGGTTCAGTGGTGTGTGATGATAATAGTGGTGTATTGTTGGTTCAGTGGTATATGATGATAATATAGTGGTGTATTGTTGGTTCAGTGGTGTGTGATGATAATATAGCAGTGTATTGTTGGTTCAGTGGTGTGTGATGATAATATAGTGGTGTATTGTTGGTTCAGTGGTGTGTGATGATAATATAGTGGTGTATTGTTGGTTCAGTGGTGTGTGATGATAATATAGTGGTGTATTGTTGGTTCAGTGGTGTGTGATGATAATATAGTGGTGTATTGTTGGTTCAGTGGTGTGTGATGATAATATAGTGGTGTATTGTTGGTTCAGTGGTGTGTGATGATAATATAGTGGTGTATTGTTGGTTCAGTGGTGTGTGATGATAATATAGTGGTGTATTGTTGGTTCAGTGGTGTGTGATGATAATATAGTGGTGTATTGTTGGTTCAGTGGTGTATGATGATAATATAGTGGTGTATTGTTGGTTCAGTGGTGTGTGATGATAATATAATGTGTTATTGTTGGTTCAGTGGTGTGTGATGATAATATAGTGGTATATTGGTGGTTCAGTGGTGTGTGATGATAATATAGTGGTGTATTGTTGGTTCAGTGGTGTATGATTATAATATAGTGGTGTATTGTTGGTTCAGTGGTGTGTGATGATAATAGTGGTGTATTGTTGGTTCAGTGGTGTGTGATGATAATAGTGGTGTATTGTTGGTTCAGTGGTGTGTGATGATAATATAGTGGTGTATTGTTGGTTCAGTGGTGTGTGATGATAATATAGTGGTGTATTGTTGGTTCAGTGGTGTATGATGATAATATAGTGGTGTATTGTTGGTTCAGTGGTGTGTGATGATAATATAGTGGTGTATTGTTGGTTCAGTGGTGTGTGATGATAATATAATGTGTTATTGTTGGTTCAGTGGTGTGTGATGATAATATAGTGGTGTATTGTTGGTTCAGTGGTGTGTGATGATAATATAGTGGTGTATTGTTGGTTCAGTGGTGTGTGATGATAATATAATGTGTTATTGTTGGTTCAGTGGTGTGTGATGATAATATAGTGGTGTATTGTTGGTTCAGTGGTGTGTGATGATAATATAGTGGTGTATTGTTGGTTCAGTGGTGTGTGATGATAATATAGTGGTGTATTGTTGGTTCAGTGGTGTGTGATGATAATATAATGTGTTATTGTTGGTTCAGTGGTGTGTGATGATAATATAGTGGTGTATTGTTGGTTCAGTGGTGTGTGATGATAATATAGTGGTGTATTGTTGGTTCAGTGGTGTGTTGATGATATTATGTGTTATTGTTGGTTCAGTGGTTTTGTGATGATATTATAATGTGTTTATTGTTGTTCAGTTGTGTTGATGATAATATAGTGTTATTGTGGTTAGTGGTGTTGTTGATTATAGTGGTTATTGTTGGTTTCAGTGGTGTTGTTTAGTGGTGTATTGTTGTTCATGTGTGTGTTGTTTTTGAGTGTTGTGTTGTTTGTGTTGTATTTTGTGATTTGTATTTTTATGTTGTTTGTGTTATGTTTGTTGTTTGTTTTGTTGGTGTATTGTTTTTAGTGTTGTATTTTGATTGTTTGTTTTTATGTTTGTTTTGTGGTTTGTATGTTTTTGTGTTGTTTTTGTTTTGGTTTTTATGTTGTTTGGTTTTGTGTGTATGTTGTATTTTGGTTTGTTGTGTTATGTTGTGTTATTTTGTGGTTTTGTTTGTGTTGTTTTGTGTATTTATTGTTTTGTATTGTTGGTTTGGTTGTATTTTATTTGTTTTGTTTTGTTTTGTTGTTATTTGTGTGTTTTTGTTATTGGTTTGTTTGTTTGTTGTGTTGTTTTTTGTTTTATGTTGTTGTTTTTTTTGTTTGTTATTTTGTTGTTTGTATTTTGTTTTGTGTTATTTGTTTTGTTTTTGTGTGATGTTTATTGGTTTTTTGTTTGTTAGTTGTGTGTTTTTTATTTGTTTTTGTGTTTGTTGTTTTTTTGTTGTTTTTTTTTGTTTTTTGTTTGTTTTTTTTGTGTTTTTGTTTTTTTGTTTTGTTATGTTTTTTATGTTGTTTGTGTTTTTTTGTTTTGTTGTTTGTTGTTTTTTGATTTTGTTTTTTTTTGTGTTTTTTTTGGTTTTTTTGGTTTTGTGTTTGTTTTTGTTTTTTGTGTTTTTTTGTGTTTTTTGTTTTTTGTTTGTTTTGTTGTTTTTTGTTTTTGTTTGTGTTTTTTTTTGTGTTTTTGTGTTTGTTTTTTTTTGTTTTGTTTTTGTTTTTGTTTTTGTGTTTTTGTTTTTTTGTTTTTTGTGTTTTGTTTTGTTTTTATGTTTGTGTTTTTGTTTTTTTTATTGTTTTGTTTATGTGGGTTGTTTTTATTTAGTGGTTTTTTGTTTATATTTGTGTTTTTGTTTTTGTTTAGTGGTGTTTGATGATAATATAGTGGTGTATTGTTGGTTCAGTGGTGTTTGATGATAATATAGTGGTGTATTGTTGGTTCAGTGGTGTGTGATGATAATATAGTGGTGTATTGTTGGTTCAGTGGTGTGTGATGATAATATAGTGGTGTATTGTTGGTTCAGTGGTGTGTGATAATATAGTGGTGTATTGTTGGTTCAGTGGTGTGTGATGATAATATAGTGATGTATTGTTGGTTCAGTGGTGTGTGATAATATAGTGGTGTATTGTTGGTTCAGTGGTGTGTGATGATAATATAGTTGTGTATTGTTGGTTCAGTGGTGTGTGATGATAATATAGTGGTGTATTGTTGGATCAGTGGTGTGTGATGATAATATAGTGGTGTATTGTTGGTTCAGTGGTGTGTGATGATAATATAGTGGTGTATTGTTGGTTCAGTGGTGTGTGATGATAATATAGGGAAGCACTTTTGGTAGATTGGTGAGTAATGTAAATATAATGTGTATTGTTGGCACAGTGGTGTATGGTTATGAGCTTCAGTGTGTTCAAATGTTGTCCAATGTTAAAGGTTTGTGTCATCTGGTATTTGCTGAGAGATAAAGTGAGAGAGAGACCTTTGGTGTTATAAACCTGTGTAATGTGGTACCAGCAACATGATTTAGATGGCTGTTAGATGACTAACTTCACTGACACAACTAACTTCACTGACACAACAAACTTACTTGCCACATCAATGTCTCTGCAATCTTCCTCATCCCCCAGGTCATCACTTTCACCTGGAACAAGTTATTGAATCTTCTTAGTCTAGCAAAAAGAGTTTCAAATTTCAATTAAAACTTAAGTAAATGTTGAACTTAATGTATATTTTCTTTTATTTGAATAGCCATCAAAACAGACGAATGTGCTGTCAATCATGGTCATTTAGTACTGAGTTAACTTTATCAATCAGATCACAGGACACAACCTATCAATACTTTTAAACACAAATGATTTTTATGTAGTAGTGTGCACACCCGCACAGCACCAGCTGTGTGTAATATGTGCACCACACAAAGACCACTATATAGACACCAAAAAGAAGTGATGGGGGAGAAAGAGACAAGAAGAAAAGTGTGTTTCATTGTTGTTGAATTAAAACTGTTCTGCAATAGTCCTACACTTGGTTTGTTTAGAGTGTATAAAATTAAGCCACCACTCGGCTACATTTATAAAAGTAAAACATTCCTCTATCTCATTCTTATATCATAAGTATTCATTATTTTTCTATTAATTTTCTATCACATTGTGAGTCATGACCTTAAACATGAATGTCTATTTGTATTCAACATGGAAATTACTGAAAAATGAGATGTGACAAAACAATGATTTTAAACGACTCATTGAAAATGGACCAATCGCAATGGAACAAATGACTTTATAATGACAAATGTTTATAGCAGATGAGATTGAATGCACTGACCTGACATGGAGGATACCTCGTGGTTTGAATCAACAGGAGACGATGGACTTTGACTGGTGGTGGCAGCTGAAGGAGAAATCAAGGGATAACAGAATGTGGATGCATTCTAAATTATACCCTTGCTAAATGACTTCTTCAATATGTTTCAGCTGAATGTGCTCTCAATGGTTTCACTTCTGAATGTGTATTCATTGGTGTTTCTCTTGAATTCATACCAGGTCATTGGTCTAATGAACTTGACTTTTTTGTTTTTTTCTTCTAAATCTGCATTATGTGTAAACTTAATGTTTTGGTTTTATTTAGAGAGATTTTTATTTTTAAAAAATTTCAAATTTTCTTTTACTCATTATCTGAATATTTGTATGAACCCTGGCACATTCACTTGTAAAACAATGACTTACTGTCTGTGGCGCCATCACTCAGTGGTGGAAAAGGACGTCCTTTCTACAGGGAGACAAGTAATATAAAAACATCTCAGACATATTATCAATGGTTACATTTTTCATTAATCTCTGCATTTTCAATCAGATTATTTCTATTTTATTATTTAATCTGTGTAAAACTCTTTAAGGCAGTGGACAAAATGACAAAGACCAACACCGTGGCTAACAGAGAAGAAATTGTAAATACTCATGGCCATGTACCTCAAGCATCTTCTCCCTCTTTCGTATACGTATCCTCTGCCTCAACTCATGGATCTCCTCATCCGATGAGGAGGAGGAAGAGTCCTTGCGTCCACTGGATTGTTTTTTTCATCATCCGGTTCCATTTCATGGACTCAAATGCTGCAATCAGAGCCTCGGATATATGGAAGTGTGCGTTCTCCTGTCAAAAAAAAAGGTTTGGCAAATATTTCTTTCAAAAAAAGATATCATTTGCACATTTTTCTACGTCAGTGGCTGGCAAAGTTTTGAAGGGTGAAGGCCTCATCAGTGGGCCATAAAATGTCAATTTTTCCCCACACCTGATCTTAAGCATAATAAATAAATATGTTATGAACTATGGAAACCAGCCTATTTCTGACTCGAAAAGAAAAATGAAAGCAGTGACTGACCTTTTCAAGGTTAGCACAAGTTTTGAAGTCCTGTGAGGTGAGGTAGCTCATCAAACTCTGACCTTCGGTCGGCTTGGTCAGTGTACCCTGGTAGCTATGAGACTCCCATCCAGCTGCTGGACAAAACAAGAGATGAAAGAATGATGTTTGGAAACAGTAAGACATTACTGATCACAGTTCTAATGAGCTGGTTTTTCATTATGTTGCCTGAAGAGTGGTCATAATTATAAATGAAACCTCCAAATGCTTAGCTAGAACTATGTCAGGGACTTGGAATAAAAAGGATAAAATAGAATATTATTAAGTTTAATTTGCGTATAATTGTTATACAAAAGGGTTGGAGTGAATTCGATGCGGTGGTCGAGTGGCAGCGCGCTCGACTGGCGTACCGATGGTCACGGGTTCGAATCCATGTCTAGGCAAGGATTTGTTCCCGGGGCCTAGGGCGTCCCTGAGTCACCCAGCTCCGAATGGGTACCTAACACTAGTTAGGCGGCTGGGTAATGAGTGGAACCCACAAAGCCGTGGCCTGTGAACGCTGCTTCACTTGCCAACAGATCATCTGTCATGGTCTGTGGACGCAATTATCTTCTGCATAGAAGGAGCGTCTGTATTGATAAGCTAAAATAAGTGTATTTGCCACATGGTGAAGTTAAGACATTTTTAGTTTTGTTTCTATGCAATACATCAAGAATAGCGCAATGTTTCCCTAATCCCTTGAGTCTTGAGGAAGCACAGAAGTCCAACTCAAATACAAAATTTGTTTGCAATGTATTTTGTGACTGTAGAAAAAATGTGGGTTGTTAAAATATAACATGACTTATTGATTTGATTAAATTTATTTTAAGTAGGATGAGGCACTGGGACTAAATTTGTGGCCGAGGTAACAAGATATCACATTTACATTTGAGGATCACGTTTTTCAGTGCCCAGTGCAAGGACGGCAGACAGCAATCCAGAAGTTTGGACCAGACTTCCATCTGAGTAGCCGAGGAAAACGATAAACGTCTACAAGAAAATTTCCAAGAAACGACACACGTTCCAAAAGAGCACACCAACACTGTCAGGATATAAGTATAGCACAGCAAAAATCGAGACACACATACACATTCCGAGCAACACAGCAAAACAAAAAGTAAACACTGATTTTGTGTGAGTGTGAGCGCTGACGATGCTCGCCACAAGCTATCAGATGACTGGCATCCGACAGGACCAACCTCACGTACCACCAACCCCCCCCCGCTCCGGAAAGTCCCCTCGCCCTCATTACAAAAAGAGGAAAAATCCCCCCCCACACACACACACACACACACCAACCCAAGCTGTGCTCACACCTCCAAAATTAGAGCTCCCACAGCTGCAGTGATTCTAATACAGAGCTACTCGATTTTTTTCAATCACGTGACACAGATAGGTGTTGGTAGTTTATGTTAACGTCCAAGGGCGGTGACTCTTGATTAAATCGTTTCACAATGAAAATTTCAAGTGTTGGGTGGCCAGCCCAAAAAGGAGTAGGCTAAGTAGTGAATAATTGGAAAGAAAGACGGAAAAGATGGGAAGGAGACGATAGTTCCATTTTAAATTGGTAACATAAATATATTTTTTTTAAATCTTTCTTCGCAGGGTGAAATCTCTTCTAAAGGCAACATCATATTGACATAAAATTTTTCAACTACTTAATTTCACCTTTTTTAAAAAAAAATAACATAAATAGTCATGAAATTTTCATGAATTCTAAACACGTCAAATTTGATTTATATAACTTAATACATGTATAGCAAAACATGTATCTAATAAATTATTTATCCACTAAATAAAATAATAATAATTATATGCTGGAGGCCATCAAAATGTGAGCAGTTTTGGGTCTTCAGATTGGGGTTCTCAATCTAATAGGTTCAACGAGATATGAAGTATTGGGACCATAGAGTTATGAAGTATTGGGACCATCGAGTTATGAAGTATTGGGACCATCGAGTTATGAAGTATTGGGACCATCGATTTATGACGTATTGGGACCATCGAGTTATTAAGTATTGGGACCATCGAGTTATTAAGTATTGGGACCATCGAGTTATGAAGTATTGGGACCATCGAGTTGTGACGTATTGGGACCATCGAGTTGTGAAGTATTGGGACCATCGAGTTATGAAGTAATGGGACCATCGAGTTATGAAGTAAAATTCTGGGACCATAGAGTTATGAAGTACTGGGACCATCAAGTTATGAAGTAATGGGACCATCGAGTTATGAATTATTGGGACCATCGAGTTGTGAAGTATTGGGACCATCGAGTTGTGAAGTATTGGGACCATCGAGTTATGAAGTAAAATTCTGGGACCATAGAGTTATGAAGTACTGGGACCATCAAGTTATGAAGTACTGGGTGCCATCGAGTTATGAAGTATTGGGACCATCGAGTTGTGAAGTATTGGGACCATCGAGTTGTGAAGTCTTGGGACCATCGAATTATGAAGTAAAATTCTGGGACCATAGAGTTATGAAGTACTGGGACCATCAAGTTATGAAGCAAAGGGTCCATCGAGTTATCAAAGGTTTGGGGTAGTCAACTTCAAAATCATTTTGGTCATCCGGTCATGAGGAAGTGAAATAGATTTGTTCATCATATTCACTCATTCCTGTCAGCATTCCAACACTACACAATCTGTGTGTCAATGTTAATGATGTGCCATAACACTATAATAGCCAGGCGGTACGGGTTATCCCCTGGCCTGACACATCTCTAAAATGACCAAATATCCAAATATAATATCTTACCTTCCCTACATATTACAGTCACTCCGTCTATACAGAAGATTACTGCGCCCTAAGCGTATTCGTGGTTCATGTCTAGTCTTGAATTTTTATTTGAGTTTTGAATGTTGTTAGCATGTTGGTTTTCCTGGTTTATTCAGGCAAACCTTCCACGCCCGAATGCCAGATGGAAATAAATAGGATTTATTTTCCCTTTGTTCTCGCATACAGAACATAAAAAGTTGTTTGTCTAGATATCAGCGTGTTGTATTCTATTGTTTTTGTGATGTAATTCAAATAAAGAATTAAAATAAACTACATTTAATAAAAAGTCATCCCCACCAATGTTCCCTTTAAGCTGCGCGGCCGCACAGTTATCTGACCAACGCCGCGCAGCAGTTTAGAATTACAGCGCAGGAAATTTTGTAAAATATTGCACAAAAAATGGATGCTGTGCAACTTTGCATACGAGTTTTTCACTCTGCACACGGTCCAACGAACCATTGAGGGAACATTGCACGTTTTTCAACTTAGACACAAACTCGAATATGTGCACTTAGGTTTTTAGCTCCCTTTCGTTCGATCAGTCCAAAGTTCATCTAACTCACATACACACACAAATGAAAATATACGAACTTAAGCTCCGCCAGCTGTGACATAAAATCTTCTAGATACGTCACGTGACACCGGAGTATCATTGGCTGGCATTGTTACGTGTCTGTGTGTATTGGTATGGGGAGGAGATAGTTCAAAAGATAGTATAGAAAATCGTTGTATAATGAAGCCGTTTGACGATAAGTTGGTATTGGAAAATGTTTTCAAATTGAATGAACCTTGAATAAAGAGGGAAAGAAATAGTAATGTAATCGCCATGATTTTTGTTGAAAGTTGATAGATTTTTTGTGTGGTAGTGTGTTTTTTTTTGTTGTGTGTGTGTGTTGTTGTTGTGTCCTTTATTTTGTGTTGTATTGTGTTGAATTTTTTTTTAATAATTTTTTTTATTTGTTTGTTTGTTTAATCAATGACATCTTCTAAATACATGAAAATTAAAGTCAATGTCAGGTCTAAATAACATTAGCATCAAGTCAATAACGGTTCTAAATACTAGTACAATCAAGTCAAGGATGGTTCTAAGTAATAGGAGCATCAAGTAATTGCAGTTCTAAATACTATGAGCATGGAGTCAATGATGGTTCTCAATACAAGGCGCATCAGGTCATTGACGATAACTAATACTGGAGGAATATTCGACTAGGCGTGTATGCAGGTGTTGGCAGTCTTCATAGGTGTATGACTCCAGGTGGTTTTGGGGGGAAATGGATAGGTTCCACTAGGTGTGTATGCAGGTGTTGGCAGTGTTTTCATAGGTGTATGACTCCAGGTGGTTTTTTGAGGAAAATGGATAGGTTCCACTAGGTGTGTATGCAGGTGTTGGCAGTCTTCATAGGCGTATGACTCCAGGTTGTTGGGGGGATGGATAGGTTCCACTAGGCGTATATGCAGGCGTTGTTAACGCTCTCTTGTTAGGTGACTCCAGATGGAGTGTGGATGAATGTATATCTTCCACTGGGTGTGTGTGCAAGTATTGCTCACGATCAATTTCCATAGTATTGCTCACGATCAATTTCCATTAGGTAACATTATAGTAACAATAAAACACAATTTTAAGTATCGCCCCCTAACTTCACCCCCCAGACTTACATGTCAGAAATAGCCAGAAGCAGTTGCCCATCGTGAGGACACGTGACCATGTTATGGAAACAGTGGACCAGGTCCTTGAGTTGACCCGCCAGCGCTGGTCAGTTATATATGTGTATCTCCAACAGGCCGGCTGGAATATTGCAGCTCACGCGCTGTCACACGACACAATGTCCGTACACAAGTTTCAACTTTGTTCGTGATGTTGATCTCTCAAAATATTATAAAGACTGATTACTGATTACCTTCCGGTAACACCAACTATGCACGGAAGGGTGAGTGTTTATAACAGAGTACAGCGGTTCCCAAAACTTTCAGTTTTGGCCCCATCGGCGGACACGTTCTCCTTGGCACCGGGGTTCGGTTGCAGGGCTATGAATAGTTTTCGTTGCTGTTGTTTTTGTTTTTTTTAACCCTAAATATGTCATGAAATAATTTTAATATCATAGCAACCGATAGAATTCGATAAAATGCCACCATTTAATAGCCTACAAGTCGAAAATCGCTGTTTATGTTTAGAATAACCCCCGTAACGGCTGTTTCAGTTGTTTTAGAAATCTGAACACTAACGAGTTAATCGGGGATCAAATCAATTAATAATCCCAGAGCACGGATGTGACGTAGCGGAAAAGGATAATTAAAATACGTGGCCAGCGGCCAGAAAGAGATTAAGTCGCCTTGTGTTGAAATCAACATTTGGTGCAATTAAAGCATTTCAGGCCATCGAATCACAGATCGTGTTCACATGGAAATAATATATCTTGATAGGGTCAGTCGAGTTGGTCAAGTGTCCTGTTAATAGAGGTTCTAGAGATATAACATAAAGGAGTTCTTTGGCTGCTGCAGCTGGTCAGTTGAGGAAGATCACACAAGGTTTTAAATGCCAGACTCTTCAATTCCTCTGACATTCAGTTTTATACCTGTATATGTTGAGCTCGTACAGCGGCATGGCATGGTATCTGTCAAGTCAACTGTCTTGGTGGCCATTCAGTCTACTTTTATGTACAGTCCTCACCAATCAGGCTTTTTGTATTTATGTATTATTATAATATATTTTTTTGGAGGGGGGAGGGGGTGCGTGCGTTCTCAGAAATTCCATAAACTACCTTCACAAAAACAAATGGAGAAATTCTACAACGCTATCGTAACTCGCTATTTCGTTCCGGCAAATAGACCAAGCCAGCATGGCTCGTCTTGGTGCGCGAGAAAAACGAGGTGAAGACAGTCTGGTAGAGTTTCATACGAGACTTTTCCTACAGTCTATGAAACATGTTGTAACTTTAGGCTCTCAGACCGGCAACTTAAGGTTCTCAGAAAGGCAACTTTAGGCTCTCAGATCGGCAACTTAAGGTCTCAGACGCCAAAATAAGGCTCTCAGACCGGCAACTTTAGGCTCTCAGACCAGCAACTTAAGGCTCTCAGACCGGCAAATAAGGCTCTCAGACCGGCGACTTTAGGCTCTCAGACCGGCAACTTAAGGTTCTCAGACCGGCAACTGTAGGCTCTCAGACCGGCAACTTAAGGTTCTCAGACCGGCAACTAAAGGTCTCAAACCGGCAACTTTAGGCTCTCAGACCGGAAACTAAGGCTCTCATACCGGAAACTTTAGGCTCTCAGACCGGCGACTTAAGGCTCTCAGACCGGCGACTTAAGGTCTCAGACCGGCAACTTAAGGTTCTCAGACCGGCAACTTTAGGCTCTCAGACCGGCAACTTAAGGCTCTCAGACCGGCAACTTAGCTCAGACCGCAACTTAAGGCTCTCAGACGGCAACTAAAGGCCTGCAGCCCGGCGCCAGTTCGGTAAACGCCACTAGAACAATGGTAAACGCCACCATAGAACAATGGTAAACGCCACCTTAGAACAAAGCCACTTAAGTTTATGGACCAGCCCTTTCTCTTCAAGGTCAAAAAAAATTAAATAAGATCAATATTAATTAAATTGAGAGACGAAAAGAATGAATTCCACATCCTGGTACAAGAGAGCCATGTACAAATAACCAACCAAAATACTTCTACATAAACACGTGACGGCATGTCGACACGTCACTCCAAGGATCTACGCAATTAATATCAGGGGCTTTTCTATGAGTAGGTTTAAGTTTCCTACCAGGAGAAGAAGAATTTATTTATACATACATTGTTTTTAAACATGAACTAGTCTATAACCGGAAATTAACTTAACAATAGAAAAGAATTATTGAGTTTAATCTAAATTTGGCTAAACCTTGCGAATAAAAGAAGGCGCCAAAGAAGAACAATACTAGAGCAACAAAAAGCTGTGGGCACAATCCTGACGAAACAAAAAGTTGTGGGCACAATCCTGACGAAACAAAAAGTTGTGAGCACAATCCTGACGAAACAAAAAGCTGTGGTCACAATCCTGGCGAAACAAGAAATTTCACGAAACGCAGCGAGATGGTTGAAGCACAGTGACAAAGTCACCCGTTTTCCAGGGCATAAAAACAACAACCTAAAACGCTATTGACCGCCTGGTGTGTCATACAAGGCCGAGATGGTTCAATATATCGCTAGCTTATATTGCATGACACACAGATGGTCTTGGAGGACAGACACATCAAGACTATATTTCCCGGCTATTTATAGATGTAGGTCATCTACAGAAAGTGCACACCATATATTAGCGTGTCTTTTGTAGAACGCAAGCACGGGCAATGTATCGCCCCAGAGAATCTCATCTATCTTGATTGTGCGTTGTTAGGATCTGGCCGTGGCTATTAAATCTTAATTGCTACATACCCTATCACTTCACAGCCCCCTCCCCCATGATTTTAACACCCTCCAGAGGCGAAGCTAAGGTGTTTGTTCAATTTTGGACGGGACACAATGTTCCCCGTCACCTTTCAAGAGCAAGACTCGAAAATGCTGACCCTAAAGATCGGTCCACACATCAAATTTTCCGTACAAATAACCATTGGAAATTGCGTCACAAATTGCGTCACGCGCTATTTTATTTGGCGAACTCATAATTTATTTTTAGCCAATTATAAAGATATTTTGAAAGTTGTGACAAGACCAAGTTTGGCTGGAAAATTTGATGTGTGGACCGACCTTAAATGAAAGACTAATGTGCCGCCAGGGGAAGAACGCACGCCTCTTTCCGATTCCTAAGCCGGTTTACTCCCATTTGGTCAACCCCCATCCCTTCTTTATTTGGTCTAAACAACATTTGCGCGCCTCTTATATAAAGACTTTTAGATTGAATGGCGAGCCATTTGTTCCAGGTGCAAGCAATCATCTTCATTGCACGTCTAAAGGGGCGATAATTACTAGTCAGTGTCTACAGTACAACATGAGCACACGACAGTCGGGCAGGACTATAGCATCGATCTGATACATCGTCACAAAAACACAGTTTGTAACTGTCCAACTGTACACATTACAGAATATGTGAGCATGTTGCGTGCATGCTAAATTGATTGCAGTGGAAGACTATATGTGCACATATAAAGTTCCAAACAGCGGTATAGCTAGACATTCTAACCCATGACGTCACTTATTTCCCCACCTGATCCATAATCAATAATACATCCTCCCCCCCCCCGGGCCCGGGCAAAAAAAACAAGGCAACATGATAATAAAATTCACACCTAACAAACTAATAGCCTTGATGTAATCTACAAGGTATAACGATCTACGATACTTTCCCATAGAATGTTCTGCAACTATCGATTGCCAGAAATATTGTAATTCAACATAACATGGAGCGCTAAGAAAATTGTATGTATACATAAGGTGGTGTACTAAGAAAATTGTATGTTTAGATAACGTGGAGTACTAAGAAAATTGTATGTTTACATTACGTGGGGTACTAAGAAAATTGTATGTTTACATAACGTGGGGTACTAAGAAAATTTTATGTTTACATTACGTGGGGTACTAAGAAAATTGTATGTTTACATAACATTGGGTACTAAGAAAATTGTATGTTTACATAACATGGGGTACTAAGAAAATTGTATGTTTAGATAACGTGGAGTAAATGAAATATGGCATGTCTACATTTCACGGAGTACTGGAAATGTAAAATGATGAGATATGATAAAGGGGCCAAAGCTCATGGGAGATTAACGTTTTAAAGCTAAGAACACTTCAAAAACCACTTTTCTTTTATTATCATAAACTGAGGGCTGGAAATTTCCAAATAAACTAAAAGTTTCAGTATCACGTAGCCGGACATCAAACGTAGCAGAACCAAGTTGACTGATGGGTCAGTTTTACGAACCACCTGTGTAACAAGGTTGGCATGCTTTTTATCAAGGAGGAATCCAATACATGTATATTTTATAGCTGTCACTGTATGACACATGTCTAATTAACTGCTCACATTAACATGGGGGTGAGATATCTGCCCACATCACAATGGGGGTTAGGTATTAGTCTGCTCACATCACAATGGGGGTTACGTATTTGTCTGCTCACATCACAATGGGGGTTACGTATTAGTCTGCTCACATCACAATGGGGGTTACGTATTAGTCTGCTCACATCACAATGGGGGTTACGTATTTGTCTGCTCACATCACAATGGGGGTTACGTATTAGTCTGCTCACATCACAATGGGGGTGAACATTAGTAACCCCACAATAACAGTGTAATCACCTAATAGTCTGTGACATTAATATGTCTTATCCAACACCAGAAAATCTTATTTGTTTGACTTCTTGTCCATACAAAAATAGAACTGAGCAGACTGACAAAAATAGAACTGCGCAGACTGACAAAATACAGGCTGATATACCAATAGAACTGAACAGACTGACGTAATACAGGCTGATATACCAATAAAACTGAACAGACTGACAAAATATAGGCTGATATACCAATAGAACTGAACAGACTGACTAAATATAGGATGATATACCAATAGAACTGAACAGACTGACACAAAATAAGGCTGATATACCAATAGAACTGAGCAGACTGACAAAATACAGGCTGATATACCAATAGAACTGAGCAGACGACAAAATATAGGCTGATATACCAATAGAACTGAACAGACTGACAAAATAAGGCTGATATACCAATAGAACTGAGCAGACTGACAAAATACAGGCTGATATACCAAATAGAACTGAACAGACTGGCAAAATACAGGCTGATATACCAATAGAACTGAACAGACTGGCAACATATAGGCTGATATACCAATAGAACTGAACAGACTGGCAACATATAGGCTGAATATAACAATATAACTGAACAGACTGGCAAAATACAGGCTGATATAACAATAGAACTGAACAGACTGACAACATATAGGCTGAATATAACAATAGAACTGAACAGACTGGCAAAATACAGGCTGATATACCAATAGAACTGAACAGACTGACAAAATACAGGCTGATATACCAATAGAACTGAACAGACTGGCAAAATACAGGCTGATATACCAATAGAACTGAACAGACTGACAAAATACAGGCTGATATACCAATAGAACTGAACAGACTGACAAAATACAGGCTCAATACAACAATAGAACTGAGCACACTGATAGATTCTAGCTAATAGTTAAAAATCCTAATCTCATTACTTACTTGTATGTCCATTTTGACTGCTATTATTCTCTGACATGGTATGCTTTCTGCCACTTGTGCTTGATGGTACAGTAGTGGTGGTGGTGGCAGACCCAGGCTGTTCAGCAAGGCTCTGTTCCACTTTTAGAGCAGTTGTGTCTGAAGCCCAACGCTTGTGTCCCAGTTTCCTATTGCTAGATGACATTGGTGGCTGGCTAGACATTTTCCCATGAGAACTGTTATTAGACGTGTTGCCGATTGTCCGGCTCCTTTCATGGGAATTCCCCGCTGGACTAAAATCACGGGAAGTCCCTGCCTCCAAACCCACCCTATGATCGACCTGATCAAGAGAGTGCCCCCGCAGAAAACTTTGCGGAACATACACATTCCCTGAAGACTGGCCTGGGGTGAGTGGATATTTTATGCTCGGGGACGTACTTGGGCTGGTCATGTTGTACAGATCATCCTCCGCCCAAGGTCGTGGGCTCATGGGAGGTTGGTCACTTCTTGGCTGCAGCAGCGGGCTCATAACGCTGGTCCTGTTTCTACTACTCCAGTTGTGAAAACTCTTTCTGCCGGCATCATCACCTTGTGAGACAAGCAGGTCGGACGAGTTTAGAGCTGGATCAGATTTAACACTGAAAAATCTCAGCTTTGTGGTGTCCCTGTGGGGGGTGCTCAGATCAGAGTTTGAGAAACACATCTTGTTCGTATTGGACAAAACAAGTTTTTGGGTGACAGTGCTTTTGCTTGACGCCTGCAGTGCTTGCAGGTGAGGTGACGGAACACTGAAGTCACCGGATCCACTGAAGGATTCATCTATATTTAAAGCTGATGCGTCCAGCCCCAATGAAATTTGAGAGCCATGTTTAACAAAAGACTCATGGTGACAGTCCCAACTCTGAATTTTAATAACATTACTGTCTGAGGGATTAATCTGAGAGCCAGTGTTATCCTTGGAAAGACTGGGCGATAGTGTGCTTGCTGTCAGTGCTGAGGGTGAATGAGGATGCAACGAAGGACCAGGACTTACAGGTGGGGAAATGTCCCGATGGGCATGTGATAAGCTGGAGGCAGATGGTATGCTGCCTGTGGATCGCTCCAACAGACTCTCAGCTTCTAGTGTGACGTCTTCAAAGCTGGACTGGGATGTGCACGATGGTATACTGCAGTTTAAGTCTTTCTGACTATCATCCACGGGAATTTCCGGATGTACCATAGAATGCCTGTCAGATAATGGATCAGGTGCTGAAGACTCTAAACATGGATTTAGTTTGGATTCACCCACTTGTACATTTTTACTACCTAATGTCCTTGATTCATTTGTGGCAAGACTCGAAGGCCTTTGGTTCATACGAGTGTTTCCCAGCGGTTCATGGGTAAACCTGGCTTGTGGGATGAGCTGCGAAGGTTCATTATGTTGTGTGGTGGAATGGTGATTATACGGGCTAGACCGCTGGGTGGCTCTCATCGCGTCGGTCAATGGGTCACTCCGCAGGCTTTCAAGGAGGCTGGGTGAGTCAAGGGATGACACAAAGCAAGGGCCAGATAGGATCTTTTGTTGCAGCAGGCTGGAGCCTCCGAGAGACGGGTCCACTGAAAGGGACATGTTGGAGCTCCCCATTTGGGAGTAGCGCACTGGAGACAATCAGACATAGTACATTAGCTTATATGACATTTGACAAACTAAGATCTCAGTTTAAGTCTGAGAATTAAAATACCATTTGAATTTTTAAAATTGAAAATCTAAGTACAGAAAATTATACACAAATTAGCTATAAATGTTGGCCGGATTTGTGTTATGAAAAATAGCATATATTTTTATTGATTAAATTTTTTTAAAGCGATAAATAATGGTAACATAGAAGAGCATGTGACTAGTCAATCTTTACAAAATTTGGGTCTCCTTTCTGAAAAATGAATTACCGTATATACTCATTTGCAAGCCCACCTTTTTTGGACAAAATCTAGGGGAAAAAGTGGGGGGGGGTCGGCTTATGAGCGGGTCATAGGTGATTTCTGCATGGATATTGAATATCGGTGTTGTTATTGTAGATCATCAAGGTCCTTTTCTACATTCTACAAGATTCGACTGCTCTATCAGAAGCTATACTATATTATTAAAAATCAGCACTTACCTTATTTAATCATTTTATTTATTTTTGTGAAGGTTTTAATAAATTGTTTTACAAATTTTGTTTTCAACCCCGGATTTTAATGTACGCGCTTTCGTCACTGTTTACCAAATTATTTTTTTTAAATACCGGTAACTCTTGCTTAACAAAGAGCAGAAAGACAAAGATAGGCAGTACAAAGTAAACAATCATAATGACCGATTTAGCTTGTAGTTTTAAAAAATATGTACCATTTTTTTTAAGCTGTCCTATTATTTTTGGGGGGTCGGCTTGCGATCGGGTTATACACTTTTAATACTTTTCCCTTCCAAAAGTGGGGGGGGTCGGCTTATGAACGAACGGGCAATAGAACGAGTATATACTGTAATATTAGGGCTGCGGAAATTAACTATTAATTTCTCGATTAATCGTTAAAAATTGTATCGATTAAATATAGATTGCAATCATTATAATCGATAAAAATTTGATTAAAATTTAAGAAAATACCGTATTTATAATGTTTTTTTTCAATTTATTAAAAAATAATTAATTATTAAATAATAATTTATATATTTTTAACGTACAAACTTTTCCCACGTATTATTTTAATTAATTTATGTAGACTTGGATTTCATAAAATATTATATAATATTATTTTTCCAAAAAAAAGTCAATTACATGTACCTGTTTTTGTTACTTCTTATCTTATCTTATCTAATCTGTTTACAGACGCTCCTTCTATACAGAAGATTATTGCGTCCTACGCTTATCTATGGTTTGTGTTTAGTCCTGCATTTTTATTAGAGATTTAAATGCTGATAAAGTGTTGGTTTTCCTGGATTCTTCAGGCAACCCATTCCACGCCCGAATTCCGGACGGGAAGAAGGAAAACTTGTATGTGTTTGTTCTTGCATACGGAATAAGAAAGGTGTTTTTATCCTTATGTCTATCTGAGGGTTGTATTAAGTTATCTTTGTGTTGTATTTCTAAATTAGAATTAATTGCTTTATGTATGATTACTACTTTGCTCTTGGTTCTTCTATCCTCTAGTGTTTCAAGGTTTAATGATTAAACTAATGGTGTTATTCTTGTCAGTTTCGAATATTCTCCAGTAATGAATCTGGCAGCTCTTTTTTGAATTTGTTCTAGTTTATCAATGTTTTCTTTGGTGGATGGGTCCCATACAGAAGATGCATATTCTAGTACAGGTCTCACCAAAGTGAGGTAGCATTTTAGTTTTATATCTCTATTACATTTGTTAAAGTTCCTTTTTATAAAGCCTAAGGTTTTGTTTGATTTTTTAATAACTTCATTGACATGGGGATTCCATGATAGTTTCTCATTTATTAAGACTCCTAAGTATTTTGCATCTTTAGTTTGGGTCAGTTCTTTTCCATGAATGTAATATTTTGAATTTATTTGTTTCTTTTTCTTTGTTACTCTTAACAGTTGACACTTTTCTGGGTGGAAAGACATACTCCAGTTAGTTTCCCATTTTATCAATTCATCTAAGTCTTTTTGTAAAATTTTGCTATCTTGTTCGGATTTAATTGTTCTATAGATTATACAATCATCAGCAAATAACCTAACTTTTGTACCTGTTGAGATGTTGTTGGGTAAATCATTTATATAAATTAAAAAGAGTAAGGGACCTAGCACAGTTCCTTGTGGAACTCCTGAGTTAACCTTTATTGGTGCAGATTTAGATCCATTGATTATTACAGTTTGCTCCCTGCCCAAAAGGAAGTCTTGGATCCAGTGATGTAAGGAACCTGAGATTCCAAAGTAGTTAAGTTTTTTAAGTAAACTAAGGTGGTGAACTTTGTCAAATGCTTTTGAGAAGTCTAGTAATATTGTGTCTATTTGATCATTTTTGTCTAAGCCTTTTGATAGTTCATCTATTAAACCTATTAATTGTGTTTCACATGATCTGTTTTTTCTAAAGCCATGTTGATGTGGGCATAGGGCATTATATTTGTCAAGGTGGTTAACTATTCTACTATATATTATGTGTTCTAGTAATTTACAGGTGATACTAGTAAGTGATACAGGCCTGTAATTACCAGGGTCTGATTTATCCCCTTTCTTAAAGAGTGGAGTTACGTTAGCTAATTTCCAATCCTTGGGCACTTTACCCTGGTTTAGAGAGGCTTGAAAGAGAACTACAAGGATTGGGGACAGTTCATTGCTTAGTTCTTTTAATAATCTTGCAGGCAAATCATCTGGGCCAGTAGCTTTGTTTATTTTTAAGTTTTTTAGGAGTGAATGTATACCTATCTCATCTACAGTTATGTTACCTATTTCCTCCATTTTATTTAAATTTATTAAAACTTCCTTGTCGCCTGAGGCAGAAAAAGATGATGCAAAATATGTGTTAAGGATATTAGCTTTAGTTTCATTATCATTATAGGTTTTATTATTTGAGCCTTTGAGTGTGGCTATTCCTGAAGGTTCCATTTTTTTAGATTTGATAAAGGACCATAAGTTTTTATTGTTATCTTTGGTAATTACATTGTTTATATATTCATTTTGGAGGTTTCGACTAAGTTTTTGTCTCAAGTGTTTAATCTTTAAGTATTTTTTGTGTATCCTATATGAATAGGTAGCTTTATATTTCTTAAATAAGTTCTCTTTTAGTTTGCATAGCTTTTTCAATCTAGAATTGAACCAGCATTTGTTAATTTTATTTGATGTTAGTTTTGTTGGAACATTCTCATCCATTATAGTTTTTAGATTTGTTTTTATATCTTTCCAAATTTCTTCTACTGGGCTATTTGTGTTAAATTTACTTAGGAAAGTTTGTTGGAAGTTAGCCGCTGATTGGTGTAGTTTTATTGAATTGCATTTATTCCAAAGATAGATTATTCTTCTAGGTATCTTATTAATTTTAGTTTTTATTGTATTGGTGACCCTAACAATATCATGGTCGGACAATCCTGGAATTATTTTATAGTCTAACACTAGTCCTGGTCTATTTGTTAGGAATAAATCTAGTGTTTTATTTTTCCTTGTTGCTGTTTTTACTATCTGTTCTAGGTTTATGTTGTTTATAGTGTCTAAAAAGTGTTCATTAATTTCTTTGTTAGTTTGATGGTTATCAATTGTATAATTTTTCCAATTTATATCTGGAAGATTAAAGTCCCCCATAATCCATAGAACTGCATTTTTATTATTCTCTTTTATGAAAGTTAATTGACTACAAAGATTGTTCATGTATTCTAGGTTTGAATTCGGAGGTCTATATATACTGCCTACAATAAGTGGGGATGAGGTGTTCAGTTTAATGACTTCATAAATTTTAATTTTTGGCTTTAATCAAAATTAACAATTAAATCATGCAATTAATCGTTAATTTTTCAAAAGTTAACATTTAAATTCAAATTAATCCTTACCAGCCCTAATTAATATTAAAGAGAAGTAAAAAAAAATTAAGTTTATTTCAATTGAGAAGAATAAAATAATGTGACATTCATTTTAATTAATTAGAACAAATAAGCAGACAAGAGGAAATATTTTATTACCATTTAGATGTGAGTGTCTGTTGCCCATTTCTGGATCTATTGCCTCCCAAACTGGAAGCGACCGGCCCAATGGAGATGCTCCTCCACTTGGAGAGGAAATTCGTGATGATCGATGTTCGGGCGATGATATGCTGCGTGAGTGAGATGAGGTAAGCTGGGCAGATCGTAACTGTTGAAATTATCAATGGTCACTTTTATGGGCCAAAGCTTAATGAAAAAAGAATATTAAGCAAGATTTTTTTAATATAAACTGCACTTAAGTAGATACCTGATGATATGCCTAAGTTTGCGTTGTTTGTTGAATGACCGTATGTACTCGTTCTATAGCCCATTCGGTCATAAGCCGACCCCCCTCTTTTGGAAGAGATAAGTATAAAAAGTGTGTAACCTGCTCGTAAGCCGACCCCAAAAAATAATATAACAGCGTAAACAAAATGGTACACATTTCTTTAAAACTACAAGCTAAATCGGTCATTATGATTGTTTACTTATGGTTAGGTTGGAGAACAAAAAGATTTGAATAACAGAGAAAACGGATGTCATTTTTATAGCATTCGTTAGAGGGCTTTTTATTGTATTAATGTTGTGTTTTATATTTCATTTTTAAAAAATCAGTATATAAAAACAGTAATGTTTTATCAATATAGTTCGTCAATTTAAAAAATGCCAGAGTGATTTATTTTTTTGTAAATAATTCTATAAAATAAAAAAATCCTTCAAAGTCTGACTCATCTGATTCTCCAAACAGTTGGTCAGCCTCGTTTGTAGTCTTCGTCTTTTTCTGGCTTGGCAAGAGTAACCGATATTTTTGTGTATTTTTTTTTAACAGTGGCGAAAGCGCGTACATTGAAATTCGTTGTTGAAAACAAAATTTGTAAAACAATTTATTATAACATTCACAAAAATAAATAAGATGAATAAATAAGGTAAGTGCAGATGTTTTGTGTAATAACATTTCATAGCTTATGGTAGTACTGGTAGAGCTGTTGAATATTGTAGAATGTAGACAAGGACTTTGAGGATCTACAATAACACACAATTCAATGTACATGCAGAGATCACCTATTACCTGCTCGTAAGCTGACCCCCCAACCTTTTCCCCTTAGATTTTGTCCAAAAAATGTCGGCTTTAGAGCGAGTATATACGGTAAGAAAAATTAATTTTAAATTAAATGGCATTAATTATGGTCATGCTTTTAAAATCTCAGTAATAAAGAATTTATTACAGAAAATTTTTTCAAACATTTAAGTTGCGTATAATGTATTTTTTTTTAATTAAGATTGATATTTCTTGAGTTGGTTCCCTTAACAAACAGAGATAGAAATTAATAACTAGAAAGTTAGATCCCAAGCAAAGAGACTTCAGTGGCTGTGATTGCGGCACATTGTCCTTATGAAGAAAACCTCAAAGCTATCATTGATGTATTCAATAAATTGAGGGGGTAATAATAATTTTATAAGTCAATGTGGCTAGAGTTCACGCCTAATATAAAATTATGTGCTAATAATAATAATAATATAATTAGTTTATTCAAAAATGGAATTTTTAAAATTTAAATTTCAATATAGGGAGAGTTGAGAACATAGGCTTTCATTTACCCCCATACTTTTCTCTATTGCCTTTGACAACCTTTGAACTGCAATAAGAAATTAAAACTTTTTTTTTGGTTTCAAGAACCATTTGATGCTATAGAAATTGATATGAGCAACAACAAAAAATGTTTCCCGACACCACAATCATTGAGACCAAAAATTCCTTTTAAAAAAAACAATGAAATCCAGGATATAAAATTTGTCCATTTAAGAAGCCTTCCTTATAAAAAAAATAGTTTTCCCCATCAATTTTAACTCATTACTTTGTTCATGCATTAGAAATATGATATTTTTTACATGTTTAAGGGTTGTCCTGCTATAAGTTTTGTCATATCATAGCAGAAATTCTATTAATAGAAAAATCCTTGGTATTCTTTAGGACTATGTCATTAAGATATTAATCAAATATGTGGGTATTCTGTCAGGACTTGTCTAAACAAATATATGGCAACTCTTCATTAATTTAATAAGCTCAGAAGCCTTGGTATAAAAGTTAAATGGAGATCTATAAGTGAGAGAATGAGTGAACTGCATATGTAAAACCTCATAAACGCCCGCCCCACGTTTTTAGTCATATTAAATCAAAGTACTTGAACGTATAAGTTTTAAATTATTTTCTTCTTTTTAGTCCTCTAATAAAAACGTGGTTTTTAAAAATCTTTTTTAGCTCTATTTATTTTACCAAACACCTCATCAGCACCCGCCCAACGTTATACCATGGCGATGAGGTCACGGGGTGAACTCGGAATGTGAAATCTTACAAAGGCAATCGGATACAGATGCTTATATAGAGATAAACTAAAAATGCATTAATTTAATTACGGTACATTCGATCGATCTTAAATTTTGATACAATGTATTGTCATCCAAGATATATCTGTGGTAAAATTTTGAGCTCTCTAGGACCATCAGAAGTGGTTTAGTTTTACGTTGGCAAATTTGAAAAATTGCGGACAGACAGACAGACACGAAAGCAAGTTAATAAAAATGTGGTAAAAAATGTGTTCATTAAGAAGGGAATTTTTTATCTGAGGTTCAAATGTAAAGCAGAAAGTGTGTACCAAGTGTGGACTGATGTCTGTGAGGAGGGCAGGTTTGTTGAGTTCAATGGCCTTGAAGCATATCCTCATAGCATTCACATAGTCAGGCCGGCACAGGAAAGCATCACCTTCATGTCAGCAGGGTAAAAATACAGGATTGAAAGATTGAGAAAAATTATTAAGGCATGCTTGATTTTAAATTACATTTCTTACCTTTCCTCAGTAAAGGTCAAGAGAACTCCAAACAATATAAACCAGACAAAAAATCATACATAAAAACTCATTTCAAAATAACTATGTTAATACAAATGATATTATTACATCTATCTTTAAAACATGTTTTAGTTGTTTTTTTTTATATTTGTATAACTGAACTGCACATTTATAAATATATTCTTCTAGCTCGTATTTCTAATTTTTAAAACTGTTTGGCAATTATTTAACAGCCTGCTTAAAATAACCTATCAGAATGGAAGAACACATTTGAGCATACAATTTTAGATTACTATTACATGTATTACTTTGGTAGCTGGTCACATGTTTCCTATCAAATGTCCTCTAGTCAAAATATATTTACCTCATGTAATCTCGAGCTCACCACACACAAAAATAGCTCATGAATAAATTGACTGTGAGTCAAAGAGCAGTATAAAGATCTCTGCTCTATGAAAAAATTACAACAAGCCTGGCCAAAGTCCAACAACATTACTCATTTAACCCTTAGGCTACCTGGTGTTTTAATGGCCAGATGCCACACACCAGGTGTGCTTTATAAAAAATGTTGGGCAGTAAAGGTACTTGTCACCAGTTTGCAAACATGACAAAGTTATGATTCCATAAAAATTTTCCCTCATTTATATGTTGATGGATCAGGGGGAGGGTTGGGTTTCTCATGAACAACCTTAGGACAAATAGAATAACTTAGATATGAAAAGATGAATTTTAGATGGGAGACACTTAAACTTTAATGTTGTGCTCATACAGGTATTTGTCAGTTTTCTGCATGCTTTATTGATGTGAAAGGCAAAAGAGGATGCATGTTTTTAAATTGGAATATTAAACTGCTGAATATTTAATCCTTAGCCCTCTTTTATTTTGTACATTTGTCATTTCTCCAAGCATATCAAATGCTTATTTGATAACATGGCAAAGTCATGAGCACTGTAAATGACCAGAATGTAGTATCAAGTCATGGGGAGAAAAGGTAATAGAAGATATGACAAATACACAAAACCAGGGCTAGCACCTAGCTATTCTATCTCTATATACAAAAGACTTCCAGCTAAGAAGGGCAAAAAAACACATCATATTGGAAATAACATGAGATGGTGCCAAAAATGAATATTTAAATTATATGGATGGTTCATAATGAAATAGTTTTTTGGTTTTTTTTTATTTTTCACAAATTGAAATTCTATATGGCTAGATAGATGTATAAATAATGAAAACCAATTTTTTATTTTGTCATTTAAAATTCAATGAAGCGAAAGTCAAGAAGAATTTCAAATACAAATTAAATTGCTTTCTTAATATTAATCAAACTTATGAAATAACTCTGGATTAAAAGCTGATAGATTTCATTTCAAATATGATTATTCATTACTAGAAACTGCAATACTGGTCATCACATGCAAAGGGACTAAGAGCTCACTGCTTGTGAAATTTCAAGGTATTGATCCCACAATGCCATCTGTGGCCAGTGTTATGATTAGCGGCTGGTAATGCCTCTCAGGGCAAGCCCTACAAGATGACATGATTGCATAATTTCCACATTTTCAAGGCTTACTGCAAACTGCCAAACAGCTGTGTCATTGACCGTTCATAGTACAAACAAATAGTTAGGTAATCAAGCCTTAAAAATAGACATGATCTATTCAAAGTATATGCCCTTCAAGCTTTTTCTAATACTGTTTAACACATTTTAAATTTTATGTTAGTGTATTTAAGAGAATGCATCTTTACTTATTTCAAACATTTTCAGAACAAATTTTATGAATTACTTTTAAGCTTCAGAACAATATGTTTTTTGGGCAGAAAATGGAAAAATTAGAGGTAAAAAAAATATACCCTTTCAAAGTGTGACCTTAAAGCAAAGCGATTCCAAATGAAACAAATCCTCTCCAACTTGTTACTTTATTGAATTTTCTAAATTGAATGGCATGTACATAGCAATAGACAATTTCCTCACAAAAAAGCTGATATAAATAATTGTCAAACGTAGATTTCTGCGATTGGTTCTTACCACTCCTTGCACCTCTTCTTTTAACTCCCCTTGATAACAACCTTGGATGCAAGTTTCAAATCATTTTATCCCTTTTGTGAAAACCCAAAACATTTTAGTGATGAGTTTATTTTAAATTAAAATTATCCACTTTATGATTTGACTGTGACCAACAGTAAATGAACATTCCGTGAGTGTGAAAAATGGTTCAAAGAATTATTTTACTTTATCAAGAAATTCAATTCAGAAAATATTTGACTCACTGTAGTAAAAGCTGTGCAAATATTCCTCATCACTGATCAGTGTGTCCAGCTGGGCTATTAACGAGTGGTCCTCAACTGAATCTTTCAGCCACATTCTGCAGACATCACCACCAATAGATTTATGAGACTGGCTGTAACGATTCAACTTTTCTATAACTGGAGCCAGACTTGGGCTCAGCCATCTTAAGCCTTGTAAAAATAACCAGAAGCTGCCTAGCGAATCTGAGCCTCCCTGAAAACAAGTTTGTTTGAATGAAACTAATATCACCAATAATTTCAATGGATGGTATTAAAATGGTGCAAATTAACTATTAACCAGAGACCAGGAAGAAATAAACAGCTTTTTACTTGTGTACACATAAAATAAAAATCTTAGCGATGATATTAATGGGAAATAAGTCTATGTTATTATTATGTTTGTGTTATTAAATCCAATGTTGAAAACTAATAATGATGATTGAATTAAGAGAGATTTTTCATTGACATGTATTAATAATTAATGTTATTTGTGCGATATTTCATTTAATAACTTATTGTAAAGAGTAACTTTTATAATATAATAAAAAATTCAGTGCCACATAAAACATTTATTATTTTCTTTAAATAAAAAACAAAGATAATTTAAGAATTAGCTTTACATTGGATCATACATCTCTTTGTTACAACATTTTTACATTTTGAGAACTGCTACAGATCTTTACAATCGCTCATTCCCAATGTATACCTATGCACTTTAGATATTGTCCAACAATACATGTACCTCTATCTCCATACAACTAGCTAAGAGTTTTTTCTTTGTCTTTATATAATTATATTTGTTTGCAAATGCCTTTTTGCCTAAAAGTTGTATATTCTATTATTGTCCCTCTTCAGATTTTCCTTAACCTGGGCCTGAATGCTGCCCTCCCCTGTGTTTCTCTTATCAGCTCAGGAGATTTGCTAACATTTAAACTTAAGCAGATGGTAAGCATTGATTTGTTTTTCCAATAATTTTTAAAAAAGCAGTTCTTTCCCATAAAATTGGAAATGCACAGAACATGAGGACCTAGTTGTTAAACTCCTTGATACATCCAAGAAAAACACAAAATAGCCCCATTTCTTAAAGACAAATAGCCCCATTTCTTAAAGACAAATAGCCCCATTTCATAAACACAAGATAGCCCCATTTCTTAAACACAAAATAGCCCCATTTCTTAAAGACAAATAGCCCCATTTCTTTAACACAAATAGCCCCATTTTTAAACACAAAATAGCCCCATTTCTTAAACACAAAATAGCCCCATTTCTTAAACACAAAATAGCCCCATTTCTTAAACACAAAATAGCCCCATTTCTTAAACACAAAATAGCCCCATTTCTTAAACACAAATAGCCCCATTTCTTAAACACAAAATAGACCCCATTTCTTAAAATAGACCCCATTTCTTAAACACAAATAGCCCCATTTCTTAAACACAAAATAGCCCCATTTCTTAAACACAAATAGCCCCATTTCTTAAACACAAAATAGCCCCATTTCTTAAACACAAAATAGCCCCATTTCTTAAACACAAAATAGACCCCATTTCTTAAAATAGACCCCATTTCTTAAACACAAAATAGCCCCATTTCTTAAACACAAAATAGCCCCATTTCTTAAACACAAAATAGCCCCATTTCTTAAACACAAAATAACCCCATTTCTTAAACACAAGATAACCCCATTTCTTAAACACAAGATAGCCCCATTTCTTAAACACAAAATAGTCCCATTTCTTAAACACAAAATAGTCCCATTTCTTAAAGATCTTACACAATTGCTCTCTTTCATCCGATGACATAAAATTGCTTCAGTATCATCACAGATGCGTCTCAGAGCTCCATAAGTGCCCCACGGACCTAGCACAGACTGACCGGCAAGGAGACCCTCCGTTGTTTTCTTTAGTTTCATAAGGAGATCATGGCACTCTCTATTCAACAAGAAATTTCATAGCATTTTTATGTAAACATTAAAATACATTGGAACCACCTCTCAAACAATTATAATTCTGATGTAATGCAGTCGTGGCCCAGTCACCAAATTTTGCATATTCATAGGCAAAATTATAACTTTTCTATTTAAACTACATGAAGAAATGAAGTATATTATATTTTAAGAAATTTTATATCATTTTTTACAGTTTTTATAATAATTTTTATTAGCTACAATTTAATATTCAAATTCCAATGTATATATTGTAGGCATTAAAATATTCTTCATAACACACATTTTGTATCAACCACTCTTGGTAAACCATAAATCTATAAAGCACATGGCAAATAATCAACATTAAAATATTCTTGATAACACACATTTTGTATCAACCACTCTTGGTAAACCATAAATCTATAAAGCACATGGAAATAATCAACATTAAATATCTGATAACACATGTACACACTTTGGTAAACATAATCATAAACATGATATGACATAAAATATTCTTCATAACACACATCTTGTATCAACCACTCTTGGTAAACCATAAATCTATAAAGCACATGGAAATAATCAACATTAAAAACACTTTTTTAAAACTAGTCTTATATTAAAAATGCACTAATTTTCTACTTTTTAGTCTACACATTTTACAGTAAGTGGAAAGCCAGCTTACCTTTTGACTATAAATCACTTATATATGAGACAAATCTAAAATTAGTGATTATGTTTAAACGCGACATTTACAAACTGATACACAATTATCTCCCCTGGTTTTAAAACTGGGCGCAGGGACGGTAGGGGGTGTGAACAGTGACGGCCGGCGTCAACGCGTGAACTGGGCACGTGAAAAAATTATAAACAAATAGTGGGACGGTTCCGATTAAACTTACAAAGCAAGTTAATATACGACTAGTAATAAATAGAGGTAAAATAGATTTTTTTAAAAACCACATTTTTATACGTGGACTAAAAAGGAGAAAATAATTTAAAACTTATATGTTCAAGTACTTTCATTTAATATGACTCAAAACGTGGGGTGCGTGTGGTGTAAAAATTAAAGATTTATAATTTAGAAGGCAAAAGAGAGATCTATAAGTGAGAGTATGAGTGAACTGCATATGTAAAACCCAATAAGCACCCGCCCCACATTTTTAGTCATATTAAATCAAAGTACTTGAACTTATAAGTTTTAAATTATTTTCTCCTTTTTAGTTCACTTATAAAAACGTGTTTTTTTTAAATTCTTTTTTACCTCTATTTATTTTCTTCCTTTTAGTCCACTTATAAACACATGGTGTTTTAAAATCTTTTTACCTCTATTTATTTTTATACCAAACACCTCATAAGCGCCCGCCCAACATCTTAATACCATGCGGACGTGGTCACAGGGTGAACTCGGCACGGGAATGTCAACATTACCAGACCGATACATATGATAAATAGAGATAAACTAAAAAATGCATCAATTTAATTACGGTACGTTCAATCGATCTGAAATTTTGATACAATTGTCATCCAAGATCTATCTGTGGTAAAATTTTGAGCTCTCTAGAACCATCAGAAGTGGTTTAATTTTACATTGGAAAATTTGAAAAATTGTAGACAGACAGAAACGAAAGCAAGTTAATAAAAACCTGATAAAATAGAATAGGCCAAACCAAAATGTAAAAAACAATGTTGGAAAAAATAATTTATTTTGTCTTGCACTTTAATTTCAAATTTTTAAATATGTATTTTTGGAATTCTTATAAGGGGCGTCCATAAAAGACATCACGAGATTTTGGTCGATTTTTACTCGTTACACTTCGTCGCATAAACTTAGACACCCTTCCAATATGACATCACTTTTTTGTCATTTAAGTATGTATTTAGGGTAAGCACTCTAATATTGTAACATGTATGAAAGTATTGAAGACTTCATTAAATAAATTGTAAACAATCAAATATTTAAATAGAACTTTTATTTAAAGTTGCACGTTTTGATGTGACGTCTCGTTTCTTAAACATCCCCCTCCCCCTCCTCACAAATGCTTGACCCCCCTCCACCCCACAGGCGCGTGACGTCATTTATGGACGGTCACTAAACCCCATTGCTAGGTGGCCACGACCTCCCCACTTTTCTCATTGAAAATGCATTTGTGAGTAATAAAATTGTCTCATTAACTTAGTGGCACAAGAAATACTGAACTCTTCAGTCATATGGTATCAACAGATTTAAGCCAAGATATCCAGATAATGGACAACCAAAAAGTGTGTTAAACAAATTTTAAGAAAGGAAAAACTCATATTTAACATTAATTCAAAAGCTACCAAAGCTATCTCATGTTCGTTTATTTTTTATTTTTTAATCTGTTTACCTTTATTTTATTAATAAATATTTAAAATTTCGGGGGTATAAAATTACTTCAGTAGCAGTTATTTTTTAAAATGTATATATCCGGCATGAGGTGCTGGTGTTACAGTGAATTAAGTAATAGAGTGATATTGTAGCATTTTTTCATATTTAGAGCAAGCCTGTCAGCTGAATTTTGAATTTTTTTTAATTTTCAATGTATTTTTTTGGTGCAAAAATTTTGTATGTTTTGCAATATCCAATGGCAATAGCTGATATTGATAGGCTTAGGCCAGATGAGAATCAAAATTAAGGCTTAATCTGGGTACTTTGATAAATCATTTTACAGCTAGTGAAAAATCCTTGAAGAGTTACATGTCCCTTGTTCAACTTTTTGTCCACTTCAAAATGTAAACAATCAGTATGTACTGGAAATAAATGCATTCTTCTGTCATTTCTTGATTAGAAAGGTTTCTAGGTACATCTTTTTAAAGATACAGTCAAACCCACTTAACTCGCGCCCGGTTAACTCGCCCACCCTACTAACTCTACATTTTTTATTGGAACCACCAAATTCTCTCTTTGACTTAGCATTTTCTCATTGGTTAATTCGATTTTTTTAAGTCGCCGAAACCTAATACCTCGAGCACAAAAGAGGGCCAAATTTGCAACTTAACGTTGGTTAGCTCGATCCTCGTCTGTTCGCCTAGCAATGCACTTTGGCATTTTTAGTTCAAAACAGTGTTGATATCTCGCTTTCTTCGAGACTTCCGGCTATTGTGTGATTCTACGAGATTTCAATAAAAATTACTGGATGTTTTTACTTTCAATTTGATTCCGTGTGTGAATTAGTTTGAGTATGTATTCAACCGAAGTGCTCGAAAATCGCGTTAGCGGTCTTTAATCCGTCATTATTTCGCAGTGCATGTTATATTATTATTAAACTTAATTCATTTTCTGATGCATTAATCATTTTATTTTTTAAGATAAACGAATATCTTTTGAAATGAAAATAAAGGTTTGTATCGAGAATCGGCGGTGGTTTTTATTTAATTAAATAAAAAATTATTATTCTTTTAAAAGTTTGTTGTTGCTTTGTTTCCAGTAAGATACGTGACTGTGACTAACACGCGCGTGGCGGTGAAATCAAATCAATTTCTTAATATTCCAGTATATATATAATATACACGTCATCACTGTTGTAGGTCGAATTCTGATAAGGAATGATTTTTTTAAAATTGGCTTATAGTTGCCGGCCCAGGTCTAACACGCAGCGTGCTGTGATCAACGGTCAAGGCCGCAATAGTTTTATTTATATTACAAGTTTGATTGCATGAGGAAATTCGAGAGCAGTCTGATAGTGACAGATATCCTGCATGTCAAAACCATTAAACTTAAAATTACCATATTGATATGTTTATGTATTTTTTTTTAATTTGCTGATTCGACGGGCATTGCAAACGCGAGCAGCTGTGACATGCCACGCCACACGCGCCATAGGACGAGGCGAGGCGACCTTAATTTTAACGCATGCGCAGACAATGATAAACTGGTAACTTTTTTTTTATTAAATGGAATCGAAACACGACCACAGAGACGTAATCAAAGTCCTTTACTTCGGCATAAAAATATATATATATATAAAAATTCCCGACTAGTCATAACTTTTCCAGACTTTCAAGGCCGAGAAAATTTTTTTAAGAATTCCCTACTTTTTCCCGTTTTCCTGACTGAGTGGGAACCATGGTTATATTTAAAAGGTCCTTAAAAACGAACGGTCATTACAACCTTAGGAAAGAATGAATTTAGTAGGGTCCCAATATTCCGATACGATTCTGATTAATCGTCCCATCACTAAATAACGCACATCATGTACATAAAGAAATTTCAAGCACATGTTATTGGTTTTATTAAGAACAGCCTTATTGGTTTTCGTTTAACTCGATCATCTGTTATCTCAACGCCATTTTTCATACCCCAACGCCGTCGACTTAACCGGGTTCGACTGTAATTGGATGCTGAACTACTATCATCTCAAACTTTTTTTTTCCAGAAATTTTAGGGTAAAATATTATGAGTTGATTTTTCTGTAAGTTAACTTATTAACTATTTAAAAACTCATATATTCACAACCTGTCATGATTTTAATGACAACAACTTTTTTCAGCATCCAATTATCTAAAAGAATTGACAAATTACTATACACCAAACCTACCCCAATGATGTTTTTAAATTTTCAAAAACCAGTCACCACAAGGTTGTTTTGACTTGGACACATTTTCATAATGGCCAAAATATCCTTCTGTGTAACTCGGCTAACCATTTTTAAAATCTCATGTAATCTGATTATTAAACAATATTTTAAACAAGTAATAAAAACTCAAATGATTATTTAAGCCCAATTGCGAATTTGTCCATAACAATTTTCTAGACAAATCACTAAATAGTGTTTAACAAGTAAATAACGATCACACATAATTTTAATATCAAGTGATACAAACGCTTCTTTTGCTGTGAAAACACGTTGAGTTG
The DNA here is from genome assembly GCA_944989445.1 of Ampullaceana balthica. NCBI lineage: Eukaryota > Metazoa > Mollusca > Gastropoda > Lymnaeidae > Ampullaceana > Ampullaceana balthica. The sequence continues at coordinate 625,839 of CALYLW010000266.1, read as the reverse complement.
AGACAAAGAATTTGTGACTTTTTTATTCAAGGGAAATCATTCTAGATTACATTAAAAGTCATTTCAAATCAATAATTCTAAAACTAAAAAAAAATTTATATCTACAAACTGCTGCTAAAATTACGGGTGTCGAACGTAAAGAGATTTTTTTAAAAATCCTTCTCCAACATTGTTCTAAATATTATTAGCTATCCTTTGGCGTTTGTTTCGATAACTGTTATGGTTGGCGAGAAATTGACAAAATACTGATATTTTTTCTTTTTTTTTGATTTTCCAGGAAATCCAGTAAACCTTTTCGGGAATTTGTTGGCCCGTGCACATCCTTGGGACCTCCTTAACATATTTGCAAAAGACCTGAAAACTCTATCTGGTATGGTTCAGGAGTAGTTGCTTGTGCAAGCTCGAACAGACATCCATACCAGATAGATTTTTCAAACCTGTAAGCCCCATTTCCCCATGGGGGTCTACCGATATGCATTTTTGCCGATACCGATATTACCGATATTTTTTTTTCTGATATGAGTGCTGATATGAGTATTTGTTAGGACAAAAACCAGCGGTCATATTTGATGATGTCATCCTTAAATTTATCACTTGTATTTATATTTTATATTTTAGGCTACTGGGTTTAATTAAGACAAACGTAAATTAAGAAACAAATCATACAGCTTCATTTGAATTATAATTGTGTGTCAATTACGGTCTTCCGTATTTCGTGTTCATTCTTCTATGTCACTTTGCTTCATGTTTCTTTCTTTTCCTCGTAAACAATGCAGGAATATGGATCGGAGATTTTTTTCTATAAAATTAGTTAATACCGTAACAATATCGGCGGCTGGATAGCGAAGTCAATAGTGCGCTCTCCTCAACAGCTGAGGGGAGTGGGATCAAGCCCACATTAAAGCCACAAAATGTTGATGAATGACTATCGCTAAAAAGTCATCCGCTGACTTGGAGTGGAGATGGGCGCCGCCAAGGTCTACCAAGCCCCGAGAAAGTTCTAATGGAAACATAAGAACCCCTACGACCACGAGGTTAAGGGACACAAAAAAACAAAACAAAAATTTGGATAAAATAAAACATAAAAACATTTTTTTATTAATAATATCAAAACAATCCTAAATATAGATTTAGTGATTTAGATTAATATATTATTTTTACAAGCTACTTTAACTCAAACAATATTAGGGGTGTACCAAGGATGATTTTTGCCGAGTACAGAGTACCGAATACTTACGGCCAAGTTTATCCGATACCGAGTACTTGAAGCAGTATGAATTTGTTAAAATTGTGTGACATTTTATGAATGGCCAACATTATATTTTTAGGATTTATAGTTTTAAAGTTATGAATTTTGAAAGTGTGGTTCAATTAGTCCCAATCCGCTATGCATTTTACCTCCACATTTTGTGACCTCAATTCCGCTGTTTGTCTCACACATTTTTTCTCTCTTTTTAAGAATGATTTTATTTTCAGGATCAATGCTATAAATAAAATTATTATTTCTTTATTTTGTTTTTAAAATATTTTTATTGATAACTCATTTAACTTTGTATAAACAGTAATAATTTATCTATAAACCAAGTTTCTGATGTGTTTACAAGTTCCAGATCATGACCTACATATGACTCATTCATGACAAAACGAACTGTCCTCTTTAAAAATGTACAAATAAAATGAGAAACTCGTTTTGAACCTTCAATGTGGACTCATAATTCTAATCAATAGTTAAATGGCTTTTGCACAAGGCAAACTTTTATGAATGAAACAATGAGAACAAAGCAATAGTAATAGAGTCAAAATGAGGTTGAAGGGTGAATGGTTGCCAATGACAACAAGTCTGCATGCGGTACATTTTGTTATTCCATACGGAACAAAATGTTTTAGACATCTGCGATTGTATCTTTGCTATTAGAGCAATTACGGTATACTCGGCATCAGCATCACTTACACAATATTTCCGAGCATATGAAAATCGGCAGATACCTAAACAATATCATAGCACATGGCACGCTGTATCGTGGATGTACATATGAATACTAGGACTCATTTGGTTTTTTCAATATTGGTATTGGGATCAATATATTCATTTGTCGAGATATTTATGAATCTAATTTTTTTTCTTCAAAATGTCACTTATTATGAAATATCGGTGACGTCAATATCGGGACCTTTGAATGATACTGGTATCCATAATGCCGATATCCTGATATCGGCTGGCCGATATATCGGTAGACCCCTAACTATTTTAATTTACCTTAGGGTATAAAAAAGATTAACTATGACGCTATGTAGATGTTTCATTCTTATTCTTTTTTAATATGGTGAACATTTTACCCCTGTATTAAGTAATAGATTTGACATGCTTTTGAAGAGTTTGGTCTTAATATTTAAAAAAAAATTTAAAATGTGAATTAATTTTAAATAAACTAAACTATCATGTCTGCATCAAACCAGTAAGCATCTTTAACAGATCAGTTTCCATTGCCTAAAAGACTGATTGCAGTGAGTGAACACTCTTAATCTACATATAACTAATAGTTAATAGTAATACTAATATCTTATAGAACAAATTACAGATGGTCCTTCTTTAGAGAAGTTTTTTGGTTCATAATTATAATACATTCATATGCTTACTCGTGTTTATGTCTACTCTTGCCAGTGTTCAAGGCTTAAGTTTAAGTATTTTGGCATTGTTGGTTTTCCTTATTAATAGTGTAACATAGTATAGTATAGCCATAGCAAAAAGAATATAACATAATATAGACTCAAAATAATCTTTGGACAAAAAATGACTTAGAAAATTAGTGATGTAACTGTAACTTTGTAATAGCTAAACTTGCCTAAAATGTAATTATATAATATAATATAGGCCAGGCATAGGATACCTATGCCTATCATGGCCTACGCCTATGTATTTAATAAATTTTAAGTTTTAAAAAAAAACAGACATTCATTATTATTATCATTGTCATTGGCTCACACTCACTGACACTGCTACTACTACTACTGCTTACTACTACGACAAAACAGTTTAATTAAAACAGTAACTGCTTTTACTTTATATTTAAAAGAATAACCCAAAGGTATATTTGCAAACTCAAATTTTAGGTTTATATTATTCGCATAACTGACTAAAACAATAAGTTATTTCACCATTTAAAAAGAAACAATTTCATGATTTAAAAAATATAATTGCAGATTTGACACACCTCTCTGGGTAATCTTGTTCTATGTCCGCCATGTTTGTTATTGTTTTACTTACTATTTTATGCTCATCCGATTGCTTGTTAAAGATTCGCAGTTATCTTTAAAATTATTATATTATGTTATATTTCTCTGCTTCTTTTTTCTTTTTTTCTTTCTTATACAGACGCTCTTTCTATGCAGAAGATAGTTGCGTCCACAGACCATGACAGATGATCTGTTGGCAAGTGATGCAGCATTCACAGGCCACGGCTTTGTGGGTTCCACGCATTACCCAGCCGCCTAACTACATGTAGTGTTAGGTACCCATTCGGAGCGGGGTGACTCAGGGACGCCCTAGGCCCCGGGAACAAGCCCTTGCCTTCACACGGATTCGAACCCGTGACCATCGGTACGACAGTCCAGTGCGCTGCCACTACATCTTTCAGGAAATTATTAATTAAGAATAAGAATCACATTTTATTCAAAGTACGTTAATGTGTGTCATAAGTCTGCATATTTTCATAATATTGACAAAATTGTTTGCTTCACATTCAAAATAAGAACAGATTTTTAAAATTAAATTCATTTCATTATTATATTTCAAAATTAACATACAATGGAACCTCTTATAACTAGCATAATTCGTTCCAGAATGTTACTCGTTAAGCGAAACAATCGTTAAAAGAAACACTTTTCCCCATAAAAATCAATGTAAAATACGATAATCAATGCGTTTCATGCTGGAAAAAAAAACTAATTTTTCAAAAAATGTTATTATTTTAAAGTCAAATAAAAATACTTAGGAATTGTTTAAGGAGTGTAACAACTTGGAATAAAATTTAGGTTTGAAACAAAAAACGTAAATAAAAATATATAAAATGTGACAAATAATTAACTAGAAAACTGTCTAAGGATATTTGTTTTTCCCGACGCTTCAAAATTGACGAAAATGTGTCGCAACTATTTCGTAGACATTCTTGACACTCCCTTTGAAGCATCCATCTCCTTAAGTTTGTTTTTGTTCATGAGAATAGTGCAGATCGTTGATGTTGACGATTGTATGTGTGCGCTAGATTAGCCACGCTCACACCTTGTTCTCGATTTGCAATGATTTTACGCTTTATTTCAACTGTTATTTTTTCTCTCTTATGATTGTCTTCTTGTGGTTTTTCTTTGGAAGACATTTTAAAACAGGTTATTACACTTTGCACATAAAAAAATTAAGAATACTGTCTGAATAAAGAAAAAATTGTAGAAACGGGTGATCACACACGAAAACAATACGCTAACAGACCGAGTGCAAAACACAAACAAATGCATCGTCGCGGAAGTCCCGGCATACAAATGAATGTCGGAAAAGGGGACTTTCCCTGTCTGCTTAACTCGTTAGGCAAAATATGGCTCGTTAAGAGAGCAATTTTTCATATTTGTTTTTGCTCGTTGTGCGAATTACTCGTTATGAGAGGTGCTCGTTATGAGAGGTTCCATTGTATTTCATTATTGGTAAACATAAGTGTTTATCCCCCCCCCTCCACACACACACATATATGTAGCTTTTTCATTAAATGCGTGAATTAAAATAAAGTGTAAGCATATGCAAATTGGACTTCTGGAGGGAAAATGTGTAATCAGAGGCGTCACTAGGGTTGGTGTCACCCGGGGCGGTAGCTCATGGTGTCACCCCTTCACGACTGAAGGGGCCGTCCATAAATGACGTCACGTGAGGTTGCCGATATTTACCCCACCCTCCCCCAGCGTCATACTTTGTCACAAAAACTTAGACCCCACCCCTTTTTACGATATGACGTCACAAAGCTTTGACACCCCTTCCAAGCCGTATTTTCTCAATAAAAATTAGCATGTTGCAAATTATTTTCTGTCATTTAAATATGTATTTAGGGTAAGTCTGCACTGTAATATCGTAACACCGTGAAGTCATTGAAAACGTAATTAAATAAATGGTAAACAATCAAATGTTTAAGTGGAACTTTTATTTAAAGTTTCACGTTTTTGATGTGACTTCACATTTCTTAAACACCCCCCTCCTCGTACCACATCGTCACAGATGCGTGGATCCCCCCTATGGCGGATTAAAAGGGGGGTGCTGAACGGGCTAAAGCCCCCAATAATTTAAGGGCCCCCAAACTTTTTATGAATTATAGTGTATAATAAAGATGCAGGCCATTATGTTTGTACGAATCCTTGAAAATGCCTTGGACAGTCATACGGCAATGCTGCAAATGAGTAGGAAGTATAACGGAAACCAGGCTATTCTTCGTGAGAAGTGCATTGTAGCTCATTATGTGCCGTGCACAGCTCATTCCTTTAATTTGGTTGTGAAAAGAGCAGCAGGTTGTCCTACTTCGGTCAGATTTTTTTGTCTTCTGCAAAATCTTTATACCCGACTTGTTGCATCTACTCATCGTTGACAGGTACTTCAACAAAAGCATATGAAATTGATACAAGCTAACAAAGCCTTGTCTGACACACGATGGTCAGCCTGGCATTATGCTGTAAGGTCTGTTAATAGCTCATACCATGAGAATATCGCAGCACTGGAAGAATTAGCAACGAATGAAAATCAGCCACGTGACTGCCGACTTGAAGAAGAAGGACTTCTAAAGGAAATTGAACAACTGGAAGTCACTATTTTACTTGAAATTTGGGAAACAATTTTAGAAAGGAAGTCTCTCATTGAGTTTTTAAAAAAAAATAGCATTCAGAAGAAATCATATATAATTATGCAAACTCATCGAGTCTCTGAATTAAAGGATTTGAGGTATAAAATTCAGCCTGAAGCTTTAGGCAATAATCAATAATATTAATAGCTTTAATCTTAATCAATGCATTCCATGGTTTTACTATAGCAGACCATTGAAACTATGTCAAAATAACTGTTTTTATTAACATGCATGGATTTTTAACCGGTTGTTTTCAATGGTCACGTGATATTTTGAGTTCCCTGACAATGTAAATAAACAAAATGACGTTTTAAAATTGTTCAAGGAAATCATTTCCCAAGAAAATGTCATTGTTTGATAGATGATCATTTTCATTATGAAAAAATGGATTATTTCGTTTATAAAATTTCCCTTTGTATATTATGGGGATCTGCCGAAAATAGGAACCAGGCCAAAATGACTTGGCTCATCCCCAGACCACCGTTCCCAACGAGGAAGAAAGAGTCTTCATGTAACAAAGCTCAGCATTCGGTGTTAGTTTGGTGAACATGGTTACAAGTGGTTCAAGACCAACGTTGTATACACGACTCAGTGACGTGTAGCAAAATAAACCATTAGAGTTTAGAGGTTCCTCGGCTGTATCGCCACAGACAACAAAGACGAATTACTGAATAACGTCCGTCGCACACATTGATCGAGTTAATCCAGCTAAACATATACCCGTTTTAAAAAACGCGAAACGTCTTTAGACCAAATAAAAATTTTGTTATTAGCAGGTATGGTGCCGTTGCTAATTTTCTTATACCGTGAGAAACAGTAGGGAGTGTCAGATCACATGCCATGGACAACGCTTTTGTCAAGATTTGTTATATACAGGTTTCACCATGTGACGTTCTGGGAATAATTTGAGAACCCCAAAGGTTTTCGAAAACCACAAATTAACGATTTCTAAACAAAAATCATGTCATTGTCTATTGTCCTCTGGAAGTTAAACCACGTACGCGTGGGTCCATTCTATGGCTGAGGCCGATCAATACGTCAGGCGTGGTGTTGTTCTGACATAATCATAAACCGTTGTAGGTCTACAGACGCTCTTGGATCAGGTCCCCTGACATACCTTCCGCTAACAAATTAATATTCCACGGTTGACTGGCCACGCCGTTATGATCACGGCAAGTTTCTTGTGCTAGTGGACAGGTGCACTGTCGGGAATGTCCATATCGACACACATAATTCTCCATGGTGGGTGGCCATTTGCCTGTACATACCATAATTATTTATTTATTTTTAATCTAAATTATTTTTATTTATCTCTTGGTGGCGGAAAAGGAGGGTGTCGGCCAGTATATGAAAAAGAACTAAATAAAAGTGAAACAGTGTTGATAACGAATCGTATCGTTTTTATAAAGGCACATACATTCATTATAAAGGCCGTCTACATTTTTTAAGGGCTAATATTAATTTTGTAGAAAGCACATATATATATATATACTGCAACAATTTGACTCTTCATACCAAGGTCAGGATATTCAACACCACAGTAAAGCCTGTCCTACTGTATGGAGCAGAAACATGGCGAATAACAGCAGCCATTTCTAAAAAGCTTCAAGCCTTTATAAATACATGTCTCCGAGCAATTATCCGAATCCGCTGGCCAAATGTAATCACCAACGAGGACCTCTGGCAACGCACACAACAAGAGCCAGTGGAAGAGCTAATACGCCAGCGCAGATGGAGATGGATTGGCCACACTCTCAGAAAGCCTACATCCAGCATTGTGAGACAAGCCCTCACATGGAACCCCCAAGGCAAAAGGAAAAGAGGTCGTCCCAAAATGACCTGGAGAAGAGAACTGGAGGCAGACACAAAAATGAGCGGGCACAGCTGGCGGCAGATTGAGAGACTGGCCCAGGACCGGGATGCCTGGAGAGACTTTGTTCGCGGCCTATGCCCCAGATGGGACGAAGGGCGATGATGATGATGATGATATATATATATATATATATATATATATATAATATATATATATATATATATATATATATATATATAATATATATATATATATATATATATATATATATATATATAAACTTAACAAGGTTGAACAGAGGTATGAAGGGGTGTAGCTCAAGTCTTTGTCGCCCACGGATACAACAGTTTTACGCCCTTCTAGCATGAAACCCATTGTTTATGTTTAAAAATACCATCAATGCCAATCACGCACCTCTAACTTATCTGGGGTACAATCAAATCTGTCCAATCATACCACCTTTAGCAAATACCTCTGAATAAATATATTTTTCTTCAGGAGTTTGGCTAAGTAGAAGACATGCATTTTTTTAAGGCTTTGCTAAGAAGAAGACAAATATCTTTTTATTATTTTAATGTGGTGGATTAAAAAGATTTTCCGAAAAAGGAGGTTAGGGAGGGGGGATTTGACAGTTAAGTGGCTACGGCATGTATGCCACTTAGCGAACATGTTGATCTCTGCCCACCACAATCTCTCTCTCCTTCTCTTCTCAGTCTCTCTCTCTCTGCTTCAAACAACTGTCTCACACTATGTCATGTTTACTCTGTCTTTAACCTCTCTCTCTCTCTCTCTCTCTCCACCTCTATTTCTGTCTATTCTCCTCATTGTCCGTATCCCTCTCTCCTTCACTCATTACTTCTTTTTCATACAATTCTTTATTCCCGTCTCTCTTCATCTACCCCTTTTCATCTCTCTTTTCATTGTCTCTTTTTCAGTCTTCCTTTTCCCCCATCTTCTCTCTCATTCTTATCCATTACATCTGTCAAATTCTTCTCTTTGTCTCAATCCTCCCCCCTCTCTCTCTCTCTCTTTCTCTCTCTCTCTCTCTCTCTCTCTCTCTCTCTCTCTCTCTCTCTCTCACACACACACACATACACACACATTTCCTTACTCTCCTCTTCATCCACTTTGTTTTATTCCCTCCTACACAAAAAATAGTGTATCCCTCCACACTCTCGGTGACGCCACTGCATGTATTGCACATCGAACAATTAAATTTAAGACAAGTGTTGTTTACGCGTGTTGCCAGGCAGCCAAAAAACATAAGTACGGTCACATGCCATAAGTTCCTTGTCGTCTACACGTTCGTCAGCCGTGCTGGTCATAGGTTAGCAGATTGATTATGACAATAGCGCAGTTGCAACTGTAGCCTACTGATTATGCTGCTTCATACCCGAGTATTTATTCTCGGAGAATCGTTTTAGCACGCTTATCATTATCAAGATATTTATAAATACCCAGGAGACCAAAACTTTTCTTTACATATCCTAAAAGTATCAGTCAGGCCAACTTATGTTTACCTATATGCTTCCTTCATTATTGCATGTCATTTTTGTATGTTGTTGGTTGTCATTTTTTTTAAAAACATGTAAGGGGCGCGTTAAGTACGTCACGTTAAAGGGGGGGGGAGGGGCTGTAAGAAAGTGTGACATGTTGTGACAAAGGGGAGGAGTCCGGCCAAGTGTGACGTCACAATATTTTATATTAAATTTTAATTATTTTGTTAATAAAAATATTATTTTTGTTCGAAAATGGGACGTACTTTAGCAAGATTTGTGACAGTTTGTGACAAGGGAGGGAGGGAGTTGAAAATGGTCAAAAATACCTTAGCCACCTTATATATCTGAGGATACTTTTCAACAATTATTTAACCTACAAATAAAATGCGTTATATATTTTCTATGTTGTTAAAAGTGAAAACAAATGTTTGCGTCGATGTTTGATTAAATTCACTTGGTGAAGTGTGTGGAGGGGGTAGGAGGGGGTATTATAGTCTACCCCCTGTGCTGGCTTGTCACACATTGACTGGTGAGGATGGGGTATTATAGTCTACCCCCTGTGCTGGCTTGTCACACATTGACTGGTGAGGATGGGGTATTATAGTCTACCCCCTGTACTGGCTTGTCACACATTGACTGCTAGAACAATGAATTCAAACAACACACAAGACCTCCCCCCCCTCTACCACCCCTCTAGCACCACGTCATGAGACCTTGTTAACCCAGCACACCCAACCCCCCCCCCAGCCACACTGAGGTACCCTCACCCTCTACCCACCCCCACCCCCATTCCGTTCTAAAGGACCTATGTTTTAACCCACACTTCCTTGTAGCTTCACGGGGGGGGGGCTTTTTTTCTTCTTTTAAAATAAACCTACAGCCTACAGCCTTTTCTTTAAAGGTCCTCCAATCACACGGAATCTGTCTGCTCCTGCGCATTGGACGGCTGAGTATTGTCTCTAGGGCACTGATATCGCCTTAAATAGCTTTGTCCTACCGTGTTCTCTTGTCACAGGTTTATCAACTCCCAGCATTTTGTTCTCAGCTTCCAGAAAACAAGTGTCAGGTAAGTCGGAGAAATGTATCATTACAACCACTGATACTTTTCAGTGAGACCCGTGTTTTCATGTTAAATATTTCAAAGATTTTAATGTCTGAAGATGATAGGAATAATTTAAATAGAAAATAACTATAACATTAAAACTTCGATTTGAAATAATGTGAGGCAGTTATAGTTGACAACCACAGCTTTTTAAAATATAATACGTTTCTTTATTAAATGGACTTCTATTGTGTTGCTTATATTATTATTATTTTTTAAACAAGATTTTTTTTTCACTTGCCATTAAATAAATTACTTATTTTCATCAAAGGTATTATACCGGGTCGATATGATTAAGAAGGTGAATGACAACACGACAATTCAAAACATATAAGTATTCTATCGTATCGTTATTGTAATGGTGTCGTGTCACCAGCGTTAATACTGTCACCAACGGGGAAAAGTGGCTTCCCTTTATTTGAAACGCTGTTCCATTATTTTAATTATTATAGTTCCTTTCATAGAGCTGTGTTAACTGTTCTATGCTCAATGAACTCATTCACGTACTCTGAATACATTTGTAGTTAGCGGAGCTGTTCATGATAAAAGTGGCAGTAATTACCCCAAGTCATGAAATTAATCCACACCTTTATGTCCCCCGTTTTACGTGACAAAATATGTGCCACATGCACTCCGATATCAGGTCACGTACATCAAAGTTCATTAGTTATTATTGATTGGCAGTTGCCTAGGAAAGGGGCGATGTGAAAGGGGCGTAGGACTTTTTTTCTGTTTCTAGAGCAAACCATCTGTTAATGTTGACACCAATGATGGAAAATACAACTTTTTCGATGTTAATAAGCTAGTTCTGCACAATGCATTGCTGATATCATGGTGACCCAGATGAATTGAAATATTAGATATTAAAAATAAAAATTTTAAAGAAGGGGAGTAGGAAAAAAATCCTTTTAAATGTACATTGTATTTACTCTGCCTGCGCACGCGCATTGATGTAGCAACTCAAATGGAAAACACGAGACGAGCTTTCGGTCACATACATCAACTATGTGGCGGGGCGCATGTGGCCCGCGCGCCGCACTTTACCCACCCCTGTTCTACATCATGGGACAAAAGTGTGTCCTTTATTCGGGGGGTTTGAGCGGTCCACCCCACGAGGCACAGTGTCTACGCCACTGGTGGTTATGTAATTTCATTTCCAAATTTTGTTGTGTAAGACGTAGATTAAGGTCATTATATAGTGGCACCGCATTCTCTGTAAAGAAATCCAGCGAAGAAGTGATACTAACAAGAATAAGTAAAAGAGCAAGTGACGAGAGATTTGGAGAGAAATAATCTCTTTGATTTTAGAGTTGCTGCCGACACCTGTTGGTATATAGCACCCCGCCTCCTCACACCCCACCTCCTCACACCCCACCTCCTCACACCATACCTCCTCACACCCCGCCTCCTCACACCCCGCCTCCTCACACCCCGCCTCCTCACACCCCGCCTCCTCACACCCCACCTCCTCACACCCCACCTCCTCACACCCCACCTCCTCACACCCCACCTCCTCACACCCCACCTCCTCACACACCACCTCCTCACACCCCACCTCCTCACACCCCACCTCCTCACACCCTTTACTAAATTTGTGAGATCCCTGAGACTTTAGATACGTAGGTTCAATTTTTTTAACGGTTTGTGCGGGGGGGGGGAGAGAGAGACTTTGTTCGGGAAGTCTGGAATGTAAGACACAGTTCTTGGAATATTGAACTATGACAATCGCCCAGCCAGACACTTGCTGGTAAAAGTGGCGAGGTTGACTTCCTGTCGTGTAACATTACACGCATATCGCCCTCTTGAGATTAAAAGCATTAAACTGCACGCAGTCTATTGACTATTGATTGAGTCGAGTGTCCTAGAATGAGAACGTGGCTGTGAAAGAGTCAAAGTCTGGACGTGGAGTCGGGTTAGGGTGGAGTGAGGGCCACAAGGTGGAGGCAATCCACCTCTCTCAGCGACAAAAATTTCTTTATATATAGAAGCGGTATTTTTGTTCCAACTACAAAATATTTCTTGGAAAAGGTGACAATATCCATAACCTTAATCTTAGCTGAAAGAAGAAAAAAACTGGGTGTAGGGAAAAATTAAGTTGCGTAATAATCCTGATAGTACTTTTATTTCTTCTTATAACTATATTGAAAAGTTTACCAGTTTCATTTTAGCAGTGTACAATGTGAGGAATCATATAACAGCTTGGCAAGTTATGGTCTCTACATTTCAGACCATAAATCGATAGCTCTCTCTTTTAATTTCTGAATTACGTGTGTTCTTTCCTACTTTGAGAACCACTCTAAACATTCCTGTTAACATTGTACATGTCAACAAAATGATTCATAACAGACAACCAGCTGGATAATTTCGATAACATGATTTATACAAGATAACAAGCTAAACAATTTCAATAACAATCACGCAGACGGTAAAGATTTGCTCTCAGATTATTTCAATCAACATAAAAATTAGGTCATTAAAGACGAAAAAAACAACAACTAGAAATAGATTTTTGGTGTAGCGTTATCACGGTGTTTCCATACATTTCACAGCAATGGGTTGCAAAGGTTCTAAATCCACTCAGGCTCAGGCACAATCCAGTGACACCGGAGCTGCCAAAGAAACACCCCAGGAGGAATCCGTCCAGGTTGAGAACACCGAACAACGAGATTACACATTCGAGCTGTTGATGAGCTCCCTTAACGGAGGCAGGGGCAGGGGTGAGTAGACCTGTCCACTGGTTGTGGCATGATGCACATGCACCCCTCGGGGTAGCCACCTCTGACACATCTCCACGTTAACCATTTCAAACACACACCCACCCACACACACAGAATGAATCTCAAAACATTACCTCATCACTAACCCACACACCAAATCCTCCCATACTAACCCTCCCCCTACCATACTAACTAAGGGTGGCCGGATATGTTGTTTTTTTTTACTATTTGCCGGATCCATGATAGTTTGGCCCTAATATTTGCCGGATCCGGATTCCGGATCCAGATAGCTCCATATTTACGTGTAAGAGCTAAGGAGGTGTACTTTACTACTTTCTATTTAGTATTTATTAAAATATTTATTATCCAACAAATGGAGAGTATCTGCTATCTACAATGACAGTCTTTGACACTGTCAACGTCAACGATGAATATTTTACAATGAATTGAATGAACGAACTTGAACGAGGTTCAGCTAACTGTGTAGTGTGTACCAAACGAACAGTGTTGTACTGAGTGTGTAGTGTGGTGTACAAGAAGTCGTGGTCTAGAGCCATGATAAAAACTGTTCTTTTATTAAGATGATTTAAGTTTAATATACTGTTAGTTAACTTAGTTTGTTATCTTATATAGTAAAGTAATATCTATGCTTGTAATTTTTAACTTAATATTTTTTTCTCGTATGGAAATTGATTGTTTTACTATATTTTGCATGGATTTGAATGATTTCTTGATCAAGGCTTGTTATATTTTATATTTTGTTACATATTAATAATTTAATGTATAACTTAATTTGTTTCTTAACTTATTTTGGATAATTGAAATAGGCTAGAGGTTAAAAATTATCAGACTGAATAAGATATAAAACTTGAGACGAGCAAATTTGTTATTTTTAAGTTCGCAAATCAAATCAAAATTGCAACTGCCATTTAAATTTCAACGAAAAAAACAACAAAGAATATAAAATTATTACAATGATATAATTTATATCATATAAGGTGCCGTCCATAAAGTACGTCACGCTCCAGAGGGGGGGAGGGGGTGTAAGAATGTGTGACAGTTTGTGACAGGGGGGGGGGATCCTGACATGTGTGACGTCACGGTGTTTTATATTAAATTTTAATTAAAAAATTTTAAATAAAAAAGAAAGTTTTGTTCGAAAGTGTGAGGTACTTAAGGGGAGGGGGGGGGTCCGAGATTTGTGACAGTTTGTGAAAGGGGGAGTTAAAAATGGTCAAAAATAGCGTGACGTACGTTATGGACGGCCCCTAAGTAAAATGTTTAAATGTAAATACTGAATTGAAATTGTTGAATGGTTGACTACCGTCAACGGACTAGTCCATGATAAAGAAGTTAAAAACGAAAGCCAACACTCTCAGCCTGTCCCAGTCTCCATGGCCTCTGTTTAAAAATAAAGTTTACAGTATAAACTAATAACAAATTAAACTTTAAATTTTATTTGTTCACGTAAAATTATTATTTTTCAACATATAAATGGATAAATCTTTACTACATTGATAGTAAATATAAGTATTTGGAAAATCCGGATAAAGGCGGAAATCCCGATATCCGGCCACCCCCTAATACTAACCCACACCCGTAACCTCCACCCAAAAAAAAAGAAGACTGTCTCTTTATACGTTTTTTTTAATCACTGAATGCCACTTACAGATATCAAATTTCCCATCTCAACCTAACCTCAATGAATGTACTTTGCGGTCACCAAATACAACACCACGACATCATTGAATGCCCCTTGCGGACACTAAATGCCCATTGACAATGTCCCCGTACACCCACCCCATTGTCCCCAAAGCCACCAGTTTTCCCCCTCATAGTCAACAAATTTCCCAACCACGCTAATCGTACATCACGCAACTCACATTCAACTGTTGTAAAACTTGTTCTACTCTCTCTTTTATTTCCAGATTCTCCTATATAAAAGGGATCTTTCCGGACCATGGACATCCTCAAATACAATGTTTTTCATGTTAAAATTGCCTTCAAGTTGCATCTTTAGCTAACTATTTATCGACATCTAATCATGTTTCAAATTCTCGCTGACTGTTTGCCGTGCAGACACTCTCGGCACACATCACTCAAGTTCATTTATAGACTTGTACATTTATTTTACTAACTAGACTGTGATAATTATTATTTATGTGATAAACTTTCTTTTTTAAAAAAATATATATTTATTTATTTGGCGATTATATTCCTTTAATTTCTACTAGTCGAGAAGATAATAAAGATCAATTTGATTTTTTTTTAAATATATTAGGGAATCTACTTATTATTAATGATACTGTAAATATATAATCTATTTTACACTAAGCCGTCCAAGGACCAGTAACTCGCTCCATCCATTGTGATAACATAGTTTGGAATCTCACTAGAAAGTCATGTCATGACGATGTTCATTCAACTTGTGAAGACCAGCCAAGAAATGTTGAGCTGTGACAAATAAATTCAGAAAGTAATAAAACAATAAATTATTTTAAAACTCTCTTTAAATAGTTGTGCTTTTAATTAGGTCTGTGTGAATTATTTTCCATTGTAAAACAAGTAATGCCAAACATCCAAGTGGGCAGGCTGTAGTTGGTGTTAAGCTAATACCTGTAGTTTAAGCAATAAATGGGCTATACACTGCATGCAGGAATGTGTCACTGACTTGTATGAAGTCTCATTAAATCCTTGGCACGGAAACAATCTTGCGTAAACATTGCCCGCAGTGTGTGTAATTTAATGTGTGTGAACTGTGTATGGGTGTTTTGCGTGTGTGTGTCATAGTTTTTTTTTGTTTTTGCTTTTAAATTTGTATTTGTGTGTGAGACTTTTCGAAGATAATCTACCTGATACAAGACATGTCTAAGGAATTTCCACCAGATTTCAACAAAGAAATATTTATTTTAACAAGAACTGAGCAGCCATAGGTTACTAAAGAACCCAATATTTTAAAATGTGTTTACAACACGCTCAGGGAATTGCTTTTGACATTGATTGATTTAAAAATTGATTAATCAATTTGTTATTGCTTGAATATTTACCCATTGGTGGTGGCTAGGCCTGTCAACGGGTACCCGGGCATTGCCAAGCAATTACCCGGGTGGTAAAATTGCGCCCGGGTACCTGTAAAAATGTTGCTGCAATGATCATACCAAAGGTGGTTGGACTGTGGCCCTTCTGTGTTCACATTTGGGCTCCAGAACAATTTATAAAATTAAAACTTTCATTTAAAATAGATGCTGTGAAATACATTTAACATGAAAGCGCTTGAAAAGAAATAACTGTCAACCGGAGATAAAACAACCTGCCTACAATTTTATATGTAGAATACACTTTTTTTCTTGGAACATGAAACAATAATCATCTAACACAAAAAAAGTTTTAGTTCTTTGGATTGTTCAAATAATGAAAATAGACCGCAACCCCGAGATTTAGGAAGGACCGGAAACGACAGAATGACCTTGGTTTTGGCTTTGAAATACGCCGTCATTATTCATTATAGAGACAAGCCAATGTTGTTTATCTAATCCATGCACACTCCTTTCTCCACCCCTATCAAGTCCTATCAACACCATTTTTAAAAAAAAATCACCGTAAAAACAAAATTAAATGCGGGACTGGCTCCACTGAGTGCAGAAAGTCTCGGAAAGTTTGGTTAATTACAGAAGTTGTCAGCGATGAGCTAGAAATATCCCGCCGTGTCATCATACGATTACCACCCTTTATCTTTAAAAGACTTAATTTAGGCCCTCCCCCCCCCCTTTCCACCAAAAAACAAAATCCTTTCGGCACCCTTCTACTCATTGTGTTTACACCAGTGTACTAAAATAATATTTGAATGTCATCATTTTACATCGCTGATTCATTGCATCTAAATTTACATTCTCATAATAAACAAAGAAGTACATGTATGATGTTAATAGCGGGCATGACCGCGAAAATTTGAGGTGTTTCGAACGGGTAACCATGGTACCCATTCAAAATTTGGACGGGTACCCGGGCAGCATTTTTCAACAGTATTGACAGCCCTGGTGGTGCCTGGAAATTTTCTCATAGGGGGCTTTTTTATTTGTGTGTGTGTAGCATAAAAAATAATACTTAAAAAGTATGCATGCCACTATCACATGGTTACCAATGAGGACTTCATATTTCTTGTGTACTGAAGACTGAAACCATTTGTTTCTACCTTGATCTTCTTTGAAGCACTTTTCGAAACGTATGTGAAGACATCAAATAATATGTTAAACAACAATAACTATTTAAACTGATAATTGATTCTGAAATTAATATTATTTTATTCTTAACAATAAATAAAGGGGCGCGGTGGTCGAGTGGCAGTGCGCTCGACTGGCGAACCGATAGTCACGGGTTCAAATCCATGTGAAGTCTAGGATTTGTTCCCGGGACCTAGGGTGCCTCCGAGTGACCCAGCTCCGAATGGGCACCTAACACTAGTCATGGTGATGGTCTGTGGACGCAATTATCTTCTGAATTGAAGGAGCGCCTGTATAGATAAGATATGGTAAATTCAACCAAGAAAAGCATGGAAATAACGTCACAAGCTCCACTTGCATGACCATATTTTTTTTTCACCGCGGCTCTGAGTTCTATTGTTCTTTTTGTAACGACATACCTCGTTCGTGTTGGGCTCATCTGAAATACACATAAGTGTCATAAGACGATCATTAATTTTTTTTAAATCTGTGCCAGAGCTAAATAAAAAAAAGAAGAAAATTTTTTTAAAACTTATATGTTCAAGTACTTTAATTTAATGTGACTAAAAACGTGCGGCGGGCGCTTATGAGGTTTTACATATGCAGTTCACTCATCCTCTCACTTATAGATCTCTCCTTTCCTTCTAAATTATACATCTTTAATTTGTATACCAAACACCCGCCCAACGTTTTTAGTCATATTAAATTAAAGTACTTGAACTTATAAGTCTTAAATTATTTTGTTATTTTTTATTCCACTTATAAAAACGTGTTTTTTAAAAATCTTTTTTGACCTCTATTTATTAATAATAATATCGGCATCCTTCCGTCTCGAGAGACGATGGTGCATCACCGTTAGGTTGGGTTGCATTTCCTTGTGTGGCTGAGCAGTCCTATCCTTGAGTGACAGTCTTTACCTCAGCTTTTGCACACGAGTTCTGTGCTTCCCAATGTTTTGTCCTTTCTCCTAGCTCTTCTGTCTGTAGCCTCCTCCATCCTTCGTTCCTCTGGTGCTATGACGCCCTCTTTGACAACTGTGCGCCACGTAGATCTGTCTTCTGCTTTGCATTCCCAGTCACTTGTGTTTATTCTGGCTGCGTTCATGTCTCTCTGGCAGACATCTTTAAATCGGAGACGTGGGCGACCTGTCTTCTTCTTTCCCGATGCCAGTTCTCCATATAGGAGGTCCTTGGGGATACGACCCTGGCTTATTTTTTTTTACATGTCCTAGGCATCTTAGGCGTCTTTCACTAAGGATTGAGAACATGCTTTGGATATTGGAACATATCAGGACCTCACTATTGGCATTTTGTCCTGCCATTTAATGCCAAGGATGCGACGAATGCATCTCAAGTGGAAGCTATTAACATGTGTCTTGCGCCAATATGTTTGTCTATTTCAAGTGATTTGGTCTGCAAACCTCTATTTATTACATAATTATTATGCGGGCCGAGCTGTCATTTTTTCAGGTATCCGGTTGACTGAGAAATAAAATGGGGATCCCTGGCTAACAAGATGGTCTAGAATTTAGAGTCCCAACCCTTCAATAACATTGTATATTTCCTTCTATTCTCTGATATGAAAGATCCTCTTGTTTTTAAGAAAAATATTTTTTGTTGAATCGTACTACACTGAAATTATCTTAAGATGTGGTGCCTTCAAGACAAGGTAAATTCCTATTACCTGGTAGAAAGCATTGATAGCATTAGGTGTCAATATGGACAGGGTGAAAGTAAGATGGAAAGAGTTTGGAGGGAAAGAAAGAGAGAGATAGCGAGAGAGCAAGAGAGAGAAAGGGGGCCAGAGATGGTTTGAGGTGACCATGATGAGAGATTGTTTGAAGACATTGTCTTAGTCTGGGGGTAACAGAGGTGGGTATTTCCAAAGACATAATTTGTGTCATGTCCAAGCTGTGGCTAAATGACACACAGTGTTGAAAAGAATAGAGATCAGTGGATGGTCAATCTGGAGGAGGTGGTCACGTGGGGCTATATATTTGATGTGGTTGGTGTTTAAGGGGTGCTGGCTGAAGAGGGAATTTTTTTAAGTTAAGTGGTTGAGGAGAAGGACTTTGAGAAGTAGGACTTGGTTGAGGAGTAGGACTTGGTTGAGGAGTAGGACTTTGAGGAGTAGGACTTGGTTGAGGAGTAGGACTTTGAGGAGTAGGACTTTGAGGAGCAGGACTTTGAGGAGTAGGACTTTGAGGAGTAGGACTTTGAGGTGTTGGAGAGACATGGCCTGGGTTTTTGGGAGATGTATTAGCAGGAGAAGGGAGGTGGTGTGAAGAGGTTGGGGGAAAATCGAAATACCTGTGGAGGGGGGGGGGTAGAAAATCGACCTCGTTTTTTTCTAATTGCAAAAAAGAATTCTTAGCGGCCCATTAAACGTGGGTAATGTAATGACCTCCATTTTTGTCTTTCTTTGTTGGTTGCGTGGGGGAGGGTGGGTAGAGGGGCAAGTTCTAAGACTCAGACCGAATGTTCGACTAGATAACAGGTCGTGACACCATCAATATTTGTGTTATGTTAAGTCGAAAAGGCTCTCAAACGATCTCCCCCCTCTCCTATTTGCCGTATGATCCTTCAGAAATAAAACCACAATTTTAATGATTGATAAAATATATAAACTAAAAAAAAATATTATTTTATATGAATTTCAGGCAGTGTTTCTCAAATTGGGATCTGTACCTCTGATTCGAGAAAGTCCTTGAATGAATTTGTTATAATTATTTCTCGAAGGCAAAACTTTTTATTACATGTAGTAAGAGTGTGAGTGGGGTGGTTTTGGGGGAGCCAAAGAAAATATTTAGACGGAATGAGGCCCTGCAAAAAGGATGAGCAATCCCTGATTCTTTGTTACTTTAATTTTACTTTAAGTGCTCCACAGAGAAAGAAATAATCATGTTCCAAAACACCTTTATACATGTATACAGTAAACCTGTAGTATACAGCAGGGCCGGCTTTAGGCATAGGCAAACTAGGCAGCCGCCTAGGGCCTCCGATTAGTCTCATCATTAGTGGGGGCCTCGCACAAGAATCTTTCCATTTTATTTTTTTTATTTTTCTATTACATTTAGGGCCACCATATTCACTTCGCCCAGGGCCTCCAATTCCCTTAGGCCGGCCCTGTATACAGGTTTATATATGATGGTTCACCGCTATACACGTATAAAGATTTATTGTGATGTTTCACCACATTCACGTGTAACAGGTTAAGAAGTAGTGTTTTGTGCCAACCGAAGTGAACAAATTGATTTAAAAATCTCACAAGCGCATGAGTCTCCATTGGAATGGGGGAAGGTAGCGTCTCGTTGTTTTTATTCCGACAAAGCACAGAGGTCTTGGTTTATGGCCGGGGAACAATGCTACTGTGTTTACTGTGTTGCTATGGGCAACCGTAACGGTGTCTCTCTAATTGATGCATGTAGGCCATTCTGGGATATTTGGGGGTTGGGGTCATTGTGTAAGCGTAAGGGGGGGGGGAGGGTTACAAAGTTGGGAGTTAGAGTTGTCAAGTACAAAGGGGGGGGGTACGGGGCACGTAATGTGTTGAAGAAGGAAGAATGAATCATCAATATCTGGGGTGCTGCAGGTGGTTGGGTTGTGCTGTAGAGGGTTGGGAGGTGCTGCAGCTGGTTGGGTTGTGCTGTAGAGGGTTGGGAGGTGCTGCAGGTGGTTGGGTTGTGCTGTAGAGGGTTGGGATGTGCTGCAGTTGGTTGGGTTGTGCTGTAGAGGGTTGGGAGGTGCTGCAGGTGGCTGGGTTGTGCTGTAGAGGGTTGGGAGGTGCTGCAGGTGGGTGGAAATGTTGTAGGTAGTAATACATTTAATAGTAAAAATAAAATTCAAAAACTTATTTAAAACTGATCCTACACATTGCCTCAAAAAGTATCTTTCAAAAACAAAGAAACACTTTTAATATGAAGAATTAAATTGATTTAAAAACAGCTCTAAAATTAAATATTAGGTATTGATCTAAAGATAAAATGAACATATTAGCGACAATAATTCTATAATATATTGCACACTTTAATACAACACTTTGTACAATTAAAGTGTCAATAGCCTTCTGTTCATATTTATGTACTTATTGTAAAAAGGGCCAATTTCATCCTATTGATTTCCTTTTGGAAAAAAAAATTGAGGGGAAAAAAAACTTTTTACCCCCCCCCCTCACTCCACACATAAATTTCCAAAACCTTAACAACTTTACTTTAAAATTGTCTACTGTATAGGTCTAGTATATTTTTATTATTTGGGTTATTTTTCAGTTTGTTTTGTTTCTTTAAATATCAAAATACATTTTTAGCAAAAAGAGAGCAAATTACTAAATCTTTAACAAACAAGAGTTATGATGTTTACAAAATGGCTGCAAAGTTGAAAAAACGGGCTTTAGCCGAATTTAGTCATGTTGTTACTGTAAGAATTCTTAATTCGGAATCATTACTTTTACGGATTTATGATGATTTATTTATTTTAATTTAATGCATTATTTAAATTTTTAAAGATTTTTTTCAAACAAACGGAAGAAAATCTTCTTAATAAATCTTCTGATTCTTCTGTATAATTACTTACTGTACTGTATAGTATATATATTGTATACTCATACTATACTCATATAATATTATAGAAGCTCCTTAGAAGGAGCGTCTGTAACAGATAAGATAAGACAAATTGGTAATCCCTTATTTCAGCGCATTTAAAAATTCGAAGTGGCTGCTCGTCTCGAAGTTCGAAACGTGTAGCATCGATAATTGTTTTATTGTATTTTTACATTTGAATAGGGAACAAGTGCAATTATTTTATCCATAAACGTAATTAAGGTTGTAGTTTTAGGGTCTGGATTAGGTTTAGTTGTCTATTTTTTAAATTAAAATAAGAGAAAACAAATTTAGCAGCCATTCGAGACGACTAGTAGGCTTATTCATGCTGGATGACTCGAACTTCGAGACGAGCAGCATGCTGGATGACTCGAACTTCGAGATGAGCAGCATCGGCCTTAAAAATTTTAGAACAAAATAAATCAAATAACTTACTTTTACTAATTTAAACACTTAATATATAATCAGAAATTTAAAAAAAGTATTTAATGCTTTACAATTATAATTAGTAATTAGTTTTTCATGTGTTTTGTTGAGTTTAAAGGGGTTTTTAACATAGAAAAGGGCTTTTAAAAGCAGACTTCCAACAACAACAATGGCGCCGTTAGTCACAGAAGATAGTGAAATATACAAATTTTTATGTCGTACAAATCTTAAAATAGTAATTTTATTTCAACAAAAAATAATGTTTTAATTTTAAAATAAATTTCATAATAATAATTAATGAAGTAAGTTTGAAAAAATGTTTTTTTGATGACTTGAAATATAAAATGCGCTGAAATAAGGGATTACCGACAAATTTACTTGCGAATATTCAAGCGAAGTGTCTGCTGAATATCGGTATCGGTAGCATCTAAAGGTCCCGATATTGACGTCACCGATATTTCATAATAAGTGACATTTTGACCCCAAAAAAAAACGGAAACAAAAAAACTATTATTTAGATTTACAATATCTCGACAAATTAATATATCGACCCCGATACCGGTATTGAAATCGTCAAAAGAGTCCTAGTATTAATATGTGCAGCCACGATACAGTGTGCCATGTGCTTTGATATTGTTTAGGTATCGGCCGATTTTCGTATACTCAGAAATACTGTGTAAATAGTGCCGATGCCAAGTATACCGTAATTGCTCTAATAAATGTATAACATGTAAACATTATGTTCACGTAATTGCTCTAATAGCAAAGATGCACGCAGAATCGCAGATGTCTAAAACATTTCGTTTCGTATGGAATAACAAAATGTACCGCGTGAAGACTTGTTGTCATTGGCAACCATTTATCCTTCAACCTCATTTTGACTCAATTACTACTGCTTTGTTCTCATTGTTTCATTCATAAAAGGTGGCCGTGTGCAAAAGCCATTAAACTATTGGTTAGAATTAATAATTATGAGTCAAGGTTGAAGTTTCAAAACGAGTACCTAATATGATTGTACATTTTTATAAAGGGCGGTTCGTTTTGTTATGAGTCCCATGTAGGTCATGATCTGGAACTTGTAAACACATCGGAAACTTCGGTTCGGGAGAGAAAAAAAACGGTAATTTCGTCAAAACTGGATATGGGTAGACCCCTTAATTATAAGATATAAATAATTACGAGTGATAAATTTAAGAATGATGTCATCAAATATGACCGCTGTTATTTTTGTCCTAACAAATACTCATATCGGCACTCATATCGGAAAAAAATATCGGTAATATCGGCAAAAATGCTTATCGGTAGACCCCTAATATAAAATATAAATAATTAGGAGTGATAAATTTAAGAATGACGTCATCAAATATGACCGCTGATTTTTGTCCTAACAAATACTCATATCGGCAAAAAAAATATCGGTAATATCGGTATCGGCAATATCGGCAAAAAGGCATATTGGTAGACCCCTAACTAATAATAAACATTAGTTCTCATAATCAAATTTCATGATTACTAGGTAAGCCAATTATTGAATTTTAAAGGTAAAAAAAAACTTGATTGGTGTCCATTTAATTGCAAACAGATATAATTTTAAAAAATCGCAGTCTGACATGAGCTTTGCTAGGTGAAGTGATAGTGATGGACGATACTTTGATGTTAATACTGATAATCTTGCTCCCGGCACTAGTCATAGCACTAGCAACATCCCGTGGAATCGTCTGCTGCTACATCGTAACGCTAGCAACATTCATATTCAAAATGTCATAATAATTAATAATAATTTGACATTAAAGACAAGAGTAAAAGTAACGCCATCAGCTTTATTTGTCAAATCACTAAACTTAGAAACCTTACAAGATAGACAAACGAAGAGCAACAAAGTAGTTATACAACATTTATAAAGCATTAAATTCCAACTGGGGGGTATGGTAGTCTGCTGGCGTAGAGAGTCTGAGACTAAAAGAGTCATGGGTTTGAATCTCTGTGAAGGTAGAGATTTGTTCCTGGGGCTAAGGCTAAGGCTGTCCATGAGTCCACTCAGCTTCAAATGGATACTTGACTCTACTTACTAATTAGCAAAAGGTGTGTGGGCATTGTGCCACGATCCCCTCATTCAGTCATAGTATAGACTCATAACCATGGCCTGTAAATGCTGCGTCACTTGTCGACAGACTGGTATGGCCTGTGTGTTCTTATCAAAACTTAGGACAGAAAAATCTTCTGCATTGTCGGTAATGTTAGAAAAATGGAGATTGTTGGGAGGCACTCTGTGCCTTGTCTCATAATGTTGGTATGTTCACACCCTCAGAACAGTCCTCGAAAGCATGTCGCAGTAGCACTGAGAAGAAGATACCATAGAGTGTTGGTGCCAGTACTCTTTGGAAAACACATTATACAGTACACAAATCCTTCTACCCATGTGTCATTCAACTTTGGGCATCAAATTGGTTGTCTAAACAACCTAGAAAAAACCCATTCAAAAATTTAATAAGTGTAGGAATAGACATTAACCATAGATAATAAATTTAAATAAAATGGAAGAAATAGACAACATAACTGTAGACGAGATAGGTATACATTCACTCCTAAAAAACTTAAAAATAAACAAAGCCACTGGCCCAGATGAATTGCCTGCAAGGTTATTAAAAGAACTAAGCAATGAACTGTCCCCAATCCTTGTAGTTCTTTTACAAGCCTCTCTAAACCAGGGTAAAGTGCCCCAGGATTGGAAATTAGCTAACGTAACTCCACTCTTTAAGAAAGGTGATAAATCAGACCCTGGTAATTACAGACCTGTATCACTTACTAGTATCACCTGTAAATTGCTAGAACACATAATATATAGTAAAATAATTAGCCACCTAGACAAATATAATGCCCTATGCCCACATCAACACGGCTTTAGAAAAAACAGATCATGTGAAACACAATTAATAGGTTTAATAGATGAATTATCAAAAGGCTTAGACAATAATGATCAAATAGACACAATATTACTTGACTTCTCAAAAGCATTTGACAAAGTTCACCACCTTAGTTTACTTAATAAAAACTTAACTACTTTGGAATCTCATGTCCCTTACATCACTGGATCCAAGAGGGAGCAAACTGTAATAATCAATGGATCTAAATCTGCACCAATAAAGGTTAACTCAGGAGTTCCACAAGGAACTGTGCTAGGTCCCTTACTCTTTTTGATTTATATAAATGATTTACCCTCCTAACATCTCAACAGGTACAAAAGTTAGGTTATTTGCTGATGATTGTATAATCTATAGAACAATTAAATCAGAACAAGATAGCAAAATTTTACAAAAAGACTTAGATGAATTGATAAAATGGGAAACTAACTAGAGTATGTCTTTCCACCCAGAAAAGTGTCAACTGTTAAGAGTAACAAAGAAAAAGAAACAAATAAATTCAAAATATTACATTCATGGAAAAGAACTGACCCAAACTAAAGATGCAAAATACTTAGGAGTCTTAATAAATGAGAAACTATCATGGAATCCCCATGTCAATGAAGTTATTAAAAAATCAAACAAAACCTTAGGCTTTATAAAAGGAAATTTTAACAAATGTAATAGAGATATAAAACTAAAATGCTACCTCACTTTGGTGAGACCTGTACTAGAATATGCATCTTCTGTATGGGACCCATCCACCAAAGAAAACATTGATAAACTAGAAAAAATCCAAAAAAGAGCTGACAGATTCATTACTGGAGAATATTCAAAACTGACAAGAATAACACCATTAGTTAAATCATTAAACCTTGAAACACTAGAGGATAGAAGAACCAAGAGCAAAGTAGTAATCATACATAAAGCAATTAATTCTAATTTAGAAATACAACACAAAGATAACTTAATACAACCCTCAGATAGACATAAGGATAAAAACACCTTTCTTATTCCGTATGCAAGAACAAACACATACAAATTTTCATTCTTCCCGTCCGGAATTCGGGCGTGGAATGGGTTGCCTGAAGAATCCAGGAAAGCCAACACTTTATCAACATTTAAATCTCTAATAAAAATGCAGGACTAAACACAAACAATAGATAAGCGTAGGACGCAATAATCTGTATAGAAGGAGTGTCTGTAAACAGATAAGATAAGCTGTATACAAGGAGTGTCTGTAAAACTCTCTAAAAGATAAGAAAATATTAAGCCTAATAAGAAGCAATTATCTTCTTTATAGAGTATTTGTATAATAAAAGATGAATAAAGTTTTAAATTTAAAAAATAATAATCACATAATAAATCTTCAATAAGTCTCCAATTTATTTAACTTGAAAATAAAAATTGTGTTTTATTTTAAGAACCACTTGTTTTATATAAAGTAATGGGTCTTGGGTGTCAAAAAATTTAGCTTTTCTCATTTTGTATTACATTGTGTATATGCTCAGAAATATTTATAATCAAAATAGCTTTAGAAATTATGGTATTAGAAATTATCCTTACATGTATTAAGATAACCTAATTTAAGTTTAATTAAGGTTTAAAATTTTAATTATGCCATGATTATTTTGATGTATTTCTTATATCTAGCTACTTGTAGCAGTTTAAAAAAATGGAATTATACCTAAGCATATGGCCTAATACTATATGAAATTATAAGGATTCTAAATTTAGGACTAAATATTTATGAACAATGAAATGTTTACTTGGACCTATCCTAACCAATTATAATTAATCTAAAATAAACTGTCAATAAACTTCATTTCCTTGAAAATTGTGCCTTTATTTTATTACAGGAGGAGCCACCTCAACCTGTCAAGAAACTTAGACTTATACAGCGTTCTGTTACTCCAGCCATATCCCTCAATCTATCAAGTTCAAACTCATCACAAGAAACTATATTCCTACTACTAAAACTTGAAGAAAATGTTCCCACTGATAAAGAAGGAGCTGAGGCCATTTATACAGAGCTAACAGAACATTTAATAGGAGAGCGAGATGCTATAGTCCGCTGCAAAATAATATCCATGTTTGCAAGATTAGCTCTTGTTCCTGGATTCAATATTCAGTTGTTAGCGGATGATTTGTTGAATAGAATTCATTCAGAAAGTTTGTAGACACTTTATTTAATTTTTCCTTTTAACATTTGATTTGGATCTTAGCTAAAACAAATAATGTATGTCTGCAGAAAATGTTATCTTTATTAATTTAAAATAATGTTTGATTAATGCGATTGATTTTTGATGATGAATATTTATGACAATTATATAAATTTTTTAACTGCCAGTCATCCCTTGTAGAAATAAATTCAATTCTTTCCAGCTTCTCACAAAGCACTCGGTCAAATTTTCACAACAGCTCGATTGGTGAGTCAGATGTTCTCTCCAAGCAGCCCTTACATCCAGCGGTTCATGAGAGCAGCTTTTAAGGTAAAAAAATTATTTTTAGAAGAATCATTTTTCCACGATGAAAGCAATGTTATATTTCCTTAAAGATTGTAGAATAAAAAATATAATGAAATAAGGAAAAATTTGTATAAACTTAAATAACGTTATATCAAGATCCATAAAGCTCATTCATGTTTTAATGTATTCACATACATGAATAAATTTTAAATTCTTTACTTTCATTAGTGTATAATATACAAAACATATTTTTTAAAGAATGTATCTGACAGCGACCACCAAGTTCGCAAAAGCTGCTTACAACTTATAGGTTGCCTTGCTTCATGTGAACAGCAGCGGAAAGACACACCAGCATCTCCAGATTGGCCAGTTTCAATCCAGGAAGTCTTAACGAGATACATTAGTGATGAGGACCCTCGAGTTAGATGCAGTGCTTTTGAAGCCATGGTAAATATTCCTATTTTGATTTTTAAAATATGTTCATACTTCACAGTGATGGGGTTTCTGGATATAATAATAATAATAATAATAATAAATTGATTATTTATATAGCGCTGTATCCCAGTAAGGAACTGGGCTCACAGCGCTTTACATGAAAGAAATAACATACTTATAAGTATATAAAATCTTTCCGTGAAAGAAACATACCTAATGCAAATGATTTTAGAAATAATTAAAATTAAGATTTAATTGAGTATTTTTGTTCCAAACTTATTTTATATTTATAATGTATTGTTGAAGCATTGAAATCAATATTTTATGCACTGCCTTTTCATCTGTGAAAATTGATCAAACTTCTAAGATTGCATGGTATAAGCATAATGTAAACATTTTGATAATTCAAAGGGTAATGAAGAGAAACAGATTGAATGAAATCAAGCATTGATGTTTATTTCTAAATAAATGACTACCTGTAAAGCCTGTATAACCATATGACAATAATTAATCCTCTCTTTCCCCTCATAAGAAACCTAAATGTGTACATTGTGGTAATTCGTGAGGTTATCCCACATCAATTGAACAACCTGCTCTCCAATTTACAGTTAATACTAGTTTTCCTGTCATAACAGTAGTAATACCCTGTACTTATCATTTTTTCCTAATGTTAACTGTTCTCCTTATGGTTACTCTTCATAAAGTTGAATTTTTTTGTGTCATGATTAGAACTTACTTTTGCTTTCCCCACTTTATTTAGTATAAATAGTTTCACTTTCTGTCAGCTTACACTTCACAACAGTGGCCAGTATTTAGGCTTAAGCGTATATCACCAAGCCTGCTCTGCCCTCTCTGATGATTATGAAGGTGTCCGTCTTGCAGCTATTCAGCTTATTTGGGTTCTAAGTCATTTGTACCCAGAAAGGTAAGAGTTCTTCCCCCTCTCTTGCAATAGGAGAGGAAACTTTTATATTCTTCCACCTTTCTTATTGTCCTTATATCATCAATCTGAAGTTTTAAGTTGTTAATTTTAAAATATCATGAAACAATTAAAAATATATTTTTGAGATGTGATATTTTGTATTTCTTTTTAATGAATTCACATTTATGCTTGTTGGTTAGATTTCTTAAGGTTTAAATGTTCATCTACATGCTATGTCCGTTTACATGGTATGTCCATTGTATTTTTTTGATGAAGCGCAAAATATAGTTCATTTTTCGTTTGTTTAAAAAATTATGATAAAAGTATTTTAAGTATATTTTAAAATTCAGACTGATACCTTAGTATTTTTTTAAACAAACAACTTACTTGTGATAACTCTAATCTGATATTATTTAAACATATATTTTCAATAAATTTGGGTTGTTTTAATCTTTGTTTTGCAGCCTTGTGCCGGTTACAGATTCCATGGAAGAGCTGAGATTGTTGGACGACGGCTTTGCTAAAATTTGTAGCATGGTAACAGATATCTCAGTCAAAGTGAAAGTCAAAGCTTGTCAGCTGCTGGTATGGGCCATGTAATGTAATTGTTATGTCAGCTGCTAGTATGGGCCGTGTAATGTAATTGTTATGTCAGCTGCTGGTATGGGCCATGTAATGTAATTGTTATGTCAGCTGCTGGTATGGGCCATGTAATGTAATTGTTATGTCAGCTGCTGGTATGGGCCATGTAATGTAATTGTTATGTCAGCTGCTGGTATTGGCTATGTAATGTAATTGTTATGTCAGCTGCTGGTATGGGCCGTGTAATGTAATTGTTATGTCAGCTGCTGGTATGGGCCGTGTAATGTAATTGTTATGTCAGTTGCTGGTATGGGCCATGTAATGTAATTGTTATGTCAGCTGCTGGTATGAGCCATGTAATGTATTTGTTATGTCAGCTGCTGTATGGGCCATGTAATGTAATTGTTATGTCAGCTGCTGGTAAGGGCCATGTAATGTAATTGTTATGTCAGCTGCTGGTATGAGCCATGTAATGTAATTGTTATGTCAGCTGCTGGTATGGGCTATGTAATGTAATTGTTATGTCAGCTGCTGGTATGGGCTATGTAATGTAATTGTTGTCAGTTGCTGGTATGGGCCATGTAATGTAATTGTTATGTCAGCTGCTGGTATGAGCCATGTAATGTAATTCTTATGTCAGCTGCTGTATGGGCCATGTAATGTAATTGTTATGTCAGCTGCTGGTAAGGGCCATGTAATGTAATTGTTATGTCAGCTGCTGGTATGAGCCATGTAATGTAATTGTTATGTCAGCTGCTGGTATGGGCCAAGTAATGTAATTGTTATGTCAGCTGCTGTATGGGCCATGTAATGTAATTGTTATGTCAGCTGCTGGTATGGGCCATGTAATGCGATTGTTATGCCATGTTAATGGTTCAAATAACATTTCACACAAAATCTTGTTTGCTATGATCATTTCATCTTTAAAAATTTTATTTATTGCATTCTACCAGGGTTCTCTTCACCTTGTGAGTCCAAAGTTTCTGGAGCAGACCCTGGACAAGAAGATTATGTCTCAGCTGAGGGTGAGTTTGACTTTAAGCTCTTGCTGGCAAATAAATCCAGATAGAAATCAAAAAACAATTACACAGCATCATCATTTGTCTGGTCTTTTGATAAATTACTTATTTTGTTTGTTTTAGCCCCTAGTAATTAATTTATTGGATGTCCATTCAAACAGTCCTCACTATAGGGGATCATCTTGTCTCATTAGAGGCGAAGGAATCCATTGCATTCAGAATTGTTAAATTATCAGTCAGCCTGAAGGAAATTTACGGTTTTCATATAGGCACCTGAAAATTTCCATGAAAATACATTTTTTCTCCCATGAGCAATGTTCCCTCAAAGCTGTGTCGCAACACAGCTATCTGTACGACACAGCTCAGCAGTCTAGACTTTGCTTCCAGCAAATTTTGGTACGGATAATATGTTTGTTTGTGAGATATATAATTTTACATAGAAAAAATGGATGATGTTCATATTTGCACACAAGTTTGTATTTTTGCACATGAACCAAAGAAATTGATAAGTAACATTGTGTATGAGACCACATTTTTCTCTCATATGAACACATTATTCTCCCCTGAGGGATATGATCAATTTTCCAGAGGTTACTCCCAGCTTATTTTGATGGGTTTATACAAACATTTGGTCTGTGTCCACTCTTACTAGCCAAGTTTATAAGATTTTCTATTTTTGGCTTTTTAATTTTCATGTGGAATATAAAAGAAACTATGTGTGTGGTGAAGGCAGGCGTGCCACCGCTCCGGTTTATTCCGGATTCATGAAGCTAAATTTTTTATTTTCCGGATTTGCGAGTTTTTTATTTTGCTCTTTCCGGATTCGCGAGGTTTTTTTCTCGCTCTTTCCGGATTTTCCGGATTTGCGCGTTTAGTTTTTCAAATTTGGCTTCTCAGGTTAAAAAGAGGGGGCAAAAGTCATAATAAACGCGCGGCGCGGAAAGCCTATTCAGGGAGATGCGGACTCGCTATAAATAGGACTGGTACCGTGACTGTGACCTCTCCCTTCCTTTTGCCAGCATCTCATTGTCGCGCGATGGCGCATCGTTCTGCGCATATCAACAATATACGGAAAAACTTAAGACAAATTAATTGAATGGATGGCACTCCGTTTGAATCAGAATTTTGTGCTTGACGTCAGTTTTATAAAAAAAAATAATTAAATTTTATCATAGATTACATCAGATGTGTGCTTTTGGATGACCGTTTTACGGTTTATAAATACTAACATGGCATTAGGAGTTTTTCGTCTTCTTACTTTTAGTAAAAGTTTGTTTGTTGAGTTCATTGTAAGTGTCTCAACCGCAACCGCATTCGTTTTAGCATGTATTAATTATCGGGTACATGAAGAAAAAATTATTGCAATTGCGGTTTGCATCTAAACTGACTGGGTTGGAAAAAACATATTTATTTCATTATTTTTTTCCCGTGATATTTAAAAAAAAATTAAATTAGTGTTAGGCATATATGCCTCTACTACATACAGATACATACATTTAAAAAAAATTACGACTTTTAAGTTTAAGGCTTAAGGACTTTGTGAGCTTTGGCAAATAATAAATACACATTTTCACTGCTACTTCTCTTTTAGTTTAGTAATTAAAATTTAAATGATTATCCAATAGTTGCAAAAGTAGTAGTTAGTAGTAATTGTAATTTAATGTAATTCTAACCAAACCTAAATTATAGTTATACTATTCATTTTCATTAGGCCTCTAACTCAAGTGCCTCTACTCTTACAAATTAAACAGTATAAGTAGTATACGTACGAGATAAAGGCCTATTGTCTAAAGACTATAGACAATAATAATTATTAAATTATGAACCTACTATAAACTGTAATTTATGTAATAAATTAATTTTATTGAGTTAATTTCAAAACAAGCCCATAAAATGCTTAAAACGAAATAAAATTCAAATTAATAATAATGTATTAAATTTAGTTATCATATTATAATACACTATATAAATAATATGAAATATTAGTGTAAGTTATTGTAAGGGAATTCCATATTATAGGCATGTTTCTTTTGTATTGTATTGTACATATTGCCTAGCATATGCATATATATTAGGGCTGTTATCGATTAATTTAAATTTAATCGTTAACTTTTGAAAAATTATCGATTAATTAATCGATAATTTCGATTAAAACCAAAAATATAAATTTATGACGTCATTAAACTGAACATTTCTCACGGACATTGAAAATTAAGAATATTTTGAACTAAATTTCATGACAATGTGTTGATATTTGATTTGTGATGAAGGTGGTACGTCAGCGATGTATTTGATCCTTTAAAAGAGAATTGTTTATGGCAGTGGACACAGTAAACGTTTTCACCATCTTCGACTTTGCCATCCGCAGTTAGCTTAAAAAAACATATTTGCTCAACTTTCTAGTTATATGTTTAAATTTAACTGCGCTGATGCCTTCAGCAGGGCCGTCTTAACGCATAGGCCGGTTGGGCATTTGCCCGAGGGCCCACGAGCATATGGGCCCCATGGGAATATGTTTATTTGTATATATTATGTATATTAAATCCCTTATATTAACTTCGCGGCCGTCTCTCTCTCTCTGTCTTGGGCTCGGCGGGCGGAAAAACAGAAGTCAAAAATGACCCACTTCCCATGATCCGATCGAACTGAAATTTGGCACACGGACCCGTCTGACCTAACAATGCATCGTATCAAAATTTCAGATCGATCGAACGTACCGTAATTAAATTAATGCATTTTTAGTTTATCCTTATATGAGGTATGTAATTTTAATTCACGGTTTGTTATTGTTTTTTTGCCACGTGAAATTTTGAGCTGACGCATTGAGGCGACCCAACGAAGCGACGGGCGCTTTTGTTTACATTTTACGTGTCACTCTGAGCTCGGTCAAGCGAATCGGTGACCAGACTTTTCCCCTCTCCCCCCCCCCACCCACCCCTCCCCCCCACTAGGGTTATGATGCAAAGTTGAGTTAAGACAGATTCAGTCTGTAAATGTTTGAAAATAATCAATACTGTTAGTTATGTCTCATATATAAGGGATTTATAGTCAAAAACTTTGTTTTTACGGGTTTGTTTTTTCATTTTGTATTCCTGCTGGGGAAGGGCCCAACACTATTTCTTTGCCCGGGGGCCCAAAATGGTGTAAAGACGGCTCTGGCTGTCAGCCATTTTATAGTTGACGTCTGCCGGTCAACATAGATAAATAAAATAAATTTTAATATTACGCGGGAGATGTTTGTACGTAAAAAAATATTTATAAATTGTTATTAATTATTAATAATTTATTATTTATTACTAAAATTTTAACAAAATTTAAATATTTTCTTAAATTTTAATCGAATTTTTATCGATTAAAATTATTTTAATCGATATTTAATCGATAAAATTTTTAACGATTAATCGAGAAATTAATCGATAATTTCCGCAGCCCTAACTAATATATATACTTTTTCCTTTAAATTTAAACTTTCTCAAAATACTTTTTGCGAATGTGAAATATATTATAAATATTGTCGAAATTCGTCGAAATGGGAAAAGGTGCTAAACACAATAGATGATGGATTTAAGTGGTTGGAAAATGAAAATTACAGTGGCACTTCGTTACGAAGGGTTGGGGTAACTTATTATTGTGACTGTGCTGTCTGATCTTGAACCTGCAAATCCCTAAACAATCATCACCGTTCAGAGACCAACTATTTCCCTGATATTTATCATGTCATATCACTGTTTGGTTTTGCACAAATATTTGTTGACACTTATATTCCAGAGAAAAAGATCAGCCCATGAGAGAGCAAGGGAGCACTATGCATCAGGGGAATGGTCAACTGGTCAGAAGTGGGCAGATGATGCCCCTAAAGAGGATGTTGACCCAGATTCTGTGAATCTGCTGAATATCGGGGCATGTGGTGCCTTCATTCATGGCCTAGAGGATGAGTTTTTAGGTACGTTATTCCTGTTTGTCTAACTTTACAACATATCATGTCTTCTTATTTCCCCTTTTTTATTTACATTCTATTTTTATTCTGCGGTTTGGCTAGAATCACAAGCGCTGTTCAATTATAACATAAATTATTGTTTTTAACGCAATTTGCTATGGGAAAAATTGTGTTTATATATTTCAAATGTCTGTCCTGTCTGTTCGAGCTTTGAATAGCAACTCCTCCTGAACCATACCAGATAGAGGGTTCAGGTCTTTTGCAAATATGTTGAGGAGGTCCCAAGGATGTGCACGGGCCAAAAAAAATACCGAAAAGGTTTACTGGATTTCCTCGAAAATTAAAAAAACCCGAAATAATATCAGTATTTTGTCAATTTCTCGGCAGCTATCAGGTTGAAACAAATGCCAAACGATAGCTAATAATATTTAGAACAATGTTGGAGAAGGTATTTTTGAAAAATCTCTTTTTGTTCGACTCCCATAATTTTAGCAGCAATTGGTAGATAGCAATTGTTTTGTTTAGTTTCAGAATTATTGATTTGAAATGACTTTTAATGTAATCTAGAATGATAGTTAATGGGGTTTTCCCACTTTGTGAATGCTAATGTTAGACTGTTGCGCAGTGCGCATTATATTGATACATTCTTGGTTGATTCATTCTAGAATGATTTCCTTTGAATAAAAAAAATAGGAAATTCTTTTTTGGAAATTGCATTTAAATCCTCATTCGAGTTTTTATTACTTGTTTTTTTATCAACATTTCTTTCAATTTTCTTGTCTTTATCAGGAAATAAAAATTTTAAAAAGCCAAATCCTTACTAAAGGTCTTGTCAATAGCAATGCAATATGACTTTGTATAACATGCTTAACATGAACAAAGTCCAAGAATCTGTACTGTGTTGACCATGACCCATCTCAGGTGTACTCTTGAGGACATGCCACCATCACTCAGCTGCAGTGTTTGGGGTATCGAGTTCAGTCAAATTTTCAACCA
This sequence comes from Ampullaceana balthica, assembly GCA_944989445.1. NCBI lineage: Eukaryota > Metazoa > Mollusca > Gastropoda > Lymnaeidae > Ampullaceana > Ampullaceana balthica. The sequence goes on along the minus strand of CALYLW010000266.1, from coordinate 590,336 downwards.
TTAACAAACCCAATTGCTATATAATATGTTGTGCTATGAAACATAGAAGTCTTTAAGTAACATATCTAAGAAAGTATCGCTGCTCTCAGACTGCTATTAAGTCTTTCAAATAATCCCAAGATACACATTAGTGGCAAATACTTTCTACGGATCTGATATTTTTAAACAGAGGTACGGAATGCAGCCCTCGACTCGCTGTGTGAACTGGCATCCAACTCGCCCCAGTTCTCCAGCCTGTCCCAGGACAGCATCATCGACATGTTCAACGACGAGATCGAAAGTGTCCGACTGAATGCCATCAACAGCCTGCAGAAGATCAGCCACCACCTGCTGCTACGGGAGGACCAAGTGGAGATCATCCTTGGTGTTTTACAGGTGGGAATGAAGTTCTTCATCTCAGTCAGAGACAATAGTAGAGTTATGAACAGATAAATGGGAGACAATCGACACATCTCAGTCAGAGACAATGGTAGAGTTATGAACAGATAAATGGGAGACAATCGACACATCTCAGTCAGAGACAATGGTAGAGTTAGGACCAGAGGAGACGATTGGGCTACATCTGAATAAGAGACAATGTTAGAGTTAGGACCAGAGGAGACGATTGGGCTACATCTGAATAAGAGACAATGGTAGAGTTAGGACCAGAGGAGACGATTGGGCTACATCTGAATAAGAGACAATAATCAATAATAGAATTATGAACAAATAAATGGGAAGCAACGTGCCACATATGAAAAAAGACACAATAGGAGCACAATTAAGGGGGAAAAAATTCACTAACAATGGAATTTCTCAAACAATATTTATCTACCACTCTTTTTTAGGATTTTTCCCATGGGTCCCGTGAGGCTTTACGGGACATGTTGGGTCACGTAAGACTTGCCACCAAAGCCTGCATCAACAGCTGTGTGATGGCGCTACTAGACAACCTGCAGCGTTATCCACAGGACAGAGTTTCAGTGTGGAGGTAAGGGGCACAACTCTCTCTCTCTCTTGGCATCAACCTTTACCTAGATCAGCGGTTCTCAACCTTTCTTGTGTCGCGACCCTTTTAATAAATTACTTATGCTGTGGCGACCCCCGCCGTCAATTTTTATTGACATTGTATTCTTATTTTAAAAAATTTTTACGTTATTAAAGCACAGACACCGTTCTCGTAGTAACGTAGTTAGTAATAAAAAAAACACAATATGTAACAATGATTACAATTACATACATGTCATACATTACATACAAGGTATTCGTATCTATTTCAAATTACAAATACGTAAGAAAGCCAAAGTCAATTAATGTGAAGGTTGAGGTTGCTTCTTTCTCACAAGATCAGAAATTCTCGGGACAGTCTTTGCGAGAGCACAACGAAGATCATCTTCCACAACAAGTCTACTTCTGTATTTAGACTTGATAACCAGCAAGCTGGAAAACCCTGTTTCGCAAAGATAAGTTGTTGGGAAAGGAAGAAGAAGGCGCAACACAGTTTCGGACAGTACAGGATATGACTGCAAACACTTGATCCAGAATTTTGTAACTGACATTGAAGAGAAATCATTTCGCGCTGCATCACTGTTAAAGAGTTCGATGAACTCCTCTTGTGCTGTCTCAGGAATATCGTCAACTTTGACTGTGAATGGACTTCTGTCAAGTGCAAACGGAGTGTTAGGTAGATTTGGAAAGTACGATGAAATTTCGTCCGCCAGCATATGCAAGTGTTCTTTCACAGAAATTATCATTTTAATTCTTTTGTCCGGTTCAATGTCATTTTCCTCAAAGAAAGCAGATAAGGTGGGCAAAATGTACATTTTATTGTCATCCATTTTTTTTGCCAAAGCTGAAGTTTCATTTCGAATGATCGGATCTTTTCAGACAAATCTAGGCATGTTGCATTTGGTCCTTGCAGTGATAAATTTAACTCATTCAAAATGGCAAATATATCTACCAGGTAAGCAATTTTCTGAAGCTCATTTTTGTCGCTGAAAAGTGCTTCGAACTGTGGTTTAGACTTCTGATTAAAGAACATTTTTAGTTCGTCACGAAGATCAAAAACGCGTTTCAAAACTTTCCCTCTCGACAACCATCTCACTTCAGTGTGCAATAGCAGAACATCATTGGACGCATCCATCTCATTACAAAGTTTCGAAAACAGACGAATGTTCAGCGCACTCGCTTTTACAAAATTGACGGAACTTACGACGCTTTTCATTACTTCCTGAATCTCTTGTGGCAACGTCTTCGTTGCAAGCACTTGTCGATGAATCATACAGTGAGTTCTAATGACTTTTGGTGATTCATTTAGTACAAAACGTTGAAATCCAGACCGACATCCTAGCATAGCTGGAGCACCATCAGTGCAAACACCACAAACCTTTTCCCAAGATATCTTATGATCTTTCAGAAATGAACCAACTGTATCAAATACATCCCGTGCAGTTGTTGTCGTTTCAAGAGGTTTTCAAAAAAGAAACTCATCTTTAAAGTCGCCTTCATTTATATATCTCGTGTAAACCAGTAGTTGTGAACAGTTTTCTTCTCCGGGCAGTGTCATTAGATAAGGAAATTGCACTCAATTTCTTTAAAAATTCGGGTCCGATCATAACTCGAACAATATCTTTGGCCGCTGGCAACAATAAGTCTTCGGCAATGGTGTGAGGTTTCATAGCTCTTGCGATTCTGAGCGCCACCAAATGTGAAGCTTCAACGGCTGCTACGTTTTGTTGGTGGTACTTGCCGCCAGGATCAAGTCTGGCTTTCCTGACGCAATCAGATTCACTTCTAAAATACTCGGTATCCTTCCCCGCAAAACGTGGATGTTTGCTATCAAAATGACGTTTCAGTTTGTTTGGATTCATAGATTCGGCTGAAAGAACTTCATTACAAATAACGCATTGCGGTTTCTCAATTCCTGCTGTAACTATTGAAGTAAAACCATATTGTAAGAACTCGTCCACTATATTTTCTTTTCTTAATCATAATGTTCTTCTCTGCATGTTCCATTTCCATCGGTTGGTTTAAAAACTTTAAATTTAAAATGAAAAATCTATAACGATAGCTTTCAATACCACGCACAATGAAATATTGACCTACAGCCCTAGACTACATGTGTGTGGAACCAGAAGCAGCAGCAGTTCAGCTTCTACGTCACTTAGCCAGCCTGCTGAGCTCAGACCTCTGAGCATCCAGACGCGACCTACTCTCTGTTGATATAATTACCGGTTGTTGAGGGGTTCATAAAATAGTGTTGAAATAAACATTATAAAAAGCTAAAAATAATTAAGTTACAACAACTAAACTTACTAAAGTTACTGAATAGACTATAGACTAGTATAATAGACAAAATATGTACATGGCAAGGTGTACACATTTTTACCCATTTAAACACACAAAAAACATATTTTTCCAATGGTCTTTGGCGACCCCTGCCAAATCGTCATTCGACCCCCGTGGGGGTCGCGACCCACAGGTTGAGAACCGCTGACCTAGATCTTATTGTAGCTCCTGGTTACCAATTTAGTCAGACATCATCCTTTACCTAGATCTTATTGTAGCTCCTGGTTACCAATTTAGTCAGATATCATCCAATCTGATGAGTTTAAAAGTTTGAATGTCGTCTTACCTGTGTAAAACAAAGAGAAACCGATGTTCATAAAAAGTTACCCTGTTTGGTAAACTTATCAATGTTTCAATCATGAATGACTCTCGTACAGGTGTGCCCAGAAACTTGGTCACAAACATCCTGCACACACCCTGGCCCTAGCCCCTGACCTCCTGTGTTTACATCCCTACCTGGATACACCTGAGCCTGACATGGATGACCCAGCTTGTATCCTTTCATTGGCATACTGACCACTGTTTACATTATCTAAAGATAGTAGATATAACATGTATAGATCTGCCCCCATCCCTTAATTCACCATTAATTATATAGTTTTATTGGTATATAGTTTTATCGTTATTTATAGTTATATATTTCTAACTTTGTGTACTTTTATGATAGTGTCATCTAGATTTTTAAAAGATAAAATGACACTCACAATGTCTTTAGATTTCTGTTATTTAAAGTTTTCATAAAATGAAGTGCTGCAAATCATCATTGTGGTATGTTACTTAACCATCTTGTTCATGATGTTTTACTTAACCATCTTCTTCATGATGTTTTACCTAACCATTTTCTTCATGATGTTTTACTTAACCATCTTCTTCATGATGTTTTACTTAACCATCTTCTTCATGATGTTTTACCTAACCATCTTATTGCCTCTGTAGGTAAATCTGTTTTCAGGTCTTGTCAAAAATATTCATTGATAAGTTTATCATTGAGTTTTGCTTGTCAATGACGTTAAGAGTTTTCCTTAAAATGAGGTCAGACATCACAGTCCTGGTCCTAGTATTTAATGCTGCCGCCATCACCCCCTCGATGGTTCCCTTGTTTCAGGAGCACACGCGTAGGCACTACTCTTATCTGCGGTCCAGCTTGCCAGACTTTGTGCCCATCATCAAAGTAAGTTGTCACTCATTCTTGCTATTTGACCCCATCTCCACCAAAGGAATTTTGGTTGTAAACTTTTTCTGAAAACAAAAGTACAACAAAAAAACATAATGATGTGACTCCATTAGGAATATTATGTCACCATTAGCAGTTATGTATAAAGTTAGCTTGTTGTTGGACGGCATAAAGTAGTTATGTATAAAGTTAGCTTGTTGTTGGATGGCATAAAGTAGTTATGTATAAAGTTAGCTTGTTGGACGGCATAAACAAAAAAAACCACAACATGAATGTAACCAATGAGCTGAACAGATGTTGATAAACCCAGGGGGGTGGGGGGTGGGTGGGGGGGGTAAGTTTGATAGGAGATTATTTATTTGTCAAAAGAGTTTAGAGTTTGAACCATGTTTTATGAAATACTACATTATAAAATACTACATTATAAAATACTACATTATGAAATACTACATTATGTAATACTACATTACGTAATACTACAATATGTAATACTACATTATGAAATACTACATTATGAAATACTACATTGATGAAATACTACATTATGAAATACTACATTGCTGAACCTTTTTTTTATATAATAATATTTTATTTTGTGTGGTACTAGAATTGAGTTGTAAATTTTTTAAAATGTTGATGTTTGACTAACTCAGAGCTTAGAAATGTCAGAAGACCATGTGAGCACAAAGAAGAGCTCCACAACGACAAGTCTGACTGACACCAACCAGTTCTTGGAGGAGCTGACCCACAGGTTGCGTAACATTCAGTCCATGGAGTTCTCTGCTGTTGTCTCCATATTGGAGGTGGCTGTCAGGTGAGAAAACTGTACACCTAGTAAGGTTATGAAGACCTTGCTGTCAGGTGAGAAAACTGTACACCTAGTAGGGTTATGAAGACCTGGCTGTCAGGTAAGAAAACTATTCACCTAGTAGGGTTATGAAGACCTGGTTGTCAGGTAAGAAAACTATGCACCTAGTAGGGTTATGAAGACCTAGTTGTCGGGTAAGAAAACTTTGCACCTAGTAAGGTTATGAAGACCTGGTTGTCAGGTAAGAAAACTTTGCACCTAGTAGGGTTATGAAGACCTGGTTGTCAGGTAAGAAAACTGTGCACCTAGTAGGGTTATGAAGACCTGGTTGTCAGGTAAGAAAACTGTGCACCTAGTAGGGTTATGAAGACCTGGTTGTCAGGTAAGAAAACTGTACCAGGTAGGGATGTACAGACCAGGTTGTCAGGTAATTAAACTGTGTATCAGGTAAGACTGTAGCAGTTGTTTATTATACAAACATGTCCAGCAGTTGTATTGTTGATATACAAGACTAGTCTAAATTGCTAAAATTCATCATCCCAGGGACATGGATAGAGCTAAACTTCTTGACAAGAGAGTTTCAGCCTCAGCTGATTGCGCCTGTGTGTTTCTACAGTCTCAGCTGTTGTTTACAAAGGTGGGAACTTTTTTATTTTAGTTTTTTTATTCCTTCTAAATTAAGGAGATGTAATAGGAAACAATTTTGCAAATCAGAAAAATAAAATAAATCTAAATACAAATATCTAAATTATAATTTTAATGGCCTATTTTCAATTTGCAAGAATCAATTTTAAAAAAAGCTAAGAGCATGAGAGAAACTAAAAATATTGACAATGATACAAAAATCTTCTCCATCAACAATCCTCAGCTGCTTACAAAAGTGAATGACCCTTCACAATGTGAATCTGACACAGCAATGGTCACGTCTGCTGTTGACAAGGTGAGTTCACTTATGGGGCATTTCTTTTTTTAAAAATTGGGCTTTTGAAAGGTTCATAGAAATAACTAATAAATATTCTAGTGGTAATTATGAAAATTGTAAAAAAAAATGACAAAAGTTTACCTTTTTTTTCTTGAATGATATTTTAAAAGATGTTTTTGACAAAACAAGCTTGGCAGTGCTGTATTTGAAAGTGTAAAGATAAAATAAGTTACATAGAGGAAATGCAATACAAGTTATCTCCCCCACTCCCCTCATTCTACTTCCTCATCAGATTTTGGAACTGACCACCAAGCTCCAGACAATGTACCTCGGACTGGGCAGTGGCCTGCTGTGGTCAGTCCGGCAGATCGAGTTAAAAGCCTTCACTCTCCTGGCCGTGGCGGTGCTCAGCCGTGGGTCACTGGCAGAGAAGATACGCACCTGTGAAATGTTCAAACAGTACCTGACACTCATCAGGAGGTAAACAAATGGCTCCAAGTCTAATTTTGTTCTTTTTCTTCAGCACAACTAACAAGAATTTATCTGTCAAATAAAAATACCATCTGTCTGTTCCCCCCCCCCTTTTTTAAATTTGTGTCTTGGTGGCTGGACTACCACTAGTAAGGAAAAAAACCTCATACATTAATTTATTATTTGTTAATGAGTTTCAATCCAATAGCTTTTTAATAAAATGGAAATACTGAAATTTTCAAGTTGTGTTCCATTTGTAAAGTTTTAATGAAATAAAATTCCATTAAAATCTTAATCTGATAAAACTCCTTTTTTCTCTCTCTAAATTTCAAGTATAATCAAATATTTTGTCACTTTCATAATTTTATATTTCTCATTGCTCTGAACACAGTCTCCTCCCCACCCCCATATGAAGTTGATCTTTTTTATCCTTTGGCATGTTATACCCTTTGGATTGAAAAAAAAACTGTTTTGTTGTTTGTTTACAACATTCAGAATTACAATAGTCTCCAAAGTCCCAGTGCAACCTGGACATTTCCTGTAAATAATCCTTGAATGATGAATTTATCAAAAAGTCTCCTGAAATATGAATTTCACTAAGAGTAGGATGACAAAATTTATTGTACCATTTATTTTCTCTCACAGCGAGAAAGTAGTTTTTGGGCAACTGAATAATGATCATCATTATTTATGACCTGAAATTTTCTATTGTTTCCTTGGAAAATTTATTGAATTATATTCTAGATTTGGTGGTGGAACCCTGAAGATATTTTAAATGTACACGTTCTCTATGGTTATAGAGAAGTCATATGTGGGTCACAGCTTAGGGATTTTTTCATGTGTCTCTCCCAGGTCAGTGGAGGCCGAGGGCTTCCCTTCAGACGTGGTGACCAATCACTTGCTGTCCAACTTTGACCTGATTGACTCCTCTCACCTCCAAGTCACTCACAGCATACTGCAGACAGGCTTGGCACTGCTGAGACCTAGCGCCGTCCCCCACCTACGTGGGGTGCGAAAGATCAACGCAATCATAGAAGAGCCTGTGGAAAACCAAGAGACTGCCATCAAAATGGCAGCGGGGCTAACTGCCGGTCTTCGTGTTGTGGCAATGATTGAAAATGTCACCGATGTGAAGACTGTCAAAATTAAGGTTTGTCTAAAATCAAAGTGTTGGAATTTTAAACCATGCAAAGTGATGTCTGAATTTTGTTAAGGATGAGATAATGTGTTTATAGTGATAAGCTGATGTGATGTACAGTAGCGACTTTAAGGTGCTTGAGAAAGAAATAAGATTTGTTCCAATAAGACTTTTAAATTTGCTGACATGTTTCTGCTCTTCAAAATCATTTCAACAAACTATATCTTGGGAGATCAAAGTTTAATACACAGCCAGATATTTCTTAGTTAAGTGGATCAATGTTTTCTTAAATTCAATAAATGTGTCTTTGCTCAGATCCATACATTTTTATTGTGCATAGAAATTTGTTAATACATATATTTGCAAAGTGTTACTCATAGCAAAATTTTGAGCTTGTTTATTACATGCCCAGTTTCTAATGTTTTTAACATTCTTTTAAACTGACAAAGCTCTGAAAAAGTGCAGTAATATTTTATTTTAAAGAAATATGGAATGAAAATCTTGATCTATCTTCCCCTTCAGGTTAAGTACCCTGATCAACAGTGTCAGCTGGTCTGTCCACCCAAATCAGGATGGACCAGGCTGAGTAATCTGAGGCACAGACTGGACACAGAGGTTGTTATGTCCCATACCCTATGGTCAGGTGGGTTACGTCCCCATGTTTTCTGGTCTGGTCAAGAATAAGAAATAATTTTATCTGAATAGAGTGAAGGGGCTCCATTCGATGCCCAGGATTAATTTAAGTAAATGAATAAGTTTAGTAAAACAGTTTTGTTTTTTTTTCAAACAGAATCTTGTAATGTGGAGATATCACTGGTGGTAGAACCTTGTGGACAAGGGAGACAACTTCTCAAGAAACAGGAAATGGTGGAACTCATCAAACCAGTTAAAATTCTGGTTTCAACAAAACCTGCCAAAATTTAACTGGCAAAAAGCAGGAAAATGAAAAATCAATTACTGGCAAAGCAGCCAAAGTTGTAAGAATGTACAAATGGTAAACCAGCCCAAACTGAACAGTGAACTATTGGCTAACGAGCCAAATTTAATATTGTATAACTTCAAAAGATTGTTGGCAAATGAAAGTTCAATGTATGGCGTGATTTCTATTAATAAACTTAACCTTGTTTTAAAGATGTATTGATATTTTGCCACCATTGTGGTAAATTAGTAATTGTATTACAATTTGCAATGACTTTTAATGATATTGGAAATAACATGATATTAAACATGTATTTTCTATGATTTCATCAAAACATTTTGTACTTTTTTTTTAAAATTTAGAGTGAAAAGAAGTCATATCTTCTCCAATAGCATTAAACAGAACACTCTTCCACTACCAACATCAAATAATAATTCAGTTGTTCTGTTTTTTTTACAAAATTTTTTTAGTTCACGCAGCTTTAAAAAAATGTTTTCTTCTTCAGAACAAAGGAAGTCAGCTTTCTGGGTACTCTTTTAAGGTGTCTGAAATCATATATATAGTTTAGTATAAGAAATACTGACAAATAAAATAATAATTTGATAATTTCAATAGCACAGCACACCAGCAAGCAGCTGGGCTCACAGCACATCACAAAAAAATAGTAACACATAATTGTAAATGTATTCAATTTTAAAAATTCATATCCTATCTACAACATGCAATGACTTGTTGGTGCACATAAATATATAATGATTCCATTGAAATTATATAGCATGTGTAAAATTTCACTTGCTATATAATTTCAAATGAATCTTGATGTAAAATAAGAGTGGCATCTAAACTAGTCTAGTTCCCAGGAACTGATGGTTTTCACAAATAAAAATACAGCCAATAAGAAATAGAATGCACAACACTGTCAAGGATAATTAATATATGTATATATTATAATAGCACCCTCAATAATAAGCCAAATAAAATGTTAACTATACCAGTCAAATTACCAATGTAAAAGCTTAAAGAATAATGTTGACTTTGTAATGTGTACGACCAGTAGAGATGTTGACTTTGTAATGTGTACGACCAGTAGAGATGTTGACTTTGTAATGTGTACGACCAGTAGAGATGTTGACCTTGTAATGTGTACGACCAGTAGAGATGTTGACTTTGTAATGTGTACGACCAGTAGAGATGTTGACCTTGTAATGTGTACGACCAGTAGAGATGTTGACTTTGTAATGTGTATGACCAGTAGAGATGTTGACTTTGTAATGTGTATGACCAGTAGAGATGTTGACTTTGTAATGTGTACGACCAGTAGAGATGTTGACTTTGTAATGTGTATGACCAGTAGAGATGTTGACCTTGTAATGTGTACGACCAGTAGAGATGTTGTTTTTGTAATGTGTACGACCAGTAGAGATGTTGGCTTTGTAATGTGTAAGACCAGTAGAGATGTTGGCTTTGTAATGTGTACGACCAGTAGAGATGTTGACCCACTTGTTGTTAGTCAAACTTCAGTTTCTAGTAAAACAAAAGTTGTTACCCATCAATGTTCCCTTAAGCTGCTGCGCAGATATTTGATCAATGCCGCGCAGCAATTTTGAATGGACCAGTAAACATTCATTTAGTCATAACTAATTCCCTAGACATAAATTTTCCCCAGATTGCTTACAGGGGTTCTTAAGCTCTAAATATACCCCCAAAAATAACTTCACTGCAAGTTTAAAATCAGCACTGTATGTGTGGGGCCCTACTTTAGCCTACAAATATGCGGTGCCATACTTTAAGTTATATTAGGATATTCTTTAACATATGTGGGGTTGTGCTTGTCATATGTGTGTGTGTTTTTTAAATAACTTATTGGTTTACACAAAAAAAAATTCCTTGTTTTAAAACCTTGTAAGTCAGAATTCCAGTCCATCGATAGTCGTATTGTTATGGGACAGGTTTCAATTCAGGTCAACACCCCCCCCCCACACACAGGTTTCAATTCAGGTCAACACCCCCCCCCCACCCACACAAAACATAGACACAATTTGTATTTACTTTTTAAAAAAATTAATAAAGATTCCAAATGAATGTTAGTGCCTGCATAGTACAGGTAATTGTGCATTTTAAAATTGTGTATCTATAGTTAATATATAGCACAGCTTACAAAGCCTCTTTCTTCACGTCTGGCAAACGGGCATGAAATTGGTTGCCTAAACCAGTGCTTCTCAAACTTTTTAGTATGGCGGACCGGCAGAAATTGTTTCCATTGCACCAGGGACCGGTGCACTATTTACCATGTACTTACACTGTAGCGAAATGTATTTTATAATTTTTTTTTCTTCATTTTATGTGCTTATTAACGAAAAATTGTTGACATTTTCTATGGAATTATTATGGAGGATTATAATTATATTTTTCTGTCGTTTCTTAATAACTTCTGCGGACCGGCGGCGGATGGTCCACGGACCGGTGCCGGTCCGCACCACTTTGAGAAGCACTGGCCTAAACAAACCAGGAAAACCAAAACCTCATTTATTTTATATGTATTTTATATATATATATCAACATTCAAACTCTAATAAAAATGCAAGACTATACCTAAACCATGGATAAGATTAGGACGCAATAATCTTCGTTATAGAAAGAGCGTCGATAGTGTATGAGATAATACGTGGTAATAGAAACATTCTTTTACACACTTATTGGTCCCGGACAATTCTGTTGGTCATTGTTTAAATTAATTTTAATTTTGAAACATAACCTTTGAATTATTTGACGAACTATTAGTAATTAAAAAATCACCATCATTACTTTCCGGCAAAATAAACAATACATGGCCCCCCTCTTCTCCCCCACTTAGACTTAGATCGAGATGACGTCAGTTGTTGGGGCCACTAGGATCTATTCCCACCTCGTGATTCGCCACAATAGAGAGTTATAATAAAAATAAATGACGTACACGTGAATGCCATTTGAGTCAACAAGTTCGTTAGGAAGCCCAGTGTCCCCCCTCACGCCCCCCTGACCCCACATAACATCCCCTTGCTCACGGGCAGCGCTTGACGTGATATGAATGGCTAGCTCCCATGTCCAGGGACACCCCCCATCCCACCCCACCCCCTCCAACACACACAACTATGACGTCTGCCCTCATCTCACGGTCCCGGCGGGCGATGTCCCGGCTCTCGGGTCACGAAATTTGCTTTACTGCCGAGTACTGAGTCCGGCGTGTGGCACTCTCATTGAATGTCAATCATCGCCATCGTTAACAATGGAAGCCTCCCCCCAAACATTGTTGGGGATATCGGGTTTTTATTCTGGATGTGGACGATGGATAAGTTGGGGAATCCGATGACACGTTGATGACTCCAGATGTACTCCAACTCCGAGGGTTGCACCCACAGCACCCCGCCCGTGGGGGTCTGTACATCGAGTCTCTACAGTAGGTTTCTGCAGTAGGTCTCAGCAGCTTTGATGATAGAAGCTTTTAGATATAACATTTAAATCTGTAAGATTAACATTGTCTACGTTTTTCGAAACTTTAAAACCAGCATATTGAAAATCCTTTTAATTTCGTAATGATTTTTTTTTCTAATTGACATTCAGAAATCTTCAATCTTTGTGAAATTCTCTTAACTTGAAGGTAAAAAAAAATCAGTGCATTTAAGGAATTTTGGGGGAAGGGGGGTGGGGGGGTGGAGAGCTTAGTTTGCTGTTTTTTTTAATGTGATGGTAAAATACATGTGAACATAAACCCATTGTTTTTTGGCATTGACAATTTCGTCAAAAAGCAATAAATAAATTAATAAAATTCAGCTATGAACTTTAATAAAATATTTGTGCAGACATCTGTTTTCATCGTTTTATTTCCTGCCCAATATTTTTTTTAATGATGAAGGTCGAAATGTGAGAAAACTTGGAGCCAACTGCCATGAGTTTCTTATCTTATCTGTAACAGGCGCTCTTTCGATACAGAAGATTATTGCGTCCTACGCGTCCTAGTATTGCACTTTTAATACAGTTTTAAAATTTGAGTTTATGTTTTCCTAGTTTGATCAGGCAACCCATTCTACGTCCGAATTCCAGACGGAAAGAATAGTAATTTGTATGTGTTTGTTCTTTAATACGGAATAAGAAAAGTGTCTTTATCCTTATGTCTATCTGAGGGTTGTATTCGATTATAATCTATATTCTATATGTTGTAATCGCCAAGACGGCAGCATCAGACTTTGTTTATTGTACATGGTAGTAATGTCAGATGTAACTCTCCGGCGCGAGAGGGAAAAATCACTCCCAGGGAGATGCGCGGAGTCAAGGTCATTTCTATCCTGGGAAATGACTCGATGGAACCGTAAAACATCGGGAACATATCAGGGAATATATTTTATGACAGGTTGTTTACAATACGATGTAGTTGTGGATTGGGACAGAGAAGGGGTGAGTAGGGTAAGAAAACTAACAGCGCTTCTATTTTAGTTGGTTTACTTGATTAGTATATTAATAATAACCAAAACACAGAAAAATTTAATCAGTTTAATAAGCAAACAACTTTTTCCACCCGAAACTGACGTGTACACTGAGCAGACGCCTAACCACCCACGCAGCATTCTGATCCTTCAGGGAAACATTTGTCTGATTGTCCCGATTGCCCAACATTGGTTCTTATTTCGTCATTGGTTCACTATCTTTTTATTTAGATTTCTTCGTTACAGTGACAGCAAAGGTTGTCTAATAAGTCAAGCTGAAGTATAAATCTAAAATTATTATCCAAACAACAGAAGACCGCTCGTCCCTCAGCAGACGTACAAATTTATTTAACCCGCTAAAAATCAATATCTGTAATGACACCACACGGGACTACCGGCAGAAGTGAAGGAGACCCTCAGTCTGGGATGACCATAAAACTGTCCTTTGGGTGCAATAGCGGGAGTTCCGCGCATGCGCAGGTGGATCTTTGATTTTTTTCTTCTCTTCCTCTCACGATTTTGGACGACAGACTTTTTGTTCTTTGGTGTCTTCTCATTGAGTGGATATCAATTTCCCCCAATTGCTTGGTCTTTAATACGACCCGAAGTAATTATATTGACAGACGAATGAGGCATTAATTTTACTTCAGTCAAAGCGTCCGATAGAGATTGGTTTACCTAACTAATTTATTCAGACTAGATGCACAAATAAACATATCAGTTGAACAAAAGCATTTCAAATATAACAACTAAAAATAAAGCTTTAAATTCCGTTATTTCATCTAAAATATCTCAAGAAATTTAAGCTTCACTGTATTCTATAATGCCATGAGCCATTTCTTGTTTTATTTATTTATGTATTTATTTTTACTCGTTAATCATTTCAGAGTCAATCCAAAAAGTGATTTTCTTTCTATAGAAAAGCACTGACTGTTATTCTCGAGTCTCTCTCAGACTAAAGATCTTCGGTCTATAATCCCTTTATGTGTTAAATGTTCCAGCCTCGAGACGTGGGAGGGAGGTAACTCCAACTATTGGGAAATCAAATTCATTGAGCTACAGGACGTTGTTGTTATTTCTGTTGTTCAAATCACGGAATGTAAACAATGTTCTTTCAATTCCACGAGAACATGTATGAGAAAACGGTGACCCATCGGGTTAGATGCAGCCCATAAAGGGGCTCTGAGCGGTCCGTTACTGGGCTCTGAGCGGTCCGCTACGGAGCTGTGAGCGGTCCGCTACGGAGTTTTGAGCGGTCCGTTATGTAGTGCTGAGCGGTCCACTACGGAGCTCTGAGCGGTCCACTACGGAGCTCTGAGCGTTCCGCTACGGAGTTCTAAGCGCCCGCTGAAGTCTGCAGCATCTTTTTTTTTAAAATCAAATGTATGTTAAAGTAAACATGTTAGGCCTGAACTGAGCCTCACTTTTTTTTTAGTGTAATAGAAATTCGTAAGAGTCACAGTTCTGGAGGCCGTATTCTCGTTCCCCTGAAGTCTATCCATCTCGAAAGTCGAAGGACACAGATACTGTTAGAATAAACGACTCTTGAAATTACTGCTGCGAGAACTGTCGCTGATTATAGCGACCAGAAATTACAGAACTGACCAGAATCTTTAAGACGATTTTTGCTATTTGGGAGTTGTTACGATAAAAAAAAGTTTATATGAAACCGATTGCTTGTGACTTTGTCTATATGAAACCGATTGCTTGTGACTTTGTCTATATGAAACCGATTGCTTGTGACTTTGTCTATATGAAACCGATTGCTTGTGACTTTGTCTATATGAAACCGATTGCTTGTGACTTTGTCTATATGAAACCGATTGCTTGTGACTTTGTCTATATGAAACCGATTGCTTGTGACTTTGTCTATATGAAACCGATTGCTTGTGACTTTGTCTATATGAAACCGATTGCTTGTGACTTTGTCTATATGAAACCGATTGCTTGTGACTTTGTCTATATGAAACCGATTGCTTGTGACTTTGTCTATATGAAACCGATTGCTTGTGACTTTGTCTATATGAAACCGATTGCTTGTGACTTTGTCTATATGAAACCGATTGCTTGTGACTTTGTCTATATGAAACCGATTGCTTGTGACTTTGTCTATATGAAACCGATTGCTTGTGACTTTGTCTATATGAAACCGATTGCTTGTGACTTTGTCTATATGAAACCGATTGCTTGTGACTTTGTCTATATGAAACCGATTGCTTGTGACTTTGTCTATATGAAACCGATTGCTTGTGACTTTGTCTATATGAAACCGATTGCTTGTGACTTTGTCTATATGAAACCGATTGCTTGTGACTTTGTCTATATGAAACCGATTGCTTGTGACTTTGTCTATATGAAACCGATTGCTTGTGACTTTGTCTATATGAAACCGATTGCTTGTGACTTTGTCTATATGAAACCGATTGCTTGTGACTTTGTCTATATGAAACCGATTGCTTGTGACTTTGTCTATATGAAACCGATTGCTTGTGACTTTGTCTATATGAAACCGATTGCTTGTGACTTTGTCTATATGAAACCGATTGCTTGTGACTTTGTCTATATGAAACCGATTGCTTGTGACTTTGTCTATATGAAACCGATTGCTTGTGACTTTGTCTATATGAAACCGATTGCTTGTGACTTTGTCTATATGAAACCGATTGCTTGTGACTTTGTCTATATGAAACCGATTGCTTGTGACTTTGTCTATATGAAACCGATTGCTTGTGACTTTGTCTATATGAAACCGATTGCTTGTGACTTTGTCTATATGAAACCGATTGCTTGTGACTTTGTCTATATGAAACCGATTGCTTGTGACTTTGTCTATATGAAACCGATTGCTTGTGACTTTGTCTATATGAAACCGATTGCTTGTGACTTTGTCTATATGAAACCGATTGCTTGTGACTTTGTCTATATGAAACCGATTGCTTGTGACTTTGTCTATATGAAACCGATTGCTTGTGACTTTGTCTATATGAAACCGATTGCTTGTGACTTTGTCTATATGAAACCGATTGCTTGTGACTTTGTTAATTTGACGGACTGTCATGGGTGGAAATAGAAACGCATTTTTGTAGCTAGCATTTTTGAAAAAGTTGAATGTGAAATTGGAGGATAGTTACAGATGACCCATGAAATGTATCATCAGCATGTCCATAAGCGTTCATTGTGTAAGACTTTTGCTGCCTCTTTATTGTCCCACTTACATCTGTGTGCAGAGTTTTTCCTGCATGAAGATAACCAAGTCTAAATCTGGTAGCAAACACAGATTTTTATGCTAAGAGGTTTTACAAGTAACCTAGCTGCAAGACTTTGGACAAAAAAATTAAGTAGAATTTTGACCAGAAAATTAATTAATGTTTTTTTTTCTAATGAAAACAAACAACGCATCAATTATCTTTGAGCCCAAGGCATGCGGTCCTTCCATACCTCATGGCCCATTTATGCTGCCATCTCCCTATAAAGTTTTCTTCTTCATCATCATCATCAGTCCCGTGACCGTTCCGGTCGTTGGGGGGGAGCGCATGGACACATAAACAGATAACGATCTCCATATATGCCTATTTTGAGCGGCGGCCAATAATTCCTGCAATTTCATCCCTGTCCATTTCTTTATGTTATCCAGCCAGCTTTTCCGTTGTCGACCTCTTTGCTGGCCCCCTTCGACAGTGCCTTGAAGGATAATTTTTTTCAGGGTATCATGTAGCAGTACATGACCGAACCATGCGATCTTGCGTCTCTTAATTGTTGTTATGATGGTTTCTTGATGACCCGCAATAGAGTTTATTCTGTCCCAGACATATTCATTGATCTTATTTTCTAAATAGGAGATCTGGAGAATTTTCCTCATGCATTTGTTTTCAAATGCCTGCAGCTTGCTTCCAGTGGCTTCCATTAGTGTCCAGGTCTCACATCCGTAAAGGACAATGGTTTTAACGAGAGCTCTGTAAAGCCTGAGCTTTGTTGGCAGGCTTATGTTTTTGCTGTTCCATATTATGGTCAGCTTCGTCATTGCGGCCATTGCCGACCCAATTCTAGCTCGAATTTCAGCTTCACATGTACCATATCTGGATACAATTGCTCCTAGATATTTAACGTTATTTACCTCCTCCAGCTTTTGTTGGTTCATTACGATGTTGGCCATATTGGCAGCTGAGGAATTAACCAATAAGTTTTCTTACCCTTACCCTAAAAGCACAAAAATCTAAAACGGCGTGATGAGGGGAGTGCAAAATTCAATAAATCTGATTGTTCCATTTAGATAAAACTTTATTAAAATAACAATTAACATTATAAAACAACATCAATAAACAATGAAATAAAACAAACATGAGACATGCAGGTTAATCTATGAAAGCTTTTTATTAAGAACATGATTTAGAGATTATCTTCAACATCCAATCACAAGGCTTGTCCCCGTTATCCTCTGTAAATAGTGTCAAGGTCCTTCTAAAAACAGCTCCCAAAAGTGTGGGAAAAACACACCACAGTTCGTTTCAAGGGGTCGACTATGAGGTAGGCAAAGTTCTGAGGGTGTTTCTTCTTAGAGGGAAAGTACATCTCGTCCTGGTCATCCTGTGGACAGATGGAAGTGAGGCATGATGTTAAATGGGATTATTGTTGAATTGGTTGAATTGGTTGAATTAACTGAATTGGTTGAATTGGCTGAATTGGTTGAATTGGCTAAATTGGTTGAATTGGCTGAATTGATTGAATTGGCTGAATTGGTTGAATTGGCTGAATTGGTTGAATTGGTTGAATTGGCTGAATTGGTTGAATTGGCTGAATTGGTTGAATTGGCTGAATTGGTTGAATTGGCTGAATTGGTTGAATTGGCTGAATTGGTTGAATTGGCTGAATTGGTTGAATTGGTTAAATTGGTGAGATTTATTATTGCCATAGGAGGTAGGTAAACCAATAGTAGGACAGGGAGGGGGGGTCAACTAAAAATGCAGTCAGCTAAATGCCATCACCAACAAGCAACACCCAATAGTAATCTAGTTAATCTTAGATCGGGGTGGCGAGAGGAGAGAAGTATGCATACGTTTTTTATTATTTTTCTTTTAATGTTTATGTTTAAAAAAATAATTGGCTCTTTGTTTTTCAATTCAAAGATTCTAACTTTCATCTTTATCATAGTGTTGCACTAGATTAATTTTGCTTGAAAATTCCACTTACTTTCTCCGTTCTTATGTGTGTCTACCTTAAAAGATTTTGTTGCTATAGCGGTTTTTATTGGCGTGAATTTAATTTTGAATCAAGTCAATATGGCCTCAATTTCAACTTGAAAACTCTCTAACAACATGTCATGTGGTTTATGTGTTTTTGACAAAGGAATATGTTGTTTTACCATTGAAACCGCTCAGAAATAAGTGAAATGTAAAAATTGTGAACAGATAACTCAACGATCGAGTTAATGAAGGGAAAATGTGTATTAAAAAAATATGTTCATAATAGGTTGCAAAGACGTAATTCAAATATGTTTTATGAAATTTAAGTTTATCAAAATTTTGCATGGAAATGACAAAAATAAAATATGTTGTATGAACTTAATTTTTTTTAAATATTTTTTTTAAACCTGGTGGTTTGTGCTTTGAGCGGCCATAAGTCAAACAATGAGGTTAACCACACGCTCGGCTCACCAAGTGAGAATTTGAGACTTTTTAAATGTCAACTTGGTTAAGTGCTACGAGAGAATGTTAACTCTGTACGCAATTATTGCTCTGTTGCTCAAAGAATATTAACATAAGGACTCGACAAATCATTGAGGTGAAAGAGAAGAGGTTTAATATCAAACTCCGAAATAAGTTTTCAAAGCGTGGCTTTATAAGAAACAATTGTCTGAAAACATACCTCTCTGGCAGTCTCTGGTACACACTATCTATTTCCATCCCTATGTTAACCAGCCCTCTCTGGTACACACTATATATTTCCAGCCCTATGTTAACCAGCCCTCTCTGGTACACACTATATATTTCCATCCCTATGTTAACCAGCCCTCTCTGGTACACACTATATATTTCCAGCCCTATGTTAACCAGCCCTCTCTGGTACACACTATATATTTCCAGCCCTATGTTAACCAGCCCTCTCTAGTACACACGACTTTTCAGGAAAAAATGTATATAAACGACCTCGCATGCACCACAATGTACCGCGTCCATCACGTATAAATACATCAGTATATTATACCAACATCTGGCCTAAGAGAAATTATTTATTTTAAAAAATGTCCATAACATCCACATGAAAACAAAATTTAAGAGTTTATCTGAGCCTCCTCACCATCTCACAATGAAATAGACGTATTCAAACACGACGATTGGCCAGCTCACCGAGAACCGAACAAACTGACCAAAAAGATATTGGACACAAAACAAAAAAAAGCCAAAAAAATAAAAATAAATAAATACAACTTTTTAAAAAATTGAATACTTTACTATTAACCCAAATTTTCAAAAAGAAATCGGTTCAAAAAGTTGGACAGCGCAAAGTGAGAGTAAGGGAAAATACATCTGTAAGCCAATGAGAAGTGGCTTTTAACGTTTTATCAATTGTACCCCAGAGACCAGACGTGTAGTCAATAACAAGGTAAATAACTCCATCCTCTTCTAACCTCGGACGCTAAAAACAGTTCAAAACAGTACCTATAAAAGCGATGGCGCAAGGGATATAACCCTGGAAGAAGACAGCAACACTAACACGCCCATGCATAAACCAGCTCATAAATTACCTCCCTTAACCCGGGGGGAAAAAGGGGACATAAACCAAGACACGGCAATTTTCAACTTCATTGCGCCAACGTTCCATCTCGCTAGCCTCCCTTGGGTTGTGGTTTTCCCCTTCCTTTCCCAAACCTTCTACGTTTGACGGCGCTGTTTACCAGCGGTTCTGAAACTGTACAAAAGTTGGCCTTTTGGACCCCCCCCCCAACCCCGAAGCACCTCATTAAACAGCAACCACTAGAAACTCAGTTTTAAATGTGTACATCATTCAGCCGGCCAACACAAATGCCACGTGTTAATTTAGTGTTATATCATCGAGACGAGAGCACAGAAAAGTGATGCTTTCGCTCTCTCTCCACCATGTAAAAAAAAAGCTTTATCGTTGAGAGAGTGGTGGGGGGGTGGCGGTGGTTCAACTGGACAATTAAACGTGCGAGACGGCGGTGGCGTTGAAATCAATCTTGGTCTGTTTTAATTGGCCATCTACCACTGACCGTTTACTTGTGAGGCCGTTGGACTTTGTCTCAGAGTGAAAAAAAAATTAATTTTTCTGTCTCTGAAAGTTGGAGTTCAAATTTCACGTCTCAAGCTTGGCCTCAACAGCAATGGTTAAACCGTGCAGTTACAGGTTTTTTTTTCTTTTATAAGAAAAATCAACAACATGGATTTAAAGTTTAATGCAAAACATTTATTTCTCAAGTTCTTTTAGTTTAAACAAATAGCGTGCCAACTACTGTCACAGATTTGATAATTAATGTAACAAAATATCCATTCACATTCCATTATGATTCACATTCCATTTATGAATGAGCCTAAATTTAATCCCCAATTAATATGTCGAATTATCCAAAACCTTTCCTTGATTTATGTGTATAAGTGTCATAAACAATGCCCTAAATAATGTCTAAGTATCACAAACTAATCCCTAATTTATGCCTAAACATCCCCAAACATTTCCCTAATTAATGGCTAAATATCCCCAACTATTCTTTACCATCAAAACATCATAAACTATGTCATAGCTAATGTATCTACATGACCACAAAAATTTCCCTCCGATAAAACGTTTTACTCTTTTCACTCGTCCTAATATATTTCTATTACCATTCCCGTGCAAAGCCTCGAAATTCTAAATTAATATTTTTTGCACAAGCTACCGAACATTAGTCCAACTAAGTGACTCTCTCGAAAATCCACCGCCCCCCCCCAACCCACATTTTCCCCCAACTTCCTATAGTTCCCAGGGTAAATCCCAAGGCCTTCTGTCCTCAAATCACTACAATTCCCAAAGTAAATCCCAAGGCCTTCTGTCCTCAAATCACTACAATTCCCAAAGTAAATCCCAAGGCCTTCTGTCCTCAAATCACTACAATTCCCAAAGTAAATCACAAGGCTTTCTGTCCTCAAATCACTACAGTTCTCAAGACAAATCCCAACTTAATTGCCTTCAATCCCATCTAGGTCTCAAGGTAAATTCCCCCACCTCTTTCTGTCCCTCCCAATAATTGTTAAAGACATTTCATCGGCATCAATTATTCACCACCTCACAGGCTGGCCATCAACAATGTCTTGCCAGCCATATAACCTTTCATTGTCCGCCCAACCCCCCTTTTCCCTTGCCACACGGGCTATCAAATCACTGGAAATCTAAAACGACGCGAACACACATAAGAAATAAGCTATTAAAACCGAGAACTAAGTTCTTACGTCATTTAGTAAACAATCGAATATTTCCTCCCACGTAGTGACACACATAAATGTTTTATTATTTTTGTTCTTTGAATGTGATGACGCCCACGCGATGACGCATCAGCCATAATGATGTCGGCAACAGATGAACATGGCTGTCATTAGTTGGATTCAACAACAATGAACAACTCAACAATACATGAACAACTCAACAATACATGAACAACTCAACAAAACAAAGAACAACTCAACAATACATGAACAACTCAACAATACATGAACTACTCAACAATACAATGAACAACTCAACAAAACAATGAACAACTCAAAAAAAACAAGGAGCAACTCAACAATACATGAACAACTCAACAAACCAGTGAACAACTCAACAAAAACAATGAACAACTCAACAAAACAATGAACAACTCAACAAAACAATGAACAACTCAACAAAACAATGAACAACTCAACAAAACAAACAAACCATGGTATACTTGAATAAAAATGAACGTGAATGTTATTGTCTGCATACAACAACCAACAATAGGAAACATGAGTGAATGTGTATGACTGAAACCAACAATAGCAAACATGAGTGAATGTGTATGAGTGAAACCAACAATAGCAAACATGAGTGAATGTGTATGACTGAAACCAACAATATGAAACATGAGTGAATGTGTATGACTGAAACCAACAATAGGAAACATGAGTGAATGTGTATGACTGAAACCAACAATAGGAAACATGAGTGAATGTGTATGACTGAAACCAACAATAGGAAACATGAGTGAATGTGTATGACTGAAACCAACAATAGGAAACATGAGTGAATGTGTATGACTGACACCAACAATAGGAAACATGAGTGAATGTGTATGACTGACACCAACAATAGGAAACATGAGTGCATGTGTATGACTGAAACCAACAATAGCAAACATGAGTGAATGTGTATGACTGAAACCAACAATAGCAAACATGTGTGAATGTGTATGACTGAAACCAACAATAGCAAACATGAGTGAATGTATATGACTGAAACCAACAATAGCAAACATGAGTGAATGTGTATGACTGAAACCAACAATAGCAAACATGAGTGAATGTGTATGACTGAAACCAACAATAGGAAACATGAGTGAATGTGTATGACTGACACCAACAATAGGAAACATGAGTGAATGTGTATGACTGAAACCAACAATAGGAAACATGAGTGAATGTGTATGACTGAAACCAACAATAGCAAACATGTGTGAATGTGTATGACTGAAACCAACAATAGCAAACATGAGTGAATGTATATGACTGAAACCAACAATAGCAAACATGAGTGAATGTGTATGACTGAAACCAACAATAGCAAACATGAGTGAATGTGTATGACTGAAACCAACAATAGCAAACATGAGTGAATGTGTATGACTGAAACCAACAATAGCAAACATGAGTGAATGTGTATGACTGAAACCAACAATAGCAAACATGAGTGAATGTGTATGACTGAAACCAACAATGGCAAACATGAGTGAATGTGTATGACTGAAACCAACAATAGCAAACATGAGTGAATGTGTATGACTGAAACCAACAATAGCAAACATGAGTGAATGTGTATGACTGAAACCAACAATAGCAAACATGAGTGAATGTGTATGACTGAAACCAACAATAGCAAACATGAGTGAATGTGTATGACTGAAACCAACAATAGCAAACATGAGTGAATGTGTATGACTGAAACCAACAATAGCAAACATGAGTGAATGTGTATGACTGAAACCAACAATAGCAAACATGAGTGAATGTGTATGACTGAAACCAACAATAGCAAACATGAGTGAATGTGTATGACTGAAACCAACAATAGCAAACATGAGTGAATGTGTATGACTGAAACCAACAATAGCAAACATGAGTGAATGTGTATGACTGAAACCAACAATAGCAAACATGAGTGAATGTGTATGACTGAAACCAACAATAGCAAACATGAGTGAATGTGTATGACTGAAACCAACAATAGCAAACATGAGTGAATGTGTATGACTGAAACCAACAATAGAAAACATGAGTGAATGTGTATGACTGAAACCAACAATAGCAAACATGAGTGAATGTGTATGACTGAAACCAACAATAGCAAACATGAGTGAATGTGTATGACTGAAACCAACAATAGCAAACATGAGTGAATGTGTATGACTGAAACCAACAATAGCAAACATGAGTGAATGTGTATGACTGAAACCAACAATAGCAAACATGAGTGAATGTGTATGACTGAAACCAACAATAGCAAACATGAGTGAATGTGTATGACTGAAACCAACAATAGCAAACATGAGTGAATGTGTATGACTGAAACCAACAATAGCAAACATGAGTGAATGTGTATGACTGAAACCAACAATAGCAAACATGAGTGAATGTGTATGACTGAAACCAACAATAGCAAACATGAGTGAATGTGTATGACTGAAACCAACAATAGCAAACATGAGTGAATGTGTATGACTGAAACCAACAATAGCAAACATGAGTGAATGTGTATGACTGAAACCAACAATAGCAAACATGAGTGAATGTGTATGACTGAAACCAACAATAGCAAACATGAGTGAATGTGTATGAGTGAAACCAACAATAGCAAACATGAGTGAATGTGTATGACTGAAACCAACAATAGCAAACATGAGTGAATGTGTATGACTGAAACCAACAATAGCAAACATGAGTGAATGTGTATGACTGACACCAACAATAGCAAACATGAGTGAATGTGTATGACTGAAACCAACAATAGCAAACATGAGTGAATGTGTATGACTGAAACCAACAATAGCAAACATGAGTGAATGTATATGACTGACACCAACAATAGCAAACATGAGTGAATGTATATGACTGACACCAACAATAGAAGACATACGTTGATGGGTTAACATAACAAGACAATAAGAAATAGGGATGCATTTAATTAACTGTAACATAAAAAGTAATTTTAAAAAATATACCTAGACGAATGCGCTCAGGGAAAGACAAAAAACAACAACATTATCTAACGCATGGATGTTCCAAACAGTATATGGAAAATTAATAATAAAAATATAATAAAATTGTGTATCACCGCCAATACTTGTATCATTGATGTTACAAACAGACACAATCGCATCTAAATACCCGTAATATGTATCTTACAAACAGACACAATCGCATCTAAATACCCGTAATATGTATCTTACAAACAGGCACAATCGTATCGAAATACCTCCCGTAATGATCACTTAGCAGAAGAATAAAGTTTGAAAAAACAAATTCTCAAATAAAATCACGAATAAGTGTGTGTTTGGTGTGTGTGTTGTGTGTGTACTGTGTGTTTGGTGTGTGTGGTGTGTGTGTGTACTGTGTGTTTGGTGTGTGTGTGGTGTGTGTGTGGTGTGTGTGGGTACTGTGTGTTTGGTGTGTGTGTGTGTACATTCTAGTAATTTGCATTTGAGAAAGTTAAATTTGATCTGTGATAAATAAACGTTAAAAGTTATATCTAGACCCTGTCCGTAAAAGTCAAGTAAAAAACGACCAAGAGATGACCCAGAGATGACCCAATGCTGACAATTTGGTCTAACAATATCAACACCGATCTTGTGGTTAATTCATCTTTATATAGGGAGATAATATTTTGTTAAATATATAATTAAAACGTGATCACATGTAATGAGGGTGTTTGAAATATTTCGCAATGGATATGGCAATACCGAGAGGCGGTTCTAAAACTCTGCGTGGAGACAGCAAGTTTCTCTGGTCGAGTACTGGTATTTACGACCGGAATAGACAATACACATGAGATCTAAAGCTGTGGCAGCTTTTTCCAGGTAGCACTGCCTGGTCGAATGCATTTCATGCCATGTGGACCACATGTACTTCTGAATCCTAGCACGATGTTTGTTGTAAGGCTTCATTCTAACAGAAACCCTTGTTTGCAGCATACATATTAAACTAGTAATCTTGCCCTGAATACAGTGACTCTCACACTACAGGACAAGGATCAGGATCGAGCGGCATAGTTCCGAAAGAAGCTATGACCACGCAATGGTTTGGG
The DNA here is from genome assembly GCA_944989445.1 of Ampullaceana balthica. NCBI lineage: Eukaryota > Metazoa > Mollusca > Gastropoda > Lymnaeidae > Ampullaceana > Ampullaceana balthica. The sequence goes on along the minus strand of CALYLW010000266.1, from coordinate 564,592 downwards.
AACCGTCGGTGTAATATTTCAAAGAATCAATAGCCAGGGCTGGCCTGTAATTCGGCAGTATATAGACAAAGATGAGTAAAGTATCGAATAAGACGAGATCATCGAATGTGCCGCGACTAGACGTGGTGTTTGAACAGGGAGCTAATGGCGGTGCTAAACGGTGTTAATCTGAGATTGTCAAGTTTCTAAGGGATTCGATAACATATCGGCATCCAGATCTCAGTGTTTTGTATCAGGCAATAATACAGTGGTACCTCGAGATACGAAATTAATCAGTTCCGGTAGGATTTCGTATCTTGGATCGTTCGTATCTCGAACAAAGATTTACATGTAAAATACCTAATCCGTTCCAGGCCACACAGAACCAACACTAAAAATGGGAAATATGTTAAACTATAGAAAAACAAAGTAGGATTCTTCAATCCTTAAAAGTAAACATTATAAAACAAATAAATAAATAATAATAAAACAATGAAAACAGAATAAAATAAATGAAAACTAATATGTATACAGATGTGAACTTTCACCTGTCGAGTGAGCCGATTAATTATTAATTTCTTTGAAGCCACGGCCATAACAATACGATTTTCAAAAGATTTCACGACAATATTCACACCAACACCCAACCAACTACACAGTAAATAAAGCATTCATGACACGCACGAAAAAAAAGCTGCGACACAGCAATAAGGCTGGAAATAACCAATAGGTGAGCAGAACTGTTCGTGGCACGTTGAATGACGTCACGTTATTTCCAGTGTTGTCAACTGTGCGGTTTTTTTCCCCCTATCTTGGATTTTTTTCGTATCTTGGAACAAATAATACTTCCAGTGGCCTTTCGTATCTTGGATCTTTTGTGTCTTGAAGCATTCTTATCTAGAGGTACAGCGGCACTTGTCTGTACCGTTGTGTCTTAAAATGTGCTACACTTTATTAATAATCGCTTATCGATCTCATTGCGCACAATGCTGCGCTCTCCTACAATGCTCCTCCTGTCGTATTTGTTTGCGTAAAAAAAAAGCCACCCAGATAAATACGAATGTCGCGATGATTCTACATTAAAAGACCGGAAATTAAATTCAAACTAGACTTCCAAAGGTGCCATGGACATTAATTAGGAGAAAAGCGTTTGAAGTGGAAAGATAAGATAGAGTCCATGCAGATAGTGATAAGCTTTAGTCTGGTAAAAGAAAAGCTTTAGTCCAGTGAAAAATAAGCTTAAGCCCTGTGAAGAATAAGCTTAAGCCCTGTGAAGAATAAGCTTAAATCAAGTGGGTGATAAGCCTTAGTCCATTGTAATGATATGGTTAAGGACAAACACACGATACGTTGGAATCATCCTAGGACAATATCAAAGTTCAGACCAAATACATTTGAGGGATACTAAACATTAGATTGAGTGCAAGATTTAAACTAAAGGGGCACTAAACATTAGCTTGAGTGCAAAAGATATAAACTTGAGGGCCACTAAACATTAGCTTGAGTGCAAAAGATATAAACTTGAGGGCCACTAAACATTAGCTTGAGTGCAAAAGATATAAACTTGAGGGCCACTAAACATTAGCTTGAGTGCAAAATATATAAACTTGAGGGCCACTAAACATTAGCTTGAGTGCAAAAGGTATAAACTTGAGGGCCACTAAACATTAACTTGAGTCCAAGACATATAAACTTGAGGGCCACTAAACATTAGCTTGAGTAGTAGTAGTAAGTTCCCTCTCAGACCATGAATGGCCTATGGGGCAAGTGAAACAGCGTTCACAAGTTTCAATAGCCACGGCATACGAGGGGATTGTGTGGCTTTTACTACCCCAACTGATGTCGGGTACCCACTAAGAGCTGGGTGGACTCAGGGACGCCCTAGGCACCGGGAACAAATCCATGCCTTCACATGGATTCGAACCCGTGACCATCGGAACGCTAGTCGAGCGCGCTGCCACTCGACCACCGCGTCCCCTTTTTATTATCTTATCTTATCTTATCTGTTTACAGACGCTCCTTCTATACAGAAGATTATTGCGTCCTACGCTTATCTATGGTTTGTGTTTAGTCCTGCATTTTTATTAGAGATTTAAATGCTGATAAAGTGTTGGTTTTCCTGGATTCTTCAGGCAACCCATTCCACGCCCGAATTCCGGACGGGAAGAAGGAAAACTTGTATGTGTTTGTTCTTGCATACGGAATAAGGAAGGTGTTTTTATCCTTATGTCTATCTGAGGGTTGTATTAAGTTATCTTTGTGTTGTATTTCTAAATTAGAATTAATTGCTTTATGTATGATTACTACTTTGCTTTTGGTTCTTCTATCCTCTAGTGTTTCAAGGTTTAATGATTTAACTAATGGTGTTATTCTTGTCAGTTTTGAATATTCTCCAGTAATGAATCTGACAGCTCTTTTTTGGATTTGTTCTAGTTTATCAATGTTTTCTTTGGTGGATGGGTCCCATACAGAAGATGCATATTCTAGTACAGGTCTCACCAAAGTGAGGTAGCATTTTAGTTTTATATCTCTATTACATTTGTTAAAGTTTCTCTATATAAAGCCTAAGGTTTTGTTTGATTTTTTAATAACTTCATTGACATGGGGATTCCATGATAGTTTCTCATTTATTAAGACTCCTAAGTATTTTGCATCTTTAGTTTGGGTCAGTTCTTTTCCATGAATGTAATATTTTGAATTTATTTGTTTCTTTTTCTTTGTTACTCTTAACAGTTGACACTTTTCTGGGTGGAAAGACATACTCCAGTTAGTTTCCCATTTTATCAATTCATCTAAGTCTTTTTGTAAAATTTTGCTATCTTGTTCTGATTTAATTGTTCTATAGATTATACAATCATCAGCAAATAACCTAACTTTTGTACCTGTTGAGATGTTGTTGGGTAAATCATTTATACAAATTAAAAAGAGTAAGGGACCTAGCACAGTTCCTTGTGGAACTCCTGAGTTAACCTTTATTGGTGCAGATTTAGATCCATTAATTATTACAGTTTGCTCCCTGCCCAAAAGGAAGTCTTGGATCCAGTGATGTAAGGAACCTGAGATTCCAAAGTACATTAGTTAAGTTTTTTAAGTAAACTAAGGTGGTGAACTTTGTCAAATGCTTTTGAGAAGTCTAGTAATATTGTGTCTATTTGATCATTTTTGTCTATGCCTTTTGATAGTTCATCTATTAAACCTATTAATTGTGTTTCACATGATCTGTTTTTTCTAAAGCCATGTTGATGTGGGCATAGGGCATTATATTTGTCAAGGTGGTTAACTATTCTACTATATATTATGTGTTCTAGTAATTTACAGGTGATACTAGTAAGTGATACAGGCCTGTAATTACCAGGGTCTGATTTATCCCCTTTCTTAAAGAGTGGAGAATATTAGCTTGAGTGCAAGAGAAATAAACTTTCCTTAAGGTTGGAGTCAATAAAAGGACGGGCCATCGTTAAAGTTTCGCAAACAACATTCCTCAGCTCCGTCGCAGTCCAGCATCTATCCATCACTCAGCTCGCCAATCCGTTAACCCCCACTCTCTCAATCGCAGATCACCTCAATCAATCACGTTTTTCAAAAACAGAAATTAGCAATTCCCCAGGAAACACGAACCGGGCCCGGTACTTTGCCTCTTCTCTTTGAACCGCGGACAATTTAGGACTCGGTGACCCAGTGTGGTGGAGATATCCTATGACATCTGATGGACTTCAAACTAGGATCATTCTTTCAAAAGGGTGGAGGGGAGGGGGGTTGGGATTTAACAATTAAACATATTAAGGGGCCGTCCATAAAGTACGTCACGCTATTTTTGACCATTTTGGACCCACTCCCCCCCTGTCACAAATCTCAGGACCCCCCCCCCACACCCTAAAGTACGTCACACTTTCAACTTTAAAAAAAATTAACACCTAATTAAAATATTTAATTTAATACTTAAATTACACTTCACTATTAAACTGTATTAAAATATAAAATTTCCACTTAAAAGTAGGGATGTACCGGATTCAAAATTTTGAAATCCGGCCGAGCTGATTTTGGCTGGATATATGAAGTGAAATCCGACTGGAGCCGAAATCACATTTCTTAAAATGGCCGGATTCCTGATTTGCTGGAGCCATTATGAATATATATATAGAAATTAAGCCAGCCGGATTTATGAAGTGAAACCTGCCGGAGCCATATTTTTTTAATAGCCGGATTCCGGATTTTCCGGAGTTGGAGCCGAAATCCCGTACACCCCCACTTAAAAGAAGTATCATATTATTAAAATGACTTTAATAGTAGAATATTTATTATGGTCCTATGAATTATGTTTAATTCAAAAATATTCACAGGACATCATCTTACAAGGATGAATCAAGTTTTCATCAATAGTTACGACTAGCATCAATCTTTCACCATCATATTTCCTGCAAGGATAATTGCAGACAGATCAACTCGTCCTCATCTAGCCATTCAACAGCCTCTGTATGTGCATTTTCTCTTCTGGCAATAACTGCCATATGTTCTCTTTGCCTCAAAGGACGTATGCGTTTTATCTGAGTTGATTCTTGAACAGTTTGGGTGGGCACATTCTCCTGAGCCCGAGCTCTGTGTTGTCCTGTGTGTTTCTTCAACATTGTGAGGCAAAATATAAGTGACCTACTTTGCAAAGTCGATCAAATAAGCTGGTAATCATATGGTTGTACTTTGAAAACGCTTGTTGATCTTGGCATAATGTCATCAAATTTGATAGTTTGTGCTACAATCAAGGAAGGACATTTATGAGAATCTGCATCTGCTCTTTCTGAAGCTTTGAGTCCATCAATTGTTTGGTTGATTGGGATTGGAGACGGAAGAATTTTGAAGGTAAAACGTTGAAATATGAGCTTCGTGCTTTGTCGCAACATTTCATGTCCTGATATTTACAATTTGAGTGAAGTATTAGCTGGTGCGAACATGATTGTCAAACCATACCTGATCCTTATATTTGTAATATAGTCCTGCTGCATTCAATTCAGATTTATGAACGACACATTCAGGAGATACGCATTTCGTGGTATTTTGACATAAAACTAATTCTGTTTCAAAAAAGTTTTGAAAATTATTTTTAAAGCTATTTAAGTTCTACTAAAAACATAAATTAGAAAAAAAAATAATTGAAAAAATAAATGTGTGACATCACACATGGCCTGACCCCCCCTCCCCCTGTCACAAAGTGTCACACTTTCTTACACCCCTCCTCCCCCTCGGAGCGTGACGTACTTTATGGACGAACCCTAAGTACAAATGTTACAAAAATATATTTTTTTCTAACAAAGATTCAATAAAAAGTGGAATGTAATTATACTTTTAAATTCATTAAAATGCATAACACATAGTAACTACCCCCCCCCCTTCCCAATATTTATAATAATAAATTAACATCTTAAATTTATCTTCATTAAATAACAATCTGTTGAACACATTAAGTGCTAATCTCAACTACTGCTTTTTGCCTTTCGTAATGCATTAAATTTTTTTAAAAAACTTTTAATTATGTTTTAGTGCGTCCTCATAGAAAGTGCTATTTAATAAGACTTTAAATAGATTGTGTTAATCTGTTATGATCTGATCAATAGGGGAAAATAAAGGAGAATGCATGCATTGTGCCTGTACGTCTACCAATACATCTTTTTTTTAAAAATGTTCCTTGTACATGTTTATTTGCGTAATTTATCTGAACTAAACTTGACTGTACCAGGATCAAATCTAAGTTCAGACAGAATTTAAAAGACTTAAAATATTTTTGTAATAGGTGAACTAACGACAGGCTAGGACGGTGTCGACAATATTATTATATAATTTGTTTAGGTAGTCGCCAGACGGCGCGTCTAGTGGTGAGATCTACGTCATAGTGAAGGCGTTTATTGATAGACGTGCTCCTCAGACTGTGTCTAGTGGTGAGATCTATGTCATAGTGAAGGCGTTTATTGATAGACGTGCTCCTCAGACTGTGTCTAGTGGTGAGATCTACGTCATAGTGAAGGCGTTTATTGATAGACGTGCTCCTCAGACTGTGTCTAGTGGTGAGATCTATGTCATAGTGAAGGCGTTTATTGATAGACGTGCTCCTCAGACTGTGTCTAGTGGTGAGATCTACGTCATAGTGAAGGCGTTTATTGATAGACGTGCTCCTCAGACTGTGTCTAGTGGTGAGATCTACGTCATAGTGAAGGCGTTTATTGATAGACGTGCTCCTCAGACTGTGTGTAGTGGGAGAAATACATTTATGGCTTTTAATCTATGAGCTGTGATGTTTCTAATATCGCTACATAATAAACACAACTAATTCTATATAAGAACTTTTCACTTCTCTATACTTGGATGAAAGGGTAAAAGAAAATGACAGATGAAAAACTCATTTTTTAACACCCGGAATTAGAATCAAACACAACAAGACATGCCTGGACCAGGCGTTTAAAGAAGACAATCTATCTTGACAGGAAAATATGGCGATTAAAGTGCATATCCTGAGTTTATTCTGTTTTGTAGACACGTACTTTTATCTCCCCCCCCCACCCCCAACCCCAATCCAAAACAACCACTTGTAAAACCGTGGTGGGATTCTAATGCAAGAAAACATAATCTGATACTCTCCCCTACTTTCCTACCATAATATAACATTGGTATTTTTATTCCTTGCACGGCTATGATTATAATATTGACTCCACTATTCAAACGACCATGATTATATTGTTGACTCCACTATTTCCACGTCAATGATTATATTGTTGACTCCACTATTTTCACGAACATAATTATACTGTTCACTCCACTATTCACACATCCATGATTATATTGTTGACTCCACTATTCACACATCCATGATTATATTCTTGACTCCACTATTCACACGGCCATGATCATATAGTTTACTCCACTATTCACAAAACCAGTATTATATTGTTTATACTCCACTATTCAAACGACCATGATTATATTGTTGACTCCACTATTCACACGGTTATGATTATATAGTTTACTCCACTATTCACACATCGAGTATTATATTGTTTATACTCCACTATTCAAAAGACCATGATTATATTGTTGACTCAACTATTTACACGGCCATGATTATATTGTTGAGTCAACTATTCACACGGCCATGATTATATTGTTGACTCAATTATTCACACGACCATGATTATATTGTTGCCTCAACTACTCACACGACCATGATTATATTGTTGCCTCAACTATTCACACGACCATGATTATATTGTGGTCTTAACTATTCACACGACCATGGTTATATTGTTGATTCAACTATTCACACGGCCATGACTATAGACTTGACTCCCCTACTAACGTGACCATGGCTGTAGCCTTGACTCCCCTACTAACGTGACCATGGCTGTAGCCTTGACTCCCCTACTGACGTGACCATGACTGTAGCCTTGACTCCCCTACTGACGTGACCATGACTATAGCCTTGACTCCCCTACTGACGTGACCAAACTATAGCCTTGACTTCTCTACTGACGTGACCATCACTGTAGCCTTGACTTCCCTACTGACGTGACCATGAATGTAGCATTGACTCCCCTACTGACGTGACCATGACTATAGCCCTTACTCCCCTACTGACGTGACCATGACTATAGCCCTTACTCCCCTACTGACGTGACCATGACTGTAGCCTTGACTCCCCTGCTGACGTGACCATGACTATAGCCCTTACTCCCTTACTGACGTGACCAAACTATAGCCTTGACTTCTCTACTGACGTGACCATGACTGTAGCCTTGACTTCCCTACTGACGTGACCATGAATGTAGCATTGACTCCCCTACTGACGTGACCAAACTATAGCCTTGACTTCTCTACTGACGTGACCATGACTGTAGCCTTGACTTCCCTACTGACGTGACCATGAATGAAGCATTGACTCCCCTACTGACGTGACCATGACTATAGCCCTTACTCCCCTACTGACGTGACCATGACTATAGCCCTTACTCCCCTACTGACGTGACCATGACTGTAGCCTTGACTCCCCTGCTAACGTGACCATGACTATAGCCCTTACTCCCCTACTGACGTGACCAAACTATAGCCTTGACTTCTCTACTGACGTGACCATGACTGTAGCCTTGACTTCCCTACTGACGTGACCATGAATGTAGCATTGACTCCCCTACTGACGTGACCATGACTATAGCCCTTACTCCCCTACTGACGTGACCATGACTATAGCCCTTACTCCCCCTACTGACGTGACCATGACTGTAGCCATGACTCCCCTGCTGACGTGACCATGACTATTGCCTTGACTCACCTACTGGCGTGACCATCCCGTTTATCCTAAACCCAACTAAACTAACAGAGTGGACATGGTCTATAATTCCGGCAACCCCCTGTGAATACAAATGGCGTCTGACCTTTGAACTTATTTTTACGACTTGGTTCCTATAATCAGCCCTGGCAGCGATAAACTTGTTTTCCTTGCTCCCTCACCCCCTCCCCCACTCACTTTTTTTTTACAACTCCAACACAACATCCCCCCTCAACAACAGCATCACATTCCCACGCAAGCGTGCTCCCCAAGCAATAACTGTCCAAGTAATTTGATTGGTTAAGGTGTTTTTGTCGTGGCCGTCATATCAGAAGCGATGCCGAATATCACTCTATGTCGACCCCTGGCCCGTGTACCAAAGGTTTCGTGGTGGTCAATTCGGTGCTGGTTACCACAACACCAGGGAGATTGGGGGGGGGGAAGGGGCCGCGTCCTGCATATCACACTATCAAGAAAGGCGGATGGATATCTGGCCATCGGGGCAAGGGACTGATTATACGCCGTTGTCTCCAGAGGCGGAACTTGAGAGGTAAAGTACAGAAGAGAATTGCAATCACAGAAGGGACATCACGTCATCGATTCGGTGAAATGGGTTCCGCCCCGGATGTTGTTTATGAGGTCACGTGAACGAGTGTCGTCAGTTGTAACGAATAAAGACATTGTGTCAATTAGGACATAAACACATACAGTGTATCGCCTGGAAAACAAAACAATTACAACATTCCCTGGATACACTGATAAATATCAAGTCATGACACAATGATAAACACCAAGATATGATACACAGTAAACCTCAAGTCAGGATACAATAATAAACACCAAGACATTAAACAATAACAAACCTCAAGTCAGGATTCAATGACAAATCATCAAGTCAGGATACAATGATAAACATCAAGTCAGTATACAATGATAAACACCAAGACAGGATACAATTATAAACCTCAAGTCAGGATTCAATTTAATAAATAGAAGTAAAAAAAAGATTTGTAAAAACCACGTTTTTATAAGCGGACTAAAAAGAAGAAAATAAGTTAAAACTTATTAGTTCAAGTACTTCGATTTAATATGACTAAAACGTGGGGCGGGCGCTTATGAGGTTTAACATATGCGGTTCACTCATTCTCTCACTTATAGATCTCTCTTTTGCCTTCTAAATTAGAAATCTTCAAATTTTTATACCATACACCCACCCCACGTTTTTAGTCATATTACATCGAAGTACTTGAACTAATAAGTTTTAAATTATTTTCTTCTTTTTAGTCCGCTTATAAAAACGTGGTTTTTAAAAATCTTTTTTTTACTTCTATTTATTCCCAATACTTCGAGCTGCTGTTTGTGTCCTTTCTCTCAGTCCCCCCTCCCCATTCTTTGCCCTATCTATGATAAGCAAGTCTGCGGCGTATGCTACGCGTGGGTCGTATCTAGGGATACAATAAGAGACATGAAGTCAGGACACTATGGTGAACATGAAGATTCAATGACGAAACCAAATCCACAGTAAACAGCATGCAGTAGCGAGTGATTTCGTGATTTTACGCACATTCGCTATTTACACGGCTAGGCTATTACGTGAGCTGGGGTGAAGATATCTGTGAGTTAAATCACTGCCGGCGATGTTTGACAAGTCGATCAATAAACTAAACTAAACCAACGAGTTTTGTAATTGCTTAGGTAACTTTTAGACGGGATATAGATTAGATTTATATCAAAATCATTCATTTGGGACATGCTATAGGGGGGTGGGGGGGGGGAGTCCCTATGCAGGATTTGACGGGGCAGAGACCAAGACGGTTAATTTTTTTGTGTAGCCAAAGATTCTTATGTAGGCGCAGTGTAGGCGGAACATAAATAGTTTTATCAATAATTTGGAAATGTTATATTCAAGTTTAATTTTTTTTTAAAGCACTCGTTGAAAAAAATATATTTTAAATTTTCTAAATAATAACAATAAATGATACAAAGATATGCTGCATTGTAAGTACGGAAACTAAAGTTTGAATAGATATGTGTCTACCGAACAGTGCAGCTGGCGAGAGGGTGAGTAGACAGAGAGAAGTTCGGTTAGATGGGAAGGTCATGAGTCGGAGAAGAAGTTGAAGCCCTGGGACACTCTATACACAAGACAGATCTGCCAGAGAAACAGCCATCCTCAGAAACCATATTTTGGAGAAGTAGGATTCAAACCAAGTTAGAAATGAACCACAATTTCCACATGATTGTGAAGGGTTTTGAAAAGTGCCTGATGGTTAACTCTATGAAAAGCTGCACTGATATTATCAGAGGATAGAGACGTTAACACTGTCCACAGCGAGCGGGGGTGTTATTTTATTATTTTTTGTTTACATTTAAGAGAGAGAGGTCTCTCAGCTGTGACAAGGTCTATAGGCTGACTGATTGGGACTTAGAAGATTGTAATCGTTGAAAATGGTAACAAAATTGTTTCAAGACTAGCTTTTCAATGACTTTTGATAAAATTGATACATTGGATACAGGTGTGAATATGCTAAAAACTTTCCATAACATCCTAATATTGGTTAGCGAGAGAACGTCTAAATGAAGAGAAACATGGTGTGCAGATAAATAAGAAGAGAGCGGATTTTAGTTCGAACACATTTCAATCTCTCGATTTTCCTTCGCTCAAATTTCTTTTAAGCAAATTTTAAAAATTCGAAAGCTGTGTCATTTTAACAGAAATATATGTTATAAGGACATCAGGGGTGTATGTTACAGTTTATTATAAATATATGCAAATGGACACCAGAAGTATACATTAAAGGTTATCATAAGTATATGTTAAAAGTCCATCAGAAGTATATGTTAAAAGGCCATCAGACGTATATGTTAAAAGGCCATCAGGAGTATATGTTAAAAGGGAATCAGAAGTATATGTTAAATGGACATCAGAATTATATTTCAAAAAGACTCGTTCTCATATGAATACCAGAAAGTCTGTCATATGTACAGTAGAAGGACAAGTGATTTAAAGGACAGACGGGCCGACAAAAAATTCCTGTAATTCTTGAGGTCCCAGCTGATAATTTCTCCTATTTCAAGTATCAAGGGATCGATACGCGTTGCGATGATTTACGAGTATTACTACTTAAATATGTGAAGATCGACTTCAACCGCGGGTACAAGTGGCTGGAGTTCTAAAGGGAGACGGACGGGATCGATACCACCAAGTAATTATGTTTAACTTGTGTTACAACGCATAAACGTGCAGGCTAGTCGATGGCCCGGCATGATGGTCACCACATGATGGTCGGCCTATCATGGTCATCCTATGATGGCATGAAATGATGGTCACCCCATGATGGCATGAAATGATGGTCACCCTATGATGACATGAAATGATGGTCACCCTATGATGACATGAAATGATGGTCACCCTATGATGACATGAAATGATGGTCACCCTATGATGACATGAATGATGGTCATCCTATGATGACATGAAATGATGGTCATCCTATGATGGCATGAAATGATGGTCATCCTATGATGACATGAAATGATGGTCATCCTATGATGGCATGAAATGATGGTCACCCTATGATGGCATGAAATGATGGTCATCCTATGATGGCATGAAATGATGGTCACCCTATGATGACATGAAATGATGGTCACCCTATGATGGCACGAGATGATTCACCCAATAATGATCATCCAATGAAGATATAAAATTGTAAATACTAAAGAAGGTCCGCCCGATGTCTACCCATCAGTGACAGAACTAGCTGAATGTCATCTAGTACAGTACTTCTCAAGCTTTTTAGTATGGCGGACCGGCAGTAATTTTCCCATTGCTTCAGGGACCTGTGCACAATTTTACCTGTACTGATATGGTAGTGAAATGTAATTATTTTATTTGTTTCATTGTATGTGCTTATTGTCGAAATATTGACTTATTCTAGGGTTAGTATTTATGGCTGCAAATGAAGGATTATAATTATATATTTCTGTCTTTTTAACTTCTGCGTACCGGCGGTGGATAGCCCACGGACCGGAACCGGTTCGCGGACCACCACTTTGAGTAGCACTGATCTAGTATGTAAACAACACATGATAGTCATGGCAATACTGACACTTGCTGACTATGGGTAGTCTTGAAACAACAAGTTAAACAAAGAATTTAAAGAATTAAAAACCTAGCAGCACTGAAGATTCAAAATGAATTCAATAACAAAGTGCCTAATGATGGCGTTCCGATGATAACATAATTTGATGTCACATATCGTTATCCCCCATATGATGGCATCCACTAATGACAAGAAAATGATGACATGAGGTCACCATGTGAAGTTACCAAATGATGTCCTCCGATAACGCGATGAAATGACGTCATACAGTGACGAGATGAAACGATGTCAAACTGTCGAAAGACAACATGACCTCATACAATGACTTTATCAAAGGATGACATCACGGCGTCGTCCTTGAAGTCCACCTAAGGGTTGCAGGAACTCCAAGACTCCACAGCCACGCCCCTAGAGGCTGCAGACACACCAGGTTAACATAATGTGGATTAACTCTACATCGACATGAAGAAGAAAACCGGTCAAGTTGTGTGTGTGGGGGGGGGGTGGTCACGTCAGCGGACGGAAGAAATGAAAAGTCTGTTTCGTCGTGGAAGTTCCGGCCAGCAGTGCCCGATTATCGGTAGCTATTGAAAGTGGTCACATGGAGAGGTGGACGGAGAAAACCAGCAGGAAAGAACAGGGCACATACGGGTACACGATAGGTAACAAACGCAGAATGATTGAATTCCCATCTGAAAGCAATGCAATCAGGCAACTCTTAAAGAGTCCCCATTCCATTAGTCAACCGAGACGTCAGCGGCCAGATTTTTCTGGCGTGGTAGCCCGAAAGTAATATTTTCGCGTGACTCGCGTTAAGTGACCGCCCTTTTAAGGCACCGCGGGGTTTGGGTGGTGTGGCGGGGGTGGGAGGAGGGGTGGTAAGGATAGCGGGACCATCTTGTCTTTCAGGAACGCTGGTAAGTTAATATGCGTGGTGGTGGTCCGTCCTGGCTGACCAGAGGTCAGACACAACCAACTAGTTGAGAATGTAAACCACTGGCCAGTCCTTGATTTCAATAAAAGCTTGGACAACAATACAAATCTGGTGTCTAAGATAGTGGGGTTGGGGGGGGGGATCATAGAGTGAGCCTAATGGCATCTCGGAACCCAGAGGCTTGAAATCAATGTAAATTCCTTTAATCTGTATACAACAACCATCGTTTAGAGCTTAGGGTTAAAGAAAAAAAAATTCTCTAAGACATCAGCACATTTGTTAGTTGTTTTAACAAGAAGTCACAGTGCAGCTAGCTAGTCTTTTAAACACACCCCCCCACACACACAAACTTTTAACAACCCCCTACCCAGCACACTTTTAACAACCCCCCTCCAACACACACACACTTTTAACAACCCCCCTACCACACACACACACACACACACACACACTTTTAACAACCCCCTCCCACACACACACTTTTAACAACCCCCCTCCCACACACACACTTTTCACAACCCCCCTCCCACACACACACACACACTTTTAAACAACATCTCAACCAACTTCTATTGTTTACCGAATACCAAACACATTTTATTGTGGTTTTGAATTCCTCTAGCGCCTAGTACCGTTGATTCGTCTTCGCCCATTTAGCCAACATCTGCTGCCCGGATCACCCAACAGATGAGAGAGTTGGTGTCACATTAGAGCTCATTCTTGAAAACAAGTAAACTTGTAAACAACGCAATGACAAACTATGTTTACTGTTAAGACGCTGAAAGTTTACTGGGCCGATATCATGGAGTGTATTAAATTTATACTCCTATAATTTAATACACCCAATTACATCGGCTCAGTAATTTTTCAATGTCTTAACAGTTAACGAGCAAACAATATATTACCAAATATGCGTATTTGTACCCCGTAGTGTACAGCATACTCGTTAAACGCAAACAAAAATTGTTGTTCACATATCTTGTTTGATCAACAATTTATTGTTAAATATTGTTTTCGTCATATGAGGTTTAAAAAAAAATACACCCAGATAAAAAAAATTTGTAAGATTCTAATTTTATTGAATTAGATCTTGGAAGCGCTTGAGCAAATCACTACATGCACTCCCATCGAAAGTAAATGTGAATCCAAAAATGAAAAAAGAATTAAAACTGAAATACGAAAGGCAAGATTAAGAATTTGATTTGGTCTTGTCGTCGAGTCCCAGAAATCCACATGCCGAATAACACCAGTCGAGATAGTCCGTTGTACCACCCGTTGACTTAGATTAGCCAGCCACAATCAAATGCGAATTTCTTACTCATCCCTCTCTGTGACACACCCTCTCTGTGACACACCCTCTCTGTGACACACTCTCTGTGACACACCCGCTCTGTGACACACACTCTGTGACACACCCTCTCTGTGACACACCCTCTCTGTGACACGCCATCTCTGTGACACACACTCTCTATGACACACACTCTCTGTGACACACACTCTCTGTGACACACAGTCTCTTTGTTATTGTAACACGTGTTGAGATAAAGCATTGCACAATCAAATATCTTTGCTGAAGGTAAGTCAATACGATAAGAAATTGGTCAATAATGGGGATGTATCACTTTGTCCAAATATAACATGGACTCAACCAAAGGGATGGCAAGACATTTTATTAGAAATTGTTGGATCTTGTTTTTCGCTTATTAATCATTCATTTGAGAGCTTGACAAAAAATATTTTAGAAAACTAATACGAAAAGATCAAAACAATTTTATTTTTAATGTTGCACTGTACATGGTGACTCTAAATCTAAAACAAACTAACAAAATGTGTGTACACGACTGCTAAAGACAATGTCTTGTACATGAATGCTCTAAACAATTTATTTATTGTACGCACTTCTCTATACTTTTCATATACAGCACTTCTCTGTAGACGACTTGTGTAAGATAAAGATCATCTCAACAGACGATGTCATTAACTGATGTATTCCCCTGACGAAGGCCATGTTTCAAATACTCGCTGTAAGAGATGTCTGATCTATTGTCAGGTGACCCAACATAAGATTAAATCTTATAAACATTGTGAGTTTGAAAGTGCAAAATATAGAAAACTTGAGAAATAAAATAAAAACACAATAACAACATTACAGCTATCCAATGAAATAGTTTCAACACAGAAATAATCAGGTGTGTTGAAGCAATCAGAAAGGTTATATGTGCTACACTAGGAGAGAAACTCATCACAGGATAACAAATAAGTGGTGGATTGAGGCCAAATGTCAGAGGCCAAATGTCAGACGGTGATATGTTCCGAATTTAAGTGCTACTGATTTTATTATCGGTGTGTTTTAAAGACTGAATTTTAAAATAAGTAATTAATAAATAAATAAATAGTTGAAATTCAGGGATTTTTCCATAAACTACATTTGTTGTTTTTTTCTTATATAAAATAGCCAGAAACTTGATGAGAACTTGTGTTACGACTTGACGATGTTTAGGTCAATGAAAGACTTGACGATGGTTAGGTCAATAAAAGACTTGACGATGTTGAGGTCAATAAAAGACTTGACGATCTTTAGGTCAATAAACGACTTGACGATTTTGAGGTCAATAAAAGACTTGACGATGTTTAGGTCAATAAAAGACTTGACGATGTTTAGGTCAATAAAAGACTTAACGATGTTGAGGTCAATAAAAGACTTGACGATCTTTAGGTCAATAAACGACTTGACGATGTTTAGGTCAATAAAAGACTTGACGATGTTGAGGTCAATAAAAGACTTGACGATCTTTAGGCCAATAAACGACTTGACGATGTTTAGGTCAATAAAAGACTTGACGATGTTGAGGTCAATAAAAGACTTGACGATGTTTAGGTCAATAAAAGACTTGACGATGTTTAGGTCAATAAAAGACTTGACGATGTTTAGGTCAATAAAAGACTTGACGATGGTTAGGCCAATAAAAGACTTGACGATGTTTAGGTCAATAAAAGACTTGACGATGTTTAGGTCAATAAAAGACTTGACGATGTTTAGGTCAATAAAAGACTTGACGATGTTTAGGTCAATAAAAGATTTGACGATGTTGAGGTCAATAAAAGACTTGACGATGTTTAGGTCAATAAAAGACTTGACGATGTTTAGGTCAATAAAAGACTTGACGATGTTTAGGTCAATAAAAGACTTGACAATGGTTAGGTCAATAAAAGACTTGACGATGTTTAGGTCAATAAAAGACTTGACGATTTTGAGGTCAATAAAAGACTTGACGATGTTGAGGTCAATAAAAGACTTGACGATCTTTAGGTCAATAAACGACTTGACGATGTTTAGGTCAATAAAAGACTTGACGATGTTGAGGTCAATAAAAGACTTGACGATGTTTAGGTCAATAAAAGACTTGACGATGTTTAGGTCAATAAAAGACTTGACGATGTTTAGGTCAATAAAAGACTTGACGATGGTTAGGTCAATAAAAGACTTGACGATGTTTAGGTCAATAAAAGACTTGACGATGTTTAGGTCAATAAAAGACTTGACGATGTTTAGGTCAATAAAAGATTTGACGATGTTGAGGTCAATAAAAGACTTGACGATGTTTAGGTCAATAAAAGACTTGACGATGTTTAGGTCAATAAAAGACTTGACGATGTTTAGGTCAATAAAAGACTGGACGATGTTTAGGTCAATAAAAGACTTGACGATGGTTAGGTCAATAAAAGACTTGACGATGTTTAGGTCAATAAAAGACTTGACGATGTTGAGGTCAATAAAAGACTTGACGATGGTTAGGACAATAAAAGACTTAACGATGTTCAGGTCAATAAAAGACTTATCGTTAAACTCATTTTACCATCCTTGTTGTGGTGGTCCGGCTAAACAATAATCTTAGAATATTATTGTAAGTGTTGCCCAATTTGATCACATGACGTCCCAAGTGCTTAAGGGATTGACTTGTTGGATACATGGTCATGGCTCAATGAGAGAGACACACACATAGAGACACACACATAGAGACACACACATAGAGACACACATAGAGACACACACACATAGAGACACACACATAGAGACACACACATAGAGAACACGCACATAGAGACACACACATAGAGACACACACATAGAGACACGCACATAGAGAACACGCACATAGAGACACACACATAGAGACACACACATAGAGAGACACACATAGAGACACACACATAGAGACACACACATAGAGACACACATAGAGACACACACATAGAGACACACACACACATAGAGACACACACATAGATACACACACATAGAGACACACACATAGAGACACACACATAGAGAACACGCACATATAGATTAACAGAGATAAAGAAAGGACGCGGAGAGAGACGGACAGAGAAAGAGAGACGCGGAGAGAGATAGACATAGACGAAGAGAGACACGGGGAGAGATACAGAGACTCGGAGAGCGATAGAGATAACTCTTTCGTCAAGCATCCGACTGTGGAGATGTCCTCCCGTTTAATACAGTGTGCGGCCTCGCCTCGTGGGACAATGGAATGGAACCCTTGAGATCCCAGAGCCGCACTGACCGGTGAGAGTAATAGACTTATTGGCTGGGTCTCACCGGGCTATTGATCCGGACACCAAGGGGGGCTAAATAAATGAAGGGAAACAACTGGGAGTTACGGACGGACAACAGTGACCATCGTTGTCCAGGAGATCATTTCAACTTTCGGCCAGTGACGAGTTTAACGTGGATGCTGTTAACGCTTGTAACACGAAGACGTGTGAAATTGACAACATCGTTAGATAGGACATCATCTAGCGGAGACTTGTGACAAAAACAACATCTTTGTGAAATCATCTAGAAGTAATTTGAGTCATCGTCTAAAAGCAAGCTGTGTATCATCTAAATGTAAGGTGCGAGAGTTATTATATAGACAATTTGATTGGCTCCCCGGCCAGCCAATCAGCATCACTGAGTACACACAGCTTGGTCATGACCAAGACAATTTGTGGCGGTTAAAACATCGTTGAACACACGGGTGTCAGATATCTACATCCATAAGGAGATCAATAGTGCCTACTAATATTGAAATCAACTTGCTAGAAGATGCGTCTTAATCTTTCAAAGTCTATACATGTATTTACCAATTTGTGTTGGTTCCTATGTCAAGTTTACTGTGTATAAACTTGATTTTTGTAAGTTGAGTAGATCTAATTAAAACAAAGCCATTCGTATATTTTTTTTTAATTTTTAAAAAAAGATAAAATGTTTATTTCACTCGACTATCTCAAATCAGGCTCCACTCATCCTAATCCTATGCATAACAATCACAAATAAAACCCACTTTTTGCTATTTTTTTAAAGCAGAAAAGTCATATTTCCCATTTTTGTTGTTAAGCGAGTATGTAACAGTGGACCAATTAATTATAACATATAGAAAGATTAACAAGAATGAAACTGATAATTCGTAAGAAAAATATCAATATCATAATTTGCAATCTCTGTCACGTCTGTCTGTCATGTCTGTCCGTGACGCTATGCGAGGTAACTCCCGGTAAAATAAAAATGAAAATATAGAAGTAAAAATGTTACTTTCGAGATTAAGAAAATGTGTTTCTGCCATAAAAGATTGTGACGTGACGTCATTATTTGAGCTTTTATTAACGTGTGAAGGGAACGAAGTAAAAAGAGACATGTTTTATTTGATGTTATTAATATTATTATTATTTTTTTGTATTAAATGTCCGTTTTTGTGTATGTGTCCATGTAAATATTATGTACGTAATTATAAATTTAATTTTCTATATCAATGTTTATATCAACATTCGTTTTTCGCTTTATGAAATTTACAATTGGTTGTCGTTTGGTTGTCAATTTTCGATGCGTTTTGAACTACAAAGCCATTATTTATTACTGCAAATGAAATTTGTCAACTTATGCTTAGCGTTTGTTTTTTCTTTTATACACTTTGAGATTTCATATTTGTATGTTTTAAAAAATAACATATTTAAAAATCGAACTTCTCCCCCACAATATTTTTTGTTTGATTGTTATTTAAATGTAATATTTTAATGCGTCTTAGACTAATTTTGAAAAAAAATATTTGCTTTTTATATAGAACTGGAAGGGGTGCTGACTTGACAATAATGAAAACGTTTATTTGAATTCCTAAAACATGTATATTAAATTGTATATACGATTAATTGGTGATACTTTAATATTTTCTTTTATCCAGTGATAAACTTTACTTCAAAGGTTTCATGCAAAATAAATAGTTCGTTGTTATTGATATTTGTAAATGGTTAAAAATTTTCGTTTTTCATGTTTTTGATACATGTGGTGGTAATAATGTATGGACCAATGGGCGCATAAACTAACAAATCATAATAGATCTTGAAAAGATGCTGACTTGACAACAATAAAAACGTTTATGTGAATTACTAACACGTGTATATTAAATTGTAAATATGATTAACAGTTGATAATTTAATCTTTTCTGTTATCCTGTGACAAACTTTGCTTACTACGTTTCATGCAAAAGGAATAGTTCTTTGTTATTAACATGTGTAAAAATTACATTTTATTTTTTACATGTTTTGGTAATGTTGTGCTAATAATGTATGGAGAAATTGGCGAATAAACTGACAAGTCATAATCATCGATGAAGCTTAAACGGCTTCAAATCACAGATATGCGTGATGTGGATCACATTACAGTCACATAATTTATTTTTAACTCATTGTGCTGTATTATTGGTGCACTGATAATTGGTGCGCACTATTCAATGCCGCAAGTTAACGTCCGGCTGACTCCTCAGCAATATTTATTAACACTTCGAACTTCAAACTTCTTTGCTGCAGTATCACTGTATGATGTGTGTAATTCACTATGCATATACTATTATCATGATTATATCATTATTATTCATGCAACCTTATATAACGCAAAGCCTAGGCTTGGATAACAGATATTTTCGTATATATAATCAAAATATTTACTGTGCTATGTCCGTTCATAACGCTAGATTTTAGAAAGCGCACCGCTAAAAAAATACCCTTGAAAAAAAATACAGCACAAAAAAAAATTTAAAAAAATAAAAAATTATAATAATAATTTTAAAAAAACTATTTTCAAAACTTCCGCATAAAATTGTTCAATATGGAAAAGAGATTTAATGTTTCTCTCTTGGTCTCTACATTTTCTGATTATTTACTATGCGGCTTTCGGGCAAAAGGGACAATTACAAAAACTGAAATATATCCATTTTGAAAACTTCCGTCATTTTTGACGGGTAATACACTAGTTTAGAGTAGCATTAGCGCCGCTTTGAACAAATGTTATGTAATTCATTGCAAGATGCCAACACATTTTCTGATAGCGCCGCTTTGAACAAATGTTATGTAATTCATTGCAAGATGCCAACACATTTTCTGATAGCGCCGCTTTGAACAAATGTTATGTAATTCATTGCAAGATGCCAACACATTTTCTGATAGCGCCGCTTTGAACAAATGTTATGTAATTCATTGCAAGATGCCAACACATTTTCTGATAGCGCCGCTTTGAACAAATGTTATGTAATTCATTGCAAGATGCCAACACATTTTCTGATAGCGCCGCTTTGAACAAATGTTATGTAATTCATTGCAAGATGCCAACACATTTTCTGATAGCGCCGCTTTGAACAAATGTTATGTAATTCATTGCAAGATGCCAACACATTTTCTGATAGCGCCGCTTTGAACAAATGTTATGTAATTCATTGCAAGATGCCAACACATTTTCTGATAGCGCCGCTTTGAACAAATGTTATGTAATTCATTGCAAGATGCCAACACATTTTCTGATAGCGCCGCTTTGAACAAATGTTATGTAATTCATTGCAAGATGCCAACACATTTTCTGATAGCGCCGCTTTGAACAAATGTTATGTAATTCATTGCAAGATGCCAACACATTTTCTGATAGCGCCGCTTTGAACAAATGTTATGTAATTCATTGCAAGATGCCAACACATTTTCTGATAGCGCCGCTTTGAACAAATGTTATGTAATTCATTGCAAGATGCCAACACATTTTCTGATAGCGCCGCTTTGAACAAATGTTATGTAATTCATTGCAAGATGCCAACACATTTTCTGATAGCGCCGCTTTGAACAAATGTTATGTAATTCATTGCAAGATGCCAACACATTTTCTGATAGCGCCGCTTTGAACAAATGTTATGTAATTCATTGCAAGATGCCAACACATTTTCTGATAGCGCCGCTTTGAACAAATGTTATGTAATTCATTGCAAGATGCCAACACATTTTCTGATAGCGCCGCTTTGAACAAATGTTATGTAATTCATTGCAAGATGCCAACACATTTTCTGATAGCACCGCTTTGAACAAATGTTATGTAATTCATTGCAAGATGCCAACACATTTTCTGATAGCGCCGCTTTGAACAAATGTTATGTAATTCATTGCAAGATGCCAACACATTTTCTGATAGCGCCGCTTTGAACAAATGTTATGTAATTCATTGCAAGATGCCAACACATTTTCTGATAGCGCCGCTTTGAACAAATGTTATGTAATTCATTGCAAGATGCCAACAAATTTTCTGAGAGGCTAAAACAGCCAGGATCAACCACCATTTCAAAAGGGATCCATCAAGTTATCCAGTGTTTCATTAACACCACCAAATCCAAATAATCCATTAAACTTTCTTTTAACGCCTCCCAAAATCCGAAAATCTTATCCAAAATACCATCACGACATCCAACATCCCACGACCGCATCCAACATTTTACTAGGAGGTGGCCAGATATCCGGCATGCCGGATATCGGGATTTCCGCCACTATCCGGATTTGCCAAATACTTACGGCAGATCAGGATAGGATCCGGATATCAATTGTGATTTGTTTTACGAACTTAAAATAAATTTTTTCCTTGTCTCACGTAATTTATCTTATTTAGTCTTATAATTTTTAAACTCTAGTCTTTTGTGAATATTACAATTATACAAAAAAAAAGTTAAGTAACAAATTAAGTTATGCATTAAATTATTAATGTATAACAAACTAAACAAATTAACAAGCGTTGATCATGAAATCATTCAAATCCATGCAAAATATAGTAAAACAATCAATTTCAATACGAGAAAAAAAGATTAAGTTAAAAAGTTAACGGCATTGATATTAGTTTACTACGTACTACATAAGATAACAAACTAAGTTAACTAACAGCATATTAAACTTAAATCGTCTGAATAAAGGAACAGTTTTACTATGGCTCTAGATCACGACTTCTTGTACACCACACTACACACTCAGTACAACACTGTTTGCTTGGTACACACTACACAGTTCGTTGAACTTCGTTCAAGTTCGTTCATTCAATTTATTGTAAAATGTTCATCGTTCACGTTGACAGTGTCACAGACTGTCATTGTAGATAGCAGATACTCTCCATTTGTTGGATAACAACTATTTTAATAAATAGTATTAATAACTAAATAGAAAGTAGTAAAGTACACCCCCTTAGCTCTTACACTTAGATGTCGAGATATCCGGATCCGGAATCCGGATCAGGCAAATATTAGGGCCAAACTATCCGGATCCAACAAATAGTAAAAAAAAACATATCCGACCACCCCTTACATTTACAATCTCATACAACATCCTAAATGTGAAAAATTAATTCGACTTGCAAGGCATGCATCCTACCATCAAGACATGCATCCTACCATCAAGCCATGCATCCTACCATCAAGACATGCAAACCTCCCTAAGGACTACTTGACAACAATACACAGTATATCAGATGACAGAACGTTTGCACCAAGCAGCCAGTGCCAACAGACCACACGTTCTCAAACTACAAGTCATTAGAAGGAGATATTAACTCACTCCCCTCTCTCCAACCAGGACATGAAATATGAGATACGGAAGTATAGGGGCGCCAATGATGGGATGGTGTAACTTGGTGAATATCTGGGATGCTAATGATGGGGTGGTGTAACTTGGTGAATATCTGGGATGCTAATGATGGGGTGTTGTAACTTGGTGAATATCTGGGATGCTAATGATGGGGTGGTGTAACTTGGTGAATATATGGGATGCTAATGATGGGGTGGTGTAACTTGGTGAATATCTGGGATGCTAATGATGGGGTGGTGTAACTTGGTGAATATCTGGGATGCCAATGATGGGGTGGTGTAACTTGGTGAATATCTGGGATGCTAATGATGGGGTGGTGTAACTTGGTGAATATATGGGATGCTAATGATGGGGTGGTGTAACTTGGTGAATATCTGGGATGCTAATGATGGGGTGGTGTAACTTGGTGAATATCGGGGATGCTAATGATGGGGTGGTGTAACGTGGTGAATATCTGGGATGCTAATGATGGGGTGGTGTAACTTGGTGAATATCTGGGATGCTAATGATGGGGTGGCGTAACTTGGTGAATATCTGGGATGCTAATGATGGGATGGTGTAACTTGGTGAATATCTGGGATGATAATGATGGGGTGGTGTAACTTGGTGAATATCTGGGATGATAATGATGGGATGGTGTAACTTGGTGAATATCTGGGATGCTAATGATGGGGTGGTGTAACTTGGTGAATAACTGGGATGCCAATGATGGGGTGGTGTAACTTGGTGAATAACTGGGATGCCAATGATGGGGTGGTGTAACTTGGTGAATAACTGGGATGCTAATGATGGGGTGGTGTAACTTGGTGAATATCTGGGATGCTAATGATGGGGTGGTGTAACTTGGTGAAT
Source organism: Ampullaceana balthica (assembly GCA_944989445.1). Lineage (NCBI taxonomy): Eukaryota > Metazoa > Mollusca > Gastropoda > Lymnaeidae > Ampullaceana > Ampullaceana balthica. The sequence goes on along the minus strand of CALYLW010000266.1, from coordinate 540,486 downwards.
ATCTGGGATGCTAATGATGGGATGGTGTAACTTGGTGAATATCTGGGATGCTAATGATGGGGTGGTGCAACTTGGTGAATATCTGGGATGCCAATGTTTGTTAAATCAGATATAAATGGGGCAGTCTGTAAAGGATTACTGTAACCGCCTGTAAGGGATTAGCGTTTGAGATTAGCCACGCGTCATCCATCATACATGATATGTTTGAGGAGGAGCAGATATCTGTCTGGATTATAAGCAACGTCTTTCAGGGAGTCCATATATCCCGAAGACAAACTTGTATAAAATATGGACATAACAATTGAACAGACGTATGACATAAAATGATTAACTCACCATAAGGACTTATCATTTACCGGGGTTTTGTATTAATAACAAGAAATTGAGGAAATTAGTACATGTACATTGCATCAAAATGTGCAGGGAGGTAATTCTTAACTCCTGCGCGGCGTCGGTCAGATATCTGCGCGGCATTGCACCCGAGCAGCTGAAAGGGAACATTGCCTGGTACTGGTACTATGAGAAATTTCTCGCTCGCGCAAACCAGGACATTTTTATTTAACTGTTTGCGACACGTGAAATCTCATTATCTAATACTGTTTTGGGTAAAGGGTAATGACCAAATACTACACATTGAACTTGTAAACACGGCCATATTTATTGTGTCTGCCAATAACCTAGTCCGTGCCAACTCTTGTACATTACAGGGCGATCTTTAACCTCAGAAAAATGAAGAGTTTGGTGGCGTAAGTTCGAACGCTCTAAAAGTATCTTAATGTAAAAATGAAGACAAGATTTCATAGAGCAGCTATTAAGTCTGATATTGGTTGATCGAGAGATTACGTTGTATTTAATGAATTTTAATTCCTTGTGCCTAGTGCTTTTATTTTGAATCAACTTATGGTGCTATGTTTAGATGTGTTTTGTGTCACTATCTATTCGTTGAATGTTATAAGCTGAAAACATTTTTTTTTCCTCTTTCAGTTTCCAATATTTTTGGAAGCTTAGTATGACAAATAATTAACTGTTTGTGTTCAATTCCAGCCGGTATTGTGTTTTCGTTAATTTGTAGTTGTATGGTCAGTTAAAAGTTTTCTTAAACATTTTCTCGCTACTTACTGATTTATTCGAGTCATGATGGGGTGGTGTAACTTGGTGAATAACTGGGATGCCAATGATGGGGTGGTGTAACTTGGTGAATAACTGGGATGCCAATGATGGGGTGGTGTAACTTGGTGAATAACTGGGATGAACAATGAAACAAACAAAAATGAATTACACAATTAAAGTTATGATGTAAAATAACAAACAGCGGTCATTAAGACATTAACAAAGGGCCCAAACAGTCTGTTACAAACGCCAACATGCACGAGACAACTTTCACACGCTTGGTCTGCATCAACATTACCCAATGACTACCCACCAGACATTGCATTCCAATGTCTTTATTTAATACTGTCTTCATCACAGTCGTGACATTAGCAAGTGCTTCTCTAAAGGCATTGGTCAGCATGCATCCCTCCAACGACATTGGCTAGCGCTCCCCTTAAGACACTGGTCAGCGTACCTTCAACCTACATTGGTCAGCGCTTCTCTAAAGACTTGGGTCAGCACTCTTAAAGATATTGGTCAGCATGCATCCCTCTAATGACATTGTTCAGAGTGCGTCCATCTGAAGATGTTGGTTCAGTTCATGGAGATGAGTGTTACACAGGAGGCTACCACAACATCTCCAATCCTATGAGTGTTACACAGGAGGCTACCACAACATCTCCAATCCTATGAGTGTTACACAGGAGGCTACCACAACATCTCCAATCCTATGAGTGTTACACAGGAGGCTACCACAACATCTCCAATCCTATGAGTGTTACACAGGAGGCTACCACAACATCTCCAATCATATGAGTGTTACACAGGAGGCTACCACAACATCTCCAATCATATGAGTGTTACACAGGAGGCTACCACAACATCTCCAATCCTATGAGTGTAACACAGGAGGCTACCACAACATCTCCAATCCTATGAGTGTTACACAGGAGGCTACCACAACATCTCCAATCCTATGAGTGTTACACAGGAGGCTACCACAACATCTCCAATCCTATGAGTGTTACACAGGAGGCTACCACAACATCTCCAATCATATGAGTGTAACACAGGAGGCTACCACAACATCTCCAATCCTATGGAGTGTTACACAGGAGGCTACCACAACATCTCCAATCCTATGAGTGTAACAGGAGGCTACCACAACATCTCCAATCCTATGAGTGTTACACAGGAGGCTACCACAACATCTCCAATCATATGAGTGTTACACAGGAGGCTACCACAACATCTCCAATCATATGAGTGTTACACAGGAGGCTACCACAACATCTCCAATCCTATGAGTGTAACACAGGAGGCTACCACAACATCTCCAATCCTATGAGTGTAACAGGAGGCTACCACAACATCTCCAATCCTATGAGTGTTACACAGGCGGCTACCACAACATCTCCAATCATATGAGTGTTACACAGGAGGCTACCACAACATCTCCAATCCTATGAGTGTAACACAGGAGGCTACCACAACATCTCCAATCCTATGAGTGTAACACAGGAGGCTACCACAACATCTCCAATCCTATGAGTGTAACACAGGAGGCTACCACAACATCCCCAATCCTATGAGTGTTACACAGGAGGCTACCACAACATCTCCAATCATATGAGTGTTACACAGGAGGCTACCACAACATCTCCAATCATATGAGTGTAACACAGGAGGCTACCACAACATCTCCAATCCTATGAGTGTTACACAGGAGGCTACCACAACATCTCCAATCCTATGAGTGTAACAGGAGGCTACCACAACATCTCCAATCCTATGAGTGTAACACAGGAGGCTACCACAACATCTCCAATCCTATGAGTGTAACAGGAGGCTACCACAACATCTCCAATCCTATGAGTGTAACACAGGAGGCTACCACAACATCTCCAATCCTATGAGTGTAACACAGGAGGCTACCACAACATCTCCAATCATATGAGTGTTACACAGGAGGCTACCACAACATCTCCAATCCTATGAGTGTAACACAGGAGGCTACCACAACATCTCCAATCCTATGAGTGTAACACAGGAGGCTACCACAACATCTCCAATCCTATGAGTGTAACAGGAGGCTACCACAACATCTCCAATCCTATGAGTGTTACACAGGCGGCTACCACAACATCTCCAATCATATGAGTGTTACACAGGAGGCTACCACAACATCTCCAATCCTATGAGTGTAACACAGGAGGCTACCACAACATCTCCAATCCTATGAGTGTAACACAGGAGGCTACCACAACATCTCCAATCCTATGAGTGTAACACAGGAGGCTACCACAACATCCCCAATCCTATGAGTGTTACACAGGAGGCTACCACAACATCTCCAATCATATGAGTGTTACACAGGAGGCTACCACAACATCTCCAATCATATGAGTGTAACACAGGAGGCTACCACAACATCTCCAATCCTATGAGTGTTACACAGGAGGCTACCACAACATCTCCAATCCTATGAGTGTAACAGGAGGCTACCACAACATCTCCAATCCTATGAGTGTAACACAGGAGGCTACCACAACATCTCCAATCCTATGAGTGTAACAGGAGGCTACCACAACATCTCCAATCCTATGAGTGTAACACAGGAGGCTACCACAACATCTCCAATCCTATGAGTGTAACACAGGAGGCTACCACAACATCTCCAATCATATGAGTGTTACACAGGAGGCTACCACAACATCTCCAATCCTATGAGTGTAACACAGGAGGCTACCACAACATCTCCAATCCTATGAGTGTAACAGGAGGCTACCACAACATCTCCAATCCTATGAGTGTAACACAGGAGGCTACCACAACATCTCCAATCCTATGAGTGTAACACAGGAGGCTACCACAACATCTCCAATCATATGAGTGTTACACAGGAGGCTACCACAACATCTCCAATCCTATGAGTGTAACACAGGAGGCTACCACAACATCTCCAATCCTATGAGTGTAACAGGAGGCTACCACAACATCTCCAATCCTATGAGTGTAACACAGGAGGCTACCACAACATCTCCAATCCTATGAGTGTAACAGGAGGCTACCACAACATCTCCAATCCTATGAGTGTAACACAGGAGGCTACCACAACATCTCCAATCCTATGAGTGTAACACAGGAGGCTACCACAACATCTCCAATCCTATGAGTGTAACACAGGAGGCTACCACAACATCTCCAATCCTATGAGTGTAACAGGAGGCTACCACAACATCTCCAATCCTATGAGTGTAACACAGGAGGCTACCACAACATCTCCAATCCTATGAGTGTAACACAGGAGGCTACCACAACATCTCCAATCATATGATTGTAACACAGGAGGCTACCACAACATCTCCAATCATATGAGTGTTGCACAGGAGGCTGCCATAAAACCCCAATCCTCAAACAAAAGAAAGCACCAATACATCAGCATGAGATCTGCCTCGGCATCACTCGACCAGGATTACACTGTCGCTGTTAAAGAAAAAAACTGCTTGAAATATTGATGGGCCGCATTTAACTCCCCTCCGTCTAATCCGTATCGAATTTCTCTCCCTTGTCACCGTTGAACTGGCTTATTCTTAGTTAGTGCATCACCCCGTGGGGACGTCAGTTGCTTTGAAATCCGAAGAGAGAGATTCCCATTGGCATCTGTTGCTTGTCCACAGTCCAGACTTAGACTCCTTTTATATCACCCTCCCCTTCCCCCACCCCTCTTGTTTTTATCTCGACCACACGACTAACGTCAGCCTCAGGAAGACGATTATTTCTGGAAGACTGAAAACTGACCAAATGCAACAGATCACAAAGGCAACAGATCACAAAGGCAACAGATCACAAAGGCAACAGATCACAAAGGCAACAGATCACAAAGGCAACAGATCACAAAGAACTGCGACTAAAAGTAAACGATGGTTCAGGATTCGAGAACTTTTTGTGTTGTTAAATTTTTTTTAAAGAAATAAAATATAAAATATAAAGACTCTTTGGGCCGAGCGAAATGACTTTATTTAAAAAAAACAAAAAACGAATGGATTAGTGAGTGCGAGAAAGTCACAGACATCAGTGACCATATAGATCCTGACAAATTGCTCGTGTTTTTGTCAGAATGATAACATTGATTTTACCCGTGCATAGAGTTGTACCGTGTGTATGTTTCACATCCTTTCTTCTTACTGCGCATTCAACCTTTGCCATAGCAGGTTGTCCACCCAAATCTGGTCCAAAAAAATCCTACCAGCCACCAAAAAATCCTACCATCCAACCGACAAGTAAAAGTTATTATTCGGACAAGTAAAAGTATATATTCGACAAGTAAAAATTTAACTTTCGGTATTGTATGTTAACATATTTTGTAAAAAATAACGAGGTGTTGATTTTGTTGCAAAACTAAGCATTGACCTGCTACCACGATGACTTGCACTGGCCCGCATGTGCTTTTGTGAAGACATATGGGTGTTCAAGGCTTTTATGCCTGACGATCCTATAAGGTAAGCTTGACCACAGTACTTGCACTTGAACTTTTCACGATTTTCACTTAGTTGTTCAAGCCACTCAGAGTAAGAAGTGTCTTTTAACCAGTCTGAATTAAAATAACATTTCCCCATGTTGATGGGATTGATAGTGTTTTTTGTAATAGTATACAAATTGTCAATATCTGGATAGTGAAGTAAGGAACAAAATTAAACTGACAAAAAGTAAACTAGTCTTAAGACTTTAGTCAAGAATTTGCCTACTGCAGCCTACCCTAAAAAATGTTAGTTAACACACTTTAAATTGTAACCATTTAACTAGACTAGAATCTAGATTTCTATATGTTTAGCACATAATTTTCAACACTGAACAGGACTGATTTTTAATCTATTTAATCATAAAAAATAAGCTTTGATTTGAAACAGAATCTAGATCTAAACCTATTTAAATAGTTGCTTTAATAGTTGTGACTTTGGCATACCGTGACTGTTTAAAGTATTTTAAAAGAAATTAACTGAACTAGATCTAGATTTTAGACGTGGCTAGGCTAAGCCTAAGGTTTTTTTTCGTTTTTAATTTTCACAAAATACTAGATTAGAGAGATCTATTGACTTCAAGCAGACAAAATGGCGACTGCTGCTAAAGCAGCTAAACAATAAGCACAAAAATCGTAGTTAACACTGCTCCCATAAATTTTTTGGAGATATAACAAAATTAAATTAATAACTGGAATGAATCTTCATACTTTTCTTGACGTTTTATGACCGTTTTTAAGAAAATATGTTGATTTATAAAGATACAGGGCCTTGTCAAAGTTTTGAATCGAATGGTCATTTTTTTTCTCTCTTCCCCTTACTTAGAATCTAGACTAGCTATTTTGCTGTCAAACATAGATCTATATCTGCCTTAACTTAAAAGTATCCCCCATTAAAAACTTTTACAATACTTTAATAGTTGGGGATAGATATCTATTATTTACTCAGATCATGATATATTTTTAACCAAAATCCTAATATGAATATCTAGATCTAGTATATTACACTAATTACTATTACGCGGTTACTAGATCTATACTATGGCTAAGCGTAAGTAATTTCACAATTTCTATCTGTTTCAATCACAGTGCACTTAATGTTTACAATGCCATCTTTAACGAGAATTATTTTGTTTAATATCTGTAATTTGTTTGTATAAGTTTAGTTTTCGACTTTTGTTTTAAAACACACATTTAAAAAAAAATAAAACTATAGATATATACGATATGATATCGATATGGACAGGGGACTCTGTCATAGGTAAACAACAGTTTTTATACCGCTGCGAACTATTGGTATTTCCAAACCAAAACAATGTGCAACGTGAGCTTCGTCATTCATTTATTTATATCTTTTATCCGACCGAGGAACGTTTATCCTACCGAGATTTTGTTTATCCGACCGAGGATCGTTTATCCGACCAAAATCCGACTTATCCGACCACAAAATTTTTATCCGACTAAAATCCGACTTTCCGACTTCGGTGGACACCCTGCATAGAGAGAGAATGAGAGAGAGTGGTATAGAGAAAGAGAGAGAGAGAGGCAAAAAGATAAAAGGAGTGAAGAGATAGAAGTGGTAGAGATGATAGAAAGAGAGAGAGAGAGAGAAGGAGTGAGAGAGAGAGACATAGGAAAAAAGAGAAATGGGGAGGGATGGACAGAGAGAGAGAGAGAGAGAGAGAGAGAGAGAGAGAGAGAGAGAGAGAGAGAGAGAGAGAGAGAGAGAGAGAGAGAGAGACGGAAAGGATGGGCGAATGGACGAAGGATCAAGAGCAACGGAGAGAGAGAGAAAGCAGCGAATGGAGAGAAAGAGGGGCAAAGAGAGAAAATGAGTGAAAGAGATACGGGGGATATAGAGATGGAAGGAGATTGGTGGAGAGTCAGAGAGATAGAGGTAGAAAGAGAGAGAGGGGGGAGAGAGGCACGGAAAGAATGAGCGAAAGGATATACGAGAAAGAGTAATGAAGAAAGAGACAGACCAAGGAATATATATATATATATTTAGAGAGAGAGAGAGAGAGAAAGAGAGAGAGAGAGAGAGAGAAAGAGAGAGAGAGAAAGAGAACAAAAATGGCATCGTATAAGAAGAAGTGTTTCAACGGACATTAAAGATGTGGACACCCGTCTCTACAGCGATATAAAAGAGGCAATAAATTGAAATGTGGATATTCACTACTGGCCCTATGCTCAATGCGTTGTATCAAGGGGTGGAGCTAGAGACATGTGGTCATCAATTACTGCCCACAGCACCGAGCTGAACGGTCGAACTAAGACTGGGAAAAAACCAAACGGATTCTGACTCCGTTTCTGAAAGGCTTTTTTATGCTGCGTATTTTCCTTCTCATAAAAGGCCTGAGAATCTAAAAAAAACTGGAGGATCTCAGTGATCAGGACCTTGACGTTACAGTGGCGTAACAACGGGGTTGGCATCGGGGCAGTTGCCAAGGGCGCCAGCCCAAAAGGGCGCCACTAAATCTCTAATTTTTAAATTTGTATTTAGATAAATGCAGGCTGTCTCTTTTTAAAAAGAAAATTCTTAAGCCCCCCCCCCATCCCCCTGTCGAGGGAATAAAGTGGGGGGAGGGGAGGTGTCTCCTCTCACGGGCTTGTGTCAGTATGTCAAAGCGAGTTGGCTCCTTGCATATGACACATCAGCGCCCCTCTTTCCTGTCAAGCCTTCTAGCCGCTATGGCTGTCCCTCCCCCTCTCAATATCAACAATGTCCTTGATTAATCTGCGTCCATTACGCCAGTTTCGCTAACTCGAAAACTCCGTAAGTCTAATCCCCCCCCCCACCCTTGAGTTCGACTTAGATATGTCCGACTGTATTAGCAACACGCCAATACGCCAGCTCACGGAAGTGCTAAGCTGTAGTCGGTGGCGTGTTACTTAAATTTACTTTTAATCAATTGTTAGTTTCTATCGTTATGTTCTATGAGATAATGATTTGACACAATGAAACTATTGTTTTTATTTATAATACACGTTACTTCAAGTTTTGCTGTATTCTTTATTAACGCAACGATAGCCCGTTTCATCCATCAATTTTATTTGGCATTATTTAGTAAGTAATAAACTGCAAATTAGTATTGTTCCTGTCTTATGCATTTTTCATATTCACGTTGTATGACTGTCACTGTCAGACTACGTATATTCACGTTGTATGACTGTCACTGTCAGACTACGTAATCAATGTCATAAATAAAATAAGAGAAAGTCAATTATTTTTTTATCAAATAAAAAAATCGCAAAGCTGAAACTTGTCAATTTATCAAGGGCGCCAAAAATTAATTAGCCAAGGGCGCCAAAAAACCTAGTTACGCCTCTGGACGTTACCGCAACATTCCTGATTCACGGGGCACGCGCCTAAGAGAGATCAAATATCGATAACTCTTATAGACCAATGACGGCATTTCAGACGTGCTGACTTCATGCTTTACTAAACTGACGTCATTGTGTCAGTTCACGCCAGAATTGCCTGGTCAAGCACACACACAGTATGGACAGCAGAAGTTTCCGATAAAGTAAGTGGTGCGCCTTTTTTCAACATTCCTGTTCAAAATACCACTAACCAATGTTCCCTTTAAGCTGCGCAGAAATCTGACGGACGCCGCGCGATAGCAGTAATTTTTGTAAAATATTGCACCAAAAAATGTATGCTGAGCAACTTTGCACACGCGTTTTTTACACAAATTCTCTCAGGAAATCAAACCCGTCTCCGTCATAGAGCATCGGCTAGAGTGGCCTAGACTATAGACTCTAGACCTAGAGTGGCCTAGACTATAGACTCTAGACCTAGAGTGGCCTAGACTATAGAATCTAGACCTAGAGTGGCCTAGACTATAGACTCTAGACCTAGAGTGGCCTAGACTATAGACTCTAGACCTAGAGTGGCCTAGACTATAGACTCTAGACCTAGAGTGGCCTAGACTATAGACTCTAGACCTAGAGTGGCCTAGACTATAGACTCTAGACCTAGAGTGGCCTAGACTATAGACTCTAGACCTAGAGTGGCCTAGACTATAGACTCTAGACCTAGAGTGGCCTAGACTATAGACTCTAGACCTAGAGTGGCCTAGACTATAGACTCTAGACCTAGAGTGGCCTGGACTATAGACTCTAGACCTAGAGTGGCCTAGACTATAGACTCTAGACCTAGAGTGGCCTAGACTATAGACTCTAGACCTAGAGTGGCCTAGACTATAGACTCTAGACCTAGAGTGGCCTAGACTATAGACTCTAGACCTAGAGTGGCCTAGACTATAGACTCAAGACAATTTTTTTATGTGACATTACAAAGCGCTGTTTGAAAAAGGTCACCGCTAAAACACATCAAGTATATCAAGTAAAAATAATTTTATCGACAACAAAAGAAGATGAAAAAGTACGACGTCAGATCTCCATCAGTAAAACGTTGAGTACAAAGGGACATTATAAGGGTTAATGAATAAGCAACTTATTTAAGAAATTTTGAGAAAGTATTTTTATGATTCAGATTTTTAAACACTTTAAATAATTTCATTTCTATTTCAATTTTCTTTTAACAAGAACTTCCAGCAGGGCAAAAGATACAGTATTAGTTATTGAAATCATGAGTTCATTTCAGAGTTAAACTTCTAAGAATCCTCGCCTTCCACCAAGCATCCCACCACTCCTATCATCACTGGTGAGACTGAACTTAAGGAGACAAGATCTAATATCGAACTGGACTCCCCCACCACCACTCCCAAACGACAAATGCGTTAAAAATGTGAGGTCAGGTGTGAGCGAGAATTTGAGCATTAAATAAATGAAATTTCTCTCTTCACTTGTCACTCTAACACAATCGTCTGAACGAATCACCCACCAAAGATCTGGATTTATTAGAGGAAGAAAAAAAAACAACTCACCGACGCAAGAGGCTGGCAGCGCACATTTGTAGCTCCCCCCCCCCACCCTCCCTACGGTCTCCCCATCGCGTGGCTTGCGCCGGTCTCCGAGTGAGCGAGTCTATGAAAACACCGGGTTGTCGTCAGATGACAGAGAGCCCTCAACCTGGCGTGGAGCATTCAATCAAGGCGGCACCTCGAAGCAGGTGGTGTCACTGGGATGACCCGCTGTACTCAGGGACACGGATTTCAACGGCCTGGATTTTTTTGTTTGTTGTTGTGGCAGTAACGTGCGGGAATTATTCACGCGACATTAGGCACGAGCGATTCTTGTAAACCCAAGTGCAAGAGTTGGTGCACGCGAGCTGCAGTCCGAAAGTAACGAAAAGAATGTGTTGGAAACCGCTGTTGTATGCGGCTTAAGACGATAGTATATGGCCAGTGATGAGTATTTAAGACGATGGTATATGGCCAGTGATGAGTATTTAAGACGATGGTATATGGCCAGTGATGAGTATTTAATACGATGGTATATGGCCAGTGATGAGTGTTTCATTGGCGGTTGGTTTCAACACATGTTCACATCGTGCTGGAGATCTTCTTTGGTGATGTCATCAAGTCGTTTTTTTTAATCGAAGGCAACAGTCTCTAACAGTGTCGGTCGGCATCATGGAAAGTAAGAATTTTATTCTTAATTCTTGTTCGCTTTAGTAAAATAAAAGTAATGTACATTGTGTTCTGTATATAGGGGCCAAGGACAAACCTATAAATGTACAGCCTTTTAAGTCACAAACTCGACATGGTCTAATAAGTCGTCAATCTTCCCATTGCAGTATAGTAGAGTTATAGTTATTAAAACATGCAGTGTCTTGAGTGAATATGTAACAAACACAATTTAACAAACACAATTTAACAAACACAATTTAACAAACACAATTTAACAAACACAATTTAACAAACACAATTTAACAAACACAATTTAACAAACACAATTTAACAAACACAATTTAACAAACACAATTTAACAAACACAATTTAACAAACACAATTTAACAAAACAATTTAACAAACACAATTTAACAAACACAATTTAACAAACACAATTTAACAAACACAATTTAAACAACAAAAGGAACAACAAAAAACATATCGAAGGGCTTTTTCCTTGCAAGCCGTGTTGATGATACTGTAATAGCAAAAGGAAGTAACAACTACATCCCGTGTTGATGAAACTGTAATAGCAAAAGAAAGTAACAACTTCATCCCGTGTTGATGAAACTGTAATAGCAAAAGAAAGTAACAACTTCATCCCAGGCTGTGTTGATGATACTTTGATAGTCATATCCTTGATAAGAAACACTCTTTAGTTTTATGGAACAATATTTATATACTCTCTTCCCAAGTCGAACTTTAGGGTAGGTAATTCCCGGACATTCTTTGTCCAAACGTGTTTCCATGCCAGGTCTATTAATAAATGTGAACAAAACCATTTAGGGATACGGAAAGTTTAAGTCTAAACTCTGCAATGTATTTGAAATATCCTATCCCAGTGTACAAAAAAGTAAGTATAAGCTATAAATATAAATGACCGCCTTATGAGAGAAGTTGAATTTCCAATCAATACTCATTTATTTAATTATTTAATCGTTTTGTTTTTTGTTTTGCTTTTTCAAACAAATAAATAGAAATTAAAAAAAAAGATTTTTAAAAACCACGTTTTTATAAGCGGACTAAAAGGAAGAAAATAATTTAAAACTTATAAGTTCCAGTAATGACTAAAAACGAGGGGCGGGCGCTTATGAGGTTTAATATATGCAGTTCATTCATTCTCTCACGATTATATATATAGATCTCTCTTTTGCCTTTCTAAATTATAAATCTTTAATTTTTATACCAAATACCAAATACTACGAAAGCGAGTTAATAAAAAAGTGGTAAATAAATAAAGGTAAAAATGATTTTTAAAAACCACGTTTTTATAAGTGGACTAAAAAGAAGAAAATAATTTAAAACTTATAAGTTCAAGTACTTCGATTTAATATGACTAAAACCGTGGGGCGGCGCTTATGAGGTTTAACATATGCGGTTCACTCATTATCTCACTTATAGATCTTTCTTTTGCCTTCTAAATTAGAAATCTTTAATTTTTATACCAAACACCCGCCCCACGTTTTTAGTCATATTAAATCGAAGTACTTAAACATATAAGTTTTAAAAATATTTTCTTCTTTTTAGTCCACTTATAAAAACGTGGTGTTTAAAAATATTTTTGTTTACCTTTATTTATTTTATTCTTTTTAGTCCACTAATAAAAACGTGGTTTTTAAAATATTTTTTTACCTCTATTTATTTTACCAAACGCCTCATCAGCGCCCGCCCAACGTTTAATAACAAAGCGATGAGGTCAAGGGGTGAACTCGCCACGTGTAATGAAACTACGGCAGGCGGGTACAGAGGCTTATAAAAAGATAAACTAAGAAATGCATTAATTTAATTACGGTACATTCGATCGATCTGAAATTTTGACACAATGTATTGTCATCCAAGATCTATCTGTGGTAAAATTTTGAGCTCTCTAGGACCATCAGAAGTGATTTAATTTTACGTTGGCAGATTTGAAAAATTGTGGACAACAAGGAACGAAAGCGAGTTAATAAAAACGTGGTTAAAAAAATGACTCCATACATTTATCGTCCAACTTAAAGATAACCCTAGTTACTTTTTTATGAAAATTCCTATTTTCTTTATAACATTAATTCAAAGTGTATCAATTTGTTTATAATGTTTTCTAGCCGACATTTCAGGCGTTTGTTAGTAGTTATTACGATTTCATGTCATCACGACCCAATGTCTGCCGTCATACCACGTTGTGTTGCCCCATGTGTAGACATTATGTCCATTCCATTCACACAGAACCCGCGTAAACATGAAAGATGGTTGCCCTACAAGATTGCAGTTGTGTAATAATAAAAGATGATTGTCCGACATGATTGTAGTTGACTGTATAAGGAGGTTAGCGTTCCAGTGACATTTCAATATCCACGGACAATTAGCCAGCATCACTTACCAGGATATGAAGCTGAAATCAGCGAAATGGCGCCGTTTTACTTTTACATTGTTGAAATATTTTGTGTCCATAATTTCTATATGAGTCATTATGCTAGTTTAGATACCAGAAGTAGGGGAAATTAGTAAAATATCAAATGTATTCGAGCAAACATAGAAAAATAAATTTGGTATGATTTTATGGTGGAAATTTATTAATAGAATACTAACAACGAAACAGCGACATAACGCTGACAAACACGCACAGCTCCTAACAGCTATTGTACAACCAGTTAAAACACGCACAGCTCCTAACAGCTATTGTACAACCAGTTAAAACACGCACAGCTCTTAACAGCTATTGTACAACCAGTTAAAACACGCACAGCTCCTAACAGCTATTGTACAACCAGTTAAAACACGCACAGCTCTTAACAGCTATTGTACAACCAGTTAAAACACGCACAGCTCCTAACAGCTATTGTACAACCAGTTAAAACACGCACAACCCCTAACAGCCATTGTGCAACCAGTTAAAACACGCACAGCCCCTAACAGCTATTGTACAACCAGTTAAAACACGCACAGCTCCTAACAGTTATTGTACAACCAGTTAAGTTCATACATTTTGGAGACATCACACAACTACAATGTTCATTTAGATAAACCAGGTATGTTCATGTAGGTAACTTGTTTTGATTTAGAAGGGTAAGTGGATCTCATGGAGGTGTACAATTATTCTCTTAAAATTAAAGTAGCCATTGTGCAAGATCAGCAAATCCTACAAATTAATCATCTACCAAAAACTTTGACATTTTCTTGTCTAAATATAATATGAAGCAGTTATTTGCCATTTTCTTACACGACCATTTATTCAAATATTTAATGAATATAATGTTAGGAAACATTTGACTAAACCAATGTCTATTATATTACTCCCATTGAAACGCCAGATGCGAGTGGCTGTTTTAACATGCTAACATTGTGTTACGGCTCACTGTTGTTACTTCCTATCGCCACCATCAAGCTGGCTTGCAAAGGAAAAGTCCGTCAGCTTTCTCGCTGGATGTCCTGTAAAAAATGTCTTTTCGTATGATAATACGGTCGTAAAGTCGCGTTCTGTTGGGTACGTTTCTACTAACAGCGAGGACATAGAAGGGGTCAAAGCCACAGGATAATGATGATTTCCTAAGCCATCGGCCAGGGAATGTGACCGCTATCATTCAAGTTATTTGGGTCAAAACCCTCGTACTACAAGTGAGCCAGCAGACACAAGAGACGTTGGATATTTTGGGGGAGTTCCTTTTGTAAACTTGAAAACAAGAATAATTGGGGTAAGGGAGGGACGGGCTGACGAATGGTTAGTGATGGGGAGGGGAGGGGATTCAGTCACAAGTTCAAGGTCGCCAGTCATGTATTGTAAAGGGCAACAGTGAGATCTGGTCTCCACTCAAATAAATGATTGTTGCCCTCTAATGATGACCATTTGTATAACCAATCATTGGCTATCTATTGATTACTTATTGACTAATGAATGACCATTTCGTGACCACTAGGTGACCACTTATGGGACAGCTTGTGTGATCATTGACATGGCCATAAGAAGAAGACTAACTTATCATGAATGGGCGGGGAGGAGTATGGAGGGGCCAGTCTGACACCGAACAATGCCACAAGCTAGAACTCTTACATAATTATCACTATAAAAGTAAAATTCTGTTCTCTTTTTTTGAGCCCCAATTTAATGAGAAAATAAATTATTCACTCCAAAATTGTTCGTGTCATTCATTTAAGATGCTCGAAAACATGCAATTAAAAGATGATAATGGAATGCAGCCCCCCTCGACCCACACACACTTTTTGTACAAGTTTTGAAAATGACATCTCATTTGATTATCTTCATTATAACATGCCCCATGGCACCGATCACTGCAAGTGGGGAATGGGGGATTTGGGGGGGGGGCGGGGGTAAACGTCCGTGTCGTATTGTCCTTTATTGCAAGTGAAATGGGAGGGGGGCGGTTTTCTGGGGGGGAAGGGGGGCACACGACTATTACCGACAAGTTCAGGCTCATAAAAAGTGAAGATTTACGAGCATGCACTTTGTGAGTGAAGATAAATGAAAATGTACTTTTTGAGTGATGATATTAAAGAATGCACTTTGTGAGTGAAGATATAAGAGAATTGTCGTTGTGTTATTGTCAGTGCAAATGACAACGTTTCAAAATCTTTTAGACAACTCCAACTCAAGCAAATTGCTATCCTGATTACTTTAAAAGGAATGCTACCTTGATACAGTTTAGAGGAATGCTTTACTGACACACGCTAATAAAACACACAGAAACACAAGACTAACCCAAACTGTCCTATACGATACCAATCAGGTGGAAAGTTAGCAATCAAACACAACCTGCAAGTTCAAATGTTAGCAATCAAACACAACCTGCAAGTTCAAATGTTAGCAATCAAACACAACCTGCAAGTTCAAATGTTAGCAATCAAACACAACCTACAAGTTCAAATGTTAGCAATCAAACACAACCTGCAAGTTCAAATGTTAGCAATCAAACACAACCTACAAGTTCAAATGTTAGCAATCAAACACAACCTACAAGTTCAAATGTTAGCAATCAAACACAACCTACAAGTTCAAATGTTAGCAATCTGACACAACCTACAAGTTCAAATGTTAGCAATCTGACACAACCTACAAGTTCAAATGTTAGCAATCTGACACAACCTACAAGTTCAAATGTTAGCAATACGACACAAACTACAAGTTCAAATGTTAGCAATCAAACACAACCTACAAGTTCAAATGTTTTAAAGCTTTTTAATATTTTTTTTTGATTGTTTTTTTTTGTGTGTGTGTGCTTTCTTTTAATTTAAGCTGTTCACTTGTGTGATTCAAGTTTTCAGTGGGTTTTTTTACTGTGCTTTTTTAATTATAAAAATGCAAATTAAACACTTTTTTAAAACCAGACTGCCAATCAAAGCTGATCCTAAATGAATTGAAAAGATGAACATTTTTAACATATCTTGGCATTTAATTAAACAAAGGGAAGACTGCAATAATTATTGATGAGCTCTTTATACAGGCAAACGATTCAACTTGAGTGTAGAAAAAAGCTGAAATTTGTTTTATTTGTCAAATTTATTTTCAAACATATGTTTGTTCACAGACATTCTTTGTGTGATTCAAATACTGTATATCAAAAGGGCAACATTGAAATCCGAGAAAGTAAAAGAAGAACTGCCGAATGATCACTAGAATGAAACACTAAAACTAGAGGATAGAAGAACAAATAGCAAAGTAATAATAATACATGAGGTATTTAATTCTAACTTGGAAATACAACACAAAGATTATAAAATACAATCCTCAGATAGAAATAGCGATAAAAAAAACGTTCCTTATCCCGTATGCAAGAACAAACACAAACAATTTCTCATTCTTCCCGTCCGGAATTCGGGTGTGGAATGGGTTGCCTGAGGAAACCATGAAAATCAAAACACTGGCACATTATCAAGGGGCCATCCATATATTACGTATGCAAGGAGGGGGGTCTTTAATTAAAGGCATTTTGCGTATGGATGCGTACAGGGGAAGGGGGGTCTCTGAATGTGTACGTACGCATAAGAAATTTAATTTGCACAATACTAAGCTAGTAACGTAAATCGCTCTGGCTGCAAACGGCATTCGAGACCGACCGAGTCAAGACTGATATGCAATAATGTTTTATAATTTAATGCAAACGAAATTCTGAACTTTTAATTACTTGAAAGTAATTAACATTTGATTAAAGATGCGCATTTTGATGTGACTCCCCCTCCTCACTTTTCGTCACAACTGGTCGACCCCCCTCCACCCCCAGGTGCGTGACGTCATTTATGGAGGCCCCTTTCGCCCACCGGTGCCCCAGCCGTTATATATACATGACGAGACGGCGATAGTTTTTTTATGCAGTGTTCAAGACAATAAAATTTGAATGTTCTATTGTATTTCTTAAATAATGTCAACATGAAAAACACGATATTAACAAAAAAGTATAAAGGGGCCGTCCATTAATGACGTCACGCGATTTTGGCAGATTTTACCCCCCCCCCTTTTTTTCGTTACACTTCATCACAAAAACTTAGACCCCTCCAATATGACGTCACAAAGCTTTTAAACTAAAAGCCGTATATTCTAATTGAAAATTAGCATGTTTCAAATTGCATTTTTTTATCATTTAAGTATGAATTTAGTGTAAGGCTGCACTCTAATGTCGTAACACGCGTGAATCCACTGAAAACGTTATTAAATAAATTAATTGCAAGCAATCAAATATTTTAGTGAGACTTTTATTTAAAGTTGCGTATTTGGATATGACGTCACATTTCTTAAACACCCCTCACCCTCATCATACATCGTCTCAAACATCTTATCTGTTTACAGACGCTCCTTCTATACAGAAGATTATTGCGTCCTACGCTTATCTATGGTTTGTGATTAGTCCTGCATTTTTATTAGAGATTTAAATGTTGATAAAGTGTTGGCTTTCCTGGTTTCTTCAGGCAACCCATTCCACGCCCGAATTCCGGACGGTGAGAACGAAAATTTGTATGTGTTTGTTCTTGCATACGGAATAAGAAATGTGTTTTTATCCTTATGTCTATCTGAGGGTTGTATTAAGTTATCTTTGTGTTGTATTTCTAAATTAGAATTAATTGCTTTATGTATGATTACTACTTTGCCCTTGGTTCTTCTATCCTCTAGTGTTTCAAGGCTTAATGATTTAACCAATGGTGTTATTCTTGTCAGTTTTGAATATTCTCCAGTAATGAATCTGGCAGCTCTTATTTTAATTTGTTCTAGTTTATCAATTCTTTCTTTGGTGGATGGGTGACCCTACTCCCCCCTAGGCTCATGACGCCATTTATGGACGGCCCCAAAGAGTAAAAGCAATATCTTTTGACTCTGGCTTAAAATTAATGTTTCAAAACGGGGAGGGTGGGGGTGTACCGGGTACAACAGGGGGGAGATACGAAAATACGACTTTTGTGCGTACGTAATATATGGATGGCCCCAAAATCTAATAAAAAATTCAAAACTGGACACATAAATTACTGTTGATATAAGACAAGACTCACTTCTCAAACAGGCTTTCACCTGAGCTCCACCACCAAACACTACACAAAGTTCTCTGAATGAAGCATACCGTACTGAAGCAGAACTCAGTGCTCATAAAAAAAATAAACAAGCTTCAAATTTACAAGATGGAAATGACAATGAGGAGAAAGTCTTGAAATAATAATAAAACCCCCTTCTATTTTATGGGTAACTTTGTGCCCGACATTTTTTAAGAGGACTGTGACTATAGCGCTGAGCGTGCAACGTAAAAGTATGCTGTGTTAATAACAAAAGCTGATATGCACGGAAGGAGAGATGTCCATGGGTTTCAATAAATCAGCAAAACCATAATTCCTAGCGACATCACATGCCATTTAGCCATAGATACGCGATTGAATCAACCCTGTTTAAGGACGCTATTATTAGTGGCGTCTATATGTTTTCATCCCAGAGGCTCCACGTTATACAGTGTCCAGGCTCATAGTGTGGTCTGTGTTGACTGGCATTCTCTTGTTCATCATCTGGCACATTTTTAAAGGTAACAGGCGATAGTGTGTATGTCGCTGGAACAGTTATTTAAGTAATGTTCCGTTGCGTCCGTGACATAATCCGTTATGTACATGTTAGCTGACACTGTGTTTAGGTTCAAAATAAAACAAAATATACTAGGGAATCAACTAAAATGGCGGGCAGCTTTCGATTCTTCCTTCTGCCTTTCCCGCAAGATAAAAAAGTATATGTCCTAGGGCGAAATTGTCTAAAAGTGAGTTCCGTTATGACCTGACTGTTGAGTGTCTGCTTGAGTTCCCGGATGGAGTACACCGTTATTAGGGACACGTGAGAGGTGGTGGGCATTTTGCTGACCACACGGCTCCAATGCCAGGAAATCCGGCCTACAGTGGAATTGAATAATACTGCAGGGGCTTGGTGACCAATGGGACAATAGTTCAGGGGCATGTGGGACTAATCAATAGGCAAGAGAATAGCGGAACTGTGAGGTGATGGTTGAGTTGTGATGGGATGGTGGAACTGAGAGATCGTGGTGGACCTGAGAAGTGATTGTGGACCTGTGAGGTGATGGTGGGCCTGTGAGGTGATGGTGGACCTGTGAGGTGATGGTGGACCTGTGAGGTGATGGTGGACCTGTGAGGTGATGGTGGAACTATGCGGTGACGTTTGTTATTACTAAAATTACATTTCAACATCGGTATTGGTGTTGACACGTGTAATGCCTTTCACGAGAATAAACAAAGTTTTATGTAATTGACATTAGAGGTCTCAGAACATCAATACAGAAAATAAAAATAGAAATGAAGTGTAAACAAAAAGTGAATTAAAAATGAGAGAGAAAGAAAAAATTAAACAATAACTCATGTTTATCTGTTAAACCTAATCACATTTTCGCTGTCTTTCACTCCCTCAGAGGAAATGATACGTTGGTCGTCTGCCTAGAACAACTCCAGGATCTCAAGTGTGTACGACGATTGCTCCTACTGGACAAGGAGCGTCTTGAGTCTCCACACCCACACGTCCGACGGCACGTGCCGTCCCCGCCCATGGGCAGCACCGGACCGGGACAACACAAGATGCCAGAGCCGGAGAAAGCCAGCCTCAACGAGAGGATGTGTCTGCGGGCCAAGAAAGGCTCCCAGGAGAAGCTGTGTCTGATCAGGAGCAAGTTGGCCCTCACGCTCCTGACACGACTGGTACGGCATGGAGAGAATGTCAATACATGTTGGAAGACAGAAGAGAGAGAGAGAGAGAGAGAGAGAGAGAGAGAGAGAGAGAGAGAGAGAGAGAGAGAGAGGAGGAGAGGAGAGAGGAGGAGAGGGAGGAGAGAGAGGAGGAGAGAGAGAGAGAGAGAGAGAGAGAGAAGGAGAGAGGAGGGAGGAGAGAGAGAGAGAGAGAGAGAGAGAGAGAGAGAGAGAGAGAGAGAGAGCCGATGGCTGCGGGAGGGAGAGACAGATACAGGGAGAAGAGAGTAAAATTGGAGAGATACAGCAGTGAAATGAAATGCGATTATGACTAATGACCATGTGCTAATTAGCTGCCCATTATAGTCAAAAGCTCTGTTTTTACGAGTTATTTATTTTAACTATAATGAATATTATTTTTGACGTGATGCACATGTATGCCGGTCGAGACGGCTGTTGGAGGGGAATTACAACAGCATGCCACCGAACGGTGGCGGAACGGCGGAACGTCCTTGGACGGCTCTGTTGCTCGTTTATACATAAAACACAAAACGGCAACAAAAGTTAGGGCACTATCTAATGTCCACTTTATTTACGAGGTTCGGTTGAGGGAATGTAGACATGACCTGGTGAGATAAGACAGAGACAACGGTACAAGACAGGGGCGGGATATGGTGGGTGGATACAAGACAGGGGCGGGATATGGTGGGTGGGTACAAGACAGGGGCGGGATATGGTGGGTGGGTACAAGACAGGGACGGGATATGGTGGGTGGGTACAAGACAGGGACGGGATATGGTGGGTGGGTACAAGACAGGGACGGGATATGGTGGGTGGGTACAAGACAGGGACGGGATATGGTGGGTGGGTACAAGACAGGGACGGGATATGGTGGGTGTGGGTTTTTTTCAAGAGAAACATATTATAAGTTAGATACTTGTCATGCGAGCCCATTCGTTTTTAAATCCTTTATATTAACTCGTGGTGTCTGCGGCCGACCGACCGACCGACCTTGCTTGCTTGCTTGCTTGTCGCCAAAACTTTTGATCGATTTTTAACCCACTTGCTCGCAAGATAGCGAGCTGAAATTTTGCAGGCAGTTTCGTACCGATGATAAAAACAATGTATCAAAATTTCAGATCGATCGCATGTACCGTAATTAAATTATTGATTTTTTAGATTATTTTATTTATTCCTATGTATCATGCTATTTTTTTAGATAGAGCGTCGCGGTGCGTATTATATTGAACAACCTTTCTGTCGCGCAATAAGGTGCGTATTTTATTGACAGCTCTTTTTATAAACATATTCCTGATCGGTGCGCATTATATTAAACATGTTTTACGACACAGCTGCAATTTTGTATTTCTGGATGGTCTGGCGCTGCGTATTATAATGAACATTCTTTTAAATTCTTCTCGTACATAAAGGATTTATAGTCAAAAACTTGGTTTTTTACGGGTTTTTCTTATTATTATGTCGACGTATTGTTCGATTATTAAATAGGTGTCACAAAGCATATATCTTACCTAACCACCCCCGGGCATTTCGTTATCTTATTTCTTGTGACGTTGAAGACTGACCCTATCAATTACTTTCACTCACTGTTTTACCAGTGTTACCCGCATGTCCCTGGGCATAATGACGCCACATCCGGCGAAGGAAACCCTTTAGCTTCCGAGGCTTACATTGAACCACGATTGGTTCTAATATGGAATGTACACTGTATGCAATACACTACAAGCACGTTTGACTTAAACTCTTGCGTGGTCACCAGAAAAAAACTACAACAATTGATACGTGAATAATCGCGGAAAGGTTTAAAGTTTAAACCCTTCTTTTAATGGCCACAGCATTGCTACTGACAATGGTTTCCAGTGGGTGAACCTCCCCAGCACGCAGTCGTTTTTAAAATAAAGACCTCAAATTGGCCAATTTTATCGGGTACAGTTTACCCATTAAACGAGGGCATTTCCTGTAGGTCTGCTACACTGAACCGTCTGAGAATGAGGTGGATACGAAATGTTACTAACAACACTGCGATAGTATGAACTGTAACTTGACAACACTGCGATAGTATGAAATGTTACTTGACAACAATGTGACATTACGAACTGTTACTTATACTTGAAAAAACTGTGATAGTATGAAATGTCACTTGACAATACTGTGATATTATGAAATTTCACTTGACAATACTATGACAGTATGAAATGTCACTTGACATTAATGTGATAGTATGAAATTTCACTTGACAATACTATGATAGTATGAAATGTCTCTTGACAATACTGTGATAGTATGAAATTTCACTTGACCATACTATGATAGTATGAAATGTCTCTGGACAATACTGTGATAGTATGAAATGTCACTTGACAACACTGCGGTGTTAAGACATGTCGACTGCGTGTTGACAACTGACGTCATCAAGAGATAATTTAGTGTAGCCCAATGTCTAATGTTGGAACTGCGTACACTAATCACGTGCCGTGCACGCGCTGTGATTGTTACTTTGTTCTTGGCCGTGCTAAGCGAGGGAGATATACTAAGGGAGCTCATTCAAGGGAGATAAAGCTAAACCGCATAAGATAAGGTACTCGTACTTGATTTCACGTATTGATCCACGCTTCCCAAACTTCCTCCACTCGCCCCCCCCCCTGCACAAAGACGGATAACCAGATTGGCTGTAACTGTATGTACATTTGTGTGATTGCCTGTATTTTTGTATAATATTAGGGCTGCGGAAATTAACGATTAATTTCTGGATTAATCGTTAAAAATGTTAACGATTAATTATTTGTTAACGATTAATCGACCTATCACTTGCAAATTATTGGAAGTCAAAAATTAAAAAAAAATAATAATAAAAAATAGTGGCCGATAAATAATAACACATTTCCTGACGATTATACGAACATTTTGGTTTTAAACTATTGACTGACGGGAATATTCATAAAGTTTATTGTATCCATTGTGAGAAATTGTTTGCCTGCCATGGTTCTAACACTTCGCCTACTTATCAAACCAAATGTAAAAGGGTATTAAGCTAATGGCAGTAATAGAGTCTCACTCAGAGACAGAAAATGACGACAGCTCTTCTGATGAATTACTGCGTTACAAAATGGAGATGAAAGTTCCTGAATCAATTAACCCTCTACAATGGTGGAAACTTAATGAACACCGATATCCAATAATGTCATTCCTTGCAAAGACCGTTTTGTGCCTACCAGTTACCTCAGTTCCATGTGAATGATTGTTCAGCTCGGCTGGTTATATTGAACCAAACAATGTCAACACACTTGTCTTTTTGCGTAGTTGGTTCAAAGATGACATATAAAGGAGACATTCCAGTGTTATTTAGATTTTCAACAAGAACTTTTAATAAGTGTGTTACTAAAGACATCATACATTTTAATTATTTTTTTTCGCTTTAATCGAAATTAACGATAAATTAATCGTTAATTTTTTCAAAAGTTAACGATTAAATTTAAATTAATTGTTAACAGCCGTATATAATATATATAATTTTTTTTTAGTTTGGAGTCGCAGTTGGGAAAAAATCTTGAGTTACTTTAGCCAATAAAACTCATGCGATGGCATTGTTTTTTTGGAACCTATAAGAAACTAAATAATTTTTTTTTAAATTATGGTCTTTTCCAAAGCAGAATTTGCCACCAGGGCGACTTACCACATCACCCGATCTCCCCACTATCTCCTCCCCCCTCCCATCCGGCGTTTAAGTACAGGAACCACGTTAAACATTCAGCGATTGAAACCCGTGTCGATGTTTTTAATGTGAGATGGGGAGGGACGGCCATAATTTCATTGTGCGTACAAACGGGGAGGCGGGAGTGTCAAATGTATGCTCGCAAGGGGAAGATGTACATTGTACATCTAATTAATTGGGGGTTCCCTAAAAGTTCATATCAACCTGAAATTTGTAGAATGAAGGGGCGCCTTGGCCGCGTAGTTATCTGAATAATGTCGCGCAGCAGTTTATAATTACCGCGCAGCAAATTTTTATTAGGATAATATAGTAACTGTTTGTGGGGTGTAAAATTGTGGACACAAATGGAAGCTGTGTACATGAGTTTGTTATTTTGCACACGGACCAACAAACCTTAGAGATAACATTGCTGTCTACCTTCAATTGATCCCGTGTACACACACACACAACTTGGCCAGCACTGACCACCATCAAATAATCTCCCCACCATACAATATTTTCCAGCACTGACCACAATCCAATTCCCCCCATACACACACATTTGACTACCAACAACTGATCTTCCAGATATGTACCCACTACAAAAACTTGACTACTAATGACCACCATCATAATGATATACCACACATGTTCCCACTACAAAAACTTGACCACTACTGACAACCATTCAAATGATATACCACACATGTTCCCACTACAAAAACTTGACCACTACTGACCACCATCATAATGATATACCACACATGTCCCACTACAAAAACTTGACCACTACTGACCCCCTCTCTAACCTCACACAGGTGTTCCTGGTCCTGACCCTGTCCTGCACGGCGGTCATCACCACGTCCATCTGGCTGATGATGAACTGCCGCGAGAGTTTCGCCACGGTCCGCCCCGTCATGCCTGAGCACGCGCTCTTCTGCACCAACATGGGGATGCCGGCCCTCTTCGCCTGCTGCACCATCCTCTTCACCGTCTTCGGCCTGGGCTGCACGGGGCGCCGCCTCACCGGCTACGCCCTCATCATCATCAGCTCCGTGGAGATCCTGCAGAGCGTGACCACGCTGGCCTTCTACAAGTGCAACACCATCTCCCACCACGACATCCTGGACACGGTCAACTCCAGCCTCCTGGGCTGTCAGCGGCCCGTGGGACTCAACCACCCGTTGTTTATGACGGCGGAGACCGCCATTAAAACCAGAACACCGGCCGGCGGCCCGCGTAGAGTTAAACGAGGCTTGAAAATGGCGGGTAAAGTCGATCATGGATACCGGTTTGAAACGCGCGGCCCGGGTCGGTCGCAACAGGAAGGAATCCTGGCGGCCACCTTTGAGAGAAACGACGCGCTAAAACTTGTGCAGAAACGACATATCGATCAGTTCAACAATAAAATGCGCGTGACGTCACATTCAGCCCCGGAAAGGAAAACAATTAAACCTTTTAATCCCGACAGGAGCCGACATTTAGACATCTCTAAAGGCGATGTCCAGTGCGTGATGAACAGCCCGTTTTTTACGCAGCTGTCTCTCAAACTCAGGCCCACTGAGGTCCACGAGTGCCTGGACGTTTGTTTAACCTATCTGGCCGTGTGTTTTAACCCCGTGTGGGCCGAGTTAGGCCCACAGGACGGTATTCCGTCGACGACTCCCATCTTCCAGGGTCCACAGGTTTCAGCGGCGTCGCCACAGCCAGCTTACAACGTCCGGCCCACCCCGAGGAGCCGACATACGTTCGACGAAGACGTTCTCGAGTGCGGACACATGGTCCTCAGGCACGTCAACAACCTGTGTTTCTACAACGACGAGGTGATCCTGCCCCTCTCGATATGCGCCCCTGTGTTCTACATCCTCCTGTCGCTGGGGTTCATCTACCTGTGCCACTGCGACAGACGGCTCAAGGAGTCCCCGACCCCAGAGATCAAGGTCCCCAGCCACACGGCGGACATCCCACGGCAGTGGACCTGGAGGCGGCTGACGTTTTTTAGCGGACAGGACTACGGCAGCGGCGTAACTTCCTGCCAATGCGGGGTGGGCGGGAAGGGGGCCTCCGGTACGCCCGGTCTCGGTCTGGGCCGCACCCCACACGGGACGTACTCATCGGTGACTCTCAACTCCGAGTGCTCGAGCTCCACCCACGAGTTGCTGCAGATGAAGACGCTGCCAGCGGCGGAGACTTCGCACGGGCTCGACCTGACACACGGTGCCTCCCGAGACACTCTCGACACGCTGCTGTCCGACGATCAAAGCCCAGCAGCGAAGCCCTGAAAAGGCCTTAAAATGGGAGGAACCAATCAGTGTTTCCAGAGAGTGGCTTTCACTTGAATGGTCCATTGCACCGGCCTGGTAGTGGTGTCGACCAATGTGGCTTGGCTGTGAACCAGCGTGACTCTGCCATAAACCAACTTGGCTTAACAGTTGGTCCACGCATGGTCTGACTATCGTGGTTTTTCTGTCTGCCAGCCTGGCTTTGCTGTGATTTAAAAAACAAACAAAAAAACCTATAATCGGTAGGATCAAGGACGAGAGTCCAACACCCAACAATTCTAAACACTGACTACAGTGACTGCACCAATAAATATCCCAAAAGAGGGAATGGATTGCCTACTGCAATTTCGATCTTGTTTTTAGATATTGCGCACAAACAAGGGGTTTAGTTTGGAGGAAGTGAATCAAATACATAAGAAAGATTTGCTAACAGTAAGCCAAAGCACGTTCTCAGAGTAATGTGTGTCCGTCACTGAAGATTAACCCATTAATATCTTCAGGATATGCCATACAATGTAACTGGTTTTGCTCAATTTAAACGGTAAAATATTGACCAATCCAAGAATATATGTTGTTAGTTTCTTGACTTGACCAATCCAAGAGTATATATTGTTAGTATCTAGACTTGACCAATTCAAGAGTATATGTTGTTAGTATCTTGACTTGACCAATCCAAGAGTATATGTTGTTAGTGTTTTGACTTGACCAATCCACGAGTAACATGTTGTTAGTATCTTGACTTGACCAATCCAAGAGTATTATATGTTGTTAGTATCTTGACTTGACCAATCCACGAGTAACATGTTTGAAGTATCTGCTCAAATACCAAGCCTTTTCACTGTCGATTTTTAATCAAAACTATTTCATTGTTTTACATACCATTTATGTTGCTTGACAAGGCCACTGTTGTATGATATGACATTTATGTTGCTTGACAAGGCCACTGTTGTATGATATGACATTTATGTTGCTTGACAAGGCCACTGTTGTATGATATGACATTTATGTTGCTTGACAAGGCCGCTGTTGTATGATATGACATTTATGTTGCTTGACAAGGCCACTGTTGTATGATATAACATTTATGTTGCTTGACAAGGCCACTGTTGTATGATATAACATTTATATTGTAATAAAATGTTCTCTTCTTTTCCTCTCAACCTGGAATTCCTTTGTCCATGAATATTTTACTTGTGACATTTTCCCTCAAGGACACAGTAAATATTGTTGTTTTTGTGGATAATCTAACGCCCCTGGGGTGTAACCACTATCAATTCTGGTAGATAACGTAGGTTATTAATTGACCCACTATCATATCTGTGGTGCCCATACTACAATCATCGTGTACCATCATATAAAGACATTCTATACCATTTAATTGTGTTACAAGCAAGTAGAGACATTCTATACCATTTCATTGTGTTACAAGCAAGTAAAGACATTCTATACCATTTCATTGTGTTACAAGCAAGTAAAGACATTCTATACCATTTCATTGTGTTACAAGCAAGTAAAGACATCTACCATTTCATGTACAGCAGTAAAGACATTCTATACCATTTCATTGTGTTACAAGCAAGTAAAGACATTCTATACCATTTCATTGTGTTACAAGCAAGTAAAGACATTCTATACCATTTCATTGTGTTACAAGCAAGTAAAGACATTCTATACCATTTCATTGTGTTACAAGCAAGTAAAGACATTCTATACCATTTCATTGTGTTACAAGCAAGTAAAGACATTCTATACCATTTCATTGTGTTACAAGCAAGTAAAGACATTCCATACCATTTCATTGTGTTACAAGCAAGTAAAGACATTCTATACCATTTCATTGTGTTACAAGCAAGTAAAGACATTCTATACCATTTCATTGTGTTACAAGCAAGTAAAGCCATTCTATACCATTTCATTGTGTTACAAGCAAGTAAAGTCATTCTATACCATTTCATTGTGTTACAAGCAAGTAAAGCCATTCTATACCATTTCATTGTGTTACAAGCAAGTAAAGCCATTCTATACCATTTCATTGTGTTACAAGCAAGTAAAGCCATTCTATACCAGTTCGTTGTTACTATCGTGTAAAATCACCAGTATTATTTCACAGTATAATAAAAGTACACTTAAATTTAAATTGTAAACATTTAAATGACGTCAAATACAGTAGCCGGTCTCTGAATAGCTTCTCTTGGCAAGTTATATAATAGATATGCACAATTTTTTATGAAAAAAGTATGTTTTCTTTAAAATTAATAGAATTAAAAGAACGGTAAAATTAAATGGACGTATCGACCAAACGTCTTCTTCAACAGACATTTCAAAAGTTCTTGAAATTTATTTTAATTTAAGTAAACAATAAGTGAAGCTTTGTTTTAAAAGTCCAACTAAGATCCAATTAGGTGAATGTTTGAAAGATCCCACAAACATACAGTTAGGTAAAGTTTTGCATAAGAATCTCGCCATGTCATAGTTGACAAAAGCTGAGAAACAGAGAAGGATGAAAAACTTACAAGACAGATGTTGCGTTCTCGGTTCTGGATAAAAGAAGACTAAGTCTCGACTCTTGTTCACGTATACGTCAAGCCTTTATTTGTTCATCAATATATGTACAGCATCTGATTCAGGTACCTGACGTACTCCATTCAACAATGTCCACTCACTTTAAGTTCATACATGGACCCTCTGTCCCTAATACGCTGGACACTCGATCCACCTCGATGTGTCACCAGCTATAACAGAGCCAACGCTCTATACTAAATGTCTAGCCCTAACAAGGGCTATGGACCTCTGCACTGGTGAGTCTTCATACGTCTCTCTGTCTCACACACACTATTTATCCACGACACGGCTCTCTAACTTGCATACCGGGTGAATACAATTAACATTATTCACAAGTGAACTCTTGTCACGCACGCCTTGAGCCGACTCACACACTGGCTCACAACAATCTCACAACAATCATTCGCAGTGATTCTCATACCCTGACAACAGACACATGTACTTTCGATCTTGACAATATCATAAAAGCCAATGTCGTTTCCTTTCGTCTGAATATCTGCTACATAAGGCTGCACATAAACACAGATCAGGGCTTGGCCACTTATCACATCAGGCCATCAAATCACAGATCAGGGCTTGGCCACTTATCACATCAGGCCATCAAATCACAGATCAGGGCTTGGCCACTTATCACATCAGGCCATCAAATCACAGATCAGGGCTTGGCCCCTTATTACATCAGGCCATCAAATCACAGATCAGGGCTTGGCCACTTATCACATCAGGCCATCAAATCAAAGATCAGGGCTTGGCCACTTATCACATCAGGCCATCAAATCACAGATCAGGGCTTGGCCACTTATCACATCAGGCCATCAAATCACAGATCAGGGCTTGACCACTTATCACATCAGGCCATCAAATCACAGATCAAGGCTTGGCCACTTATCACATCAGGCCATCAAATCACAGATCAAGGCTTGGCCACTTATCACATCAGGCCATCAAATCACAGATCAGGGCTTGGCCACTTATCACATCAGGCCATCAAATCAAAGATCAGGGCTTGGCCACTTATCACATCAGGCCATCAAATCACAGATCAGTGCTTGGCCACTTATCACATCCGGCCATCAAATCTCTACAAAACCCCTCAGGCCTTTAGAACCATTTTTACTTTGGTTTTATTCTGTCAAGGACGGGGTATTTTCTTATACATCACTTAACAAAAAACACGATTTCATATTTTTGGCGGGTCCTCTATTCTGGCGTCTGAAACTGTGCAGACGACGCACGACAGTCTCACAAACCCCTACCCCCCCCTGCCCCAATCCTCTTTCCGTGTCGTGTATCCATTAAACATCAAACGAAAGAAAATTCTAAGAACATGCACAGGGCAAGAATTTTTTTTAAAGTTCCATCGCAACACAATTTGCGGATTATTTTATTCTTATTTCATTTGTTCAGCATATATTTTTATTATTTCAAATTTGGCCGCAACGATTGGCATTAAAAAAAAGAGTGTGTGTGTGGTGGGGTGGGTGTGGGGAGAATTTTATATGAAGAGTTCCCGAAAAAAAAACAGCCGAGGTACATAAATGACGTCATGCTATGTCCGCTTTTTATGGATCTTTTTATCACAGTGCGATTTCCAGAAAAGATTTCGATAGGAAAAACGATGTATATTTTATTCAATGAGGCCGTGTTGGCTTGTAATACTTGATACACTTCCCATCAGCTCCTCCAGCTATGAACCTGTCTGCTCTAGTCTCCACACTCCCAGCAATCTACCTGTTTCCCTAGCTATTTACCAGTCTATTCTAACCCTTACTCCCCAAGTCCACCTGCTTCCCTGGTTATTTTACTCTCTGTGTTAACCGTCCTCCCCCACCTCAGGTGCAATTTTCCTTGATCACATCCCTAACCTGCCTGCATCAATTCATGGCACCTGGGTCCCTGACACCACTCTGTCTCTCTGTGCGTCTCTCCTTTATCTCATTCTCTCTCTTCTCTGTCTCTCTCTCCCCGTGTGATCATGTCTCTCCTGTCTCCGTGTGTTAATGTCTCCTCCACTGTCTCTCTATCCCCGTGTGTTAATGTCTCCTCCACTGTCTCTCTATCCCCGTGTGTTAATGTCTCCTCCACTGTCTCTCTATCACCGTGTGTTAATGTCTCCTCCACTGTCTCTCTATCCCCGTGTGTTAATGTCTCCTCCACTGTCTCTCTATCACCGAGTGTTAATGTCTCCTCCACTGTCTCTCTATCCCCGTGTGTTAATGTCTCCTCCACTGTCTCTCTCTCCCCGTGTGTTAATGTCTCCTCCACTGTCTCTCTATCCCCGTGTGTTAATGTCTCCTCCACTGTCTCTCTATCCCCGTGTGTTAATGTCTCCTCCACTGTCTCTCTATCCCCGTGTGTTAATGTCTCCTCCACTGTCTCTCTCTCCCCGTGTGTTAATGTCTCCTCCACTGTCTCTCTATCACCGTGTGATCATGTCTCTCTCTCCCCATGTGTTAATGTCTCCTCCACTGTCTCTCTCTCCCCGTGTGATCATGTCTCTCCTGTCTCCGTGTGTTAATGTCTCCTCCACTGTCTCTCTATCACCGTGTGTTAATGTCTCCTCCACTGTCTCTCTATCACCGTGTGTTAATGTCTCCTCCACTGTCTCTCTATCACCGTGTGTTAATGTCTCCTCCACTGTCTCTCTATCACCGTGTGTTAATGTCTCCTCCACTGTCTCTCTATCACCGTGTGTTAATGTCTCCTCCACTGTCTCTCTATCACCGTGTGTTAATGTCTCCTCCACTGTCTCTCTATCACCGTGTGTTAATGTCTCCTCCACTGTCTCTCTATCACCGTGTATTGTTTACATTCCCTCCATCAGTATTTATCTCCAAATGTCTCCTATTTGTATGAGTCAGCGTATGTCTACTATTGTGTCTATGTGAGTCTATGTCTCACCTTCTATTTCTGCGTATGTCTTAAACTGTCCCTGTTTGTGTCGTTTTTCTTCTCGTGTATCAGTGTATGTCTCCCCTGGTCTTCTCTCTCTCTCTATCTATCTATCTATCTGTATGTATAAGATGTGTATTTTCCTCCTTGTCTCTGATTCCACTTCAACTAATATGTTACGCCCACCAACTTTGGAGTAAGATCATAAAGTCATTTATAAGAATCCACCGTCCCTCCCCCCTTCACTCCATACCCGCGGGTGAGTCGTTAAACAATTTATTCTCCTCGCTGTAGTCTGGCAACAGCGCGGACCAAACTCAAAACACTGGCATTTTAACCGCTGTAGAGGATCATTTTCACGGACAACGCTCGGTCCGGATAAATGCCGGATCATTAACCTCTCGTGTTGGTATTTCATCTTTCTTCTCCTGGTTTGTGGGCAAGGGAGTAGGGGTGATGTGGTGGGGGGGTCAAGGTCACATTATATTGATCACAAACAGTCGACCAGTGAGGAAATTCTATTCGGTACATCACAAAGATAAGTACTTCCAAAGCTGTATTAGGTCAGTACTTCCAAAGCTGTAGTAGATCAGTACTTCCAAAGTTGTAGTAGGTCAGTACTTCCAAAGCTGTAGTAGGTCAGTACTTCCAAAGCTGAAGTAGATCAGTACTTCCAAAGCTGTAGTAGATCAGTACTTCCAAAGCTGTAGTAGATCAGAACTTCCAAAGCTGAAGTAGGTCAGTACTTCCAAAGCTGTAGTAGGTCAGTACTTTCCAAAGCTGTAGTAGGTCAGTACTTCCAAAGCTGTAGTAGGTCAGTACTTCCATAGCTGTAGTAGGTCAGTACTTCCAAAGCTGAAGTAGAATAGTGCTTCGAGACCTGTTGTAGTTGATTATTGCTTCACAGCCTAACAATACATGCTGTGTGTAAAAGACAATCGTTGGCAACATGAGGCCAATCAGGGGGAACAACTGAGCGAGACGACCCCTTGGACCAAGGAGTCATCTCATGGCTGCGACAGGACAGAGGCGTAGACATGGTTACTGCGGGAATCGGCAAAGACAAAGGTTTTTTTCGGCAAGAACAACCGCTTTAATGCCATACCCCTTCCACAATTCATTAGCAGCTTAGAGAAGGTCAACACGAGAGCTAAAATTAAATAGATTAGACTTCAACCCCAGAAGTCGTTAGAGGTCAGGGGACAGGAGCCAATCAGCGGCGTAGCGTGGGTATGTGCAGCCCAGGACAGAACCCAGGTTTGCCGCCCCCTCCCAACCCCCAGATAAATTGTTAAATCTATTTTTTAAAATCCTAGAAATTACTAAAAAGGACACTATAATTTTTTTAAATATAAAAATGTTAGAAATAAATAGAAGAGCTTCCATTTCTTGATTAAAATTGAAAATTTCTGTTTTACCTCATGGCACAATCTTAGATGCATCAATATTGTCAGCCATGTCATAATCAATAGCCACAACAGCAGTGTGGACGGTAATACATTTTTCATTAACTTAATTTTAGAGAAGCTTCTATCGCAGCTGGCATCACTTATGATAGTACAAAGAAACATTAATTATTAATATATTATATTAGGCAGGGTAACTTCGAGTATAAATATCTCAATAAATTTGGATCAATCAAGTGGGCTTGAATTTATTAATTCATTTTTCATTATAAGCATTTCTTTTATGGGCATCGCGCAAGAGGTAATGGAGCTGAACGCAAGCGGTGGCAACATCACAGACGTTTCGATGTTACCGGTCCTCAAAAACGATCGGTCTTAATAAAACCATAGTTTTAACGCATGCGAAGAAAATCATAAGCCAGTAGTAAAAATTACATGTCATCAAAACATAACTTTAGAGCCTTAATCGCATCAATTTAATTCGGCAAGTAATAAAAACAACCCGTAAAAAACCAAGTTTTTGACTATAAATCCTTTACGTATGAGACGTAACTAAAAGAATGTTCATTATAACACGCAGCGCAAGACCATCCAAAAATACAAAATTGCAGTTGTGTCGTAAAACGTGTTTAATATAATGCGCACCGATCAGGAATAGGTTTATAAAAAGTGTTGTCAGTAAAATACGCACCTTATTGCGCGTCAGAAAGGTTGTTCAATATAATACGCACCGCGACGCTCTATCTCAAAAAATAGCATGATACATAGGAATAAATAAAATAATCTAAAAAATCAATAATTTAATTACGGTACATGCGATCGATCTGAAATTTTGATACATTGTTTTTATCATCGGTACAAAACTGCCTGCAAAATTTCAGCTCGCTATCTTGCGAGCAAGTGGGTTAAAAATCGATCAAAAGTTTTGGCGACAAGCAAGCAAGCAAGGTCGGTCGGTCGGCCGCAGACACCACGAGTTAATATAAAGGATTTAACAAAAATCATAAAAATTTTCCCCGACTAGTCATAACATTTCCAGACTATTTTCCGCCTTTCGAGATGGGTAAAATTATTTTTATGAATTCCCGACTTTTTCCTGTTTTCCTGACTGAGTGTAACCCTGAATATAGTCTTCTTCTTCTTATATATACAGACACTCCTTCTATGCAGAAGATAATTGCGTCCACAGACCATGACGGACGATGATCTGTTGGCAAGTGATGCAGCGTTCACAAGCCACGGCTAAGAGGGTTCCACGCATTACCCAGCCGCCTAACTAGTGTTAGGTACCCATTCGGAGATGGGTGACTCAGGGACGCCCTAGGTCCCGGGAACAAATCCTTTCCTTCACATGGATTCAAACCCGTGACCATCGGTACGCCAGTCGAGCGCGCTGCCACTCGACCAACGCGCCCCACACTTTATTTCTTTCATCAATGTTTACCTCGGCATTTATTTAATTGCTAGCAAAATACCCGCGCTTTGCTGCGGTAAATTAAGATTTCAGTAAGCGTTGAGAACCAGCTTAACACAAATTCAAAACACCAATTGATTTCAATCTGAATCATGATGGATATAATATATATATATTAACTTCACCGTCTTGTCTGTCTGTCGTAGTCCCGCAGAAAAACAAAAACGAAAAGTAAAAAATGACACACTTCTGCTACCATTGCGGGAGGGTACTCAACAACTTCCCAAAGTTTCATGCTCCTACCTAAACGGGAAGTTAGATATTTAATGATGAGTCTGTTTTATATAGCTCATATAAGAAAAAAACTTCATTTGGGACCCCCGGCCCCTTAGTGAATGTTAATTTTATATTTGTTTTGATTGTTACCATAGCGGGAGGGTACTCAACAACTAAGTTTCATGCTTCTACCTACACGGGAAGATGGGGAATTAGTTTTCATTCAGTTTTATATAGCCCATATACGGAAAAAAACGGTTTTTGGCCCCCGGCCACCCATGAGTGAAAATTGTTAAATTCTTTTTCGCCAATTATCGTCATAAGAGTGTACTAAGCAAGTTCCCAAAGTTTTAGCTTTTACCTTCACGGGAAGTTGGAGAATTAGTGTTGAGTCAGTTTTTAATAGTAGAAAAAAACTAAATTTGGGGCCCCGGTCCCCAGTAAGTGATAATTTATATAATTTATTTACCTGTTACCATCGCGGAATGATACTGAACAACTACCCCAATTTTCCTGCTTTTGCCTACTCGGGAAATAGGAGAATTAGTGATATTCAAATTGTATATAGGCCATATAAGGAAAAAAAACGTTTTTGGGCCCCCGGCCCCCATGACTCATGGGCCATGAGTCTTAATTTTAAAATTCTTTTACGCCAATTTTCGTCGCGAGAGGCTACTCAACAACTTCCCAAATTTTATGTTTCTGCCTACTCTGGAAATAGGAGAATTAGTGATGAGTCAGTCAGTCAGTCAGGGCTTTGCCTTTTATTAGTATAGACTATTGTATTACCCGTCAAAAATGACGGAAGTTTTCAAAATGGATATATTTCAGTTTTTGTAATTGTCCCTTTTGCTTGAAAGCCGCATAGTAAATAATCAGAAAATGTAGAGACCAAGAGAGAAAAGTTAAATCTCTTTTCCATATTGAACAATTTTATGCGGACGTTTGAAAATGGTGTTTTTTTGTTGTTGTTTTTTTTTATGCAATTTTTTTTTCAAGGCTATTTTTTAGAGGTGCGCTTTCTAAAATCTAGCGTTACGAAAGGACATAGCAGAGTATATATTTTGGTTATATATA
Organism: Ampullaceana balthica; assembly: GCA_944989445.1. Taxonomy (NCBI): domain Eukaryota; kingdom Metazoa; phylum Mollusca; class Gastropoda; family Lymnaeidae; genus Ampullaceana; species Ampullaceana balthica. The sequence goes on along the minus strand of CALYLW010000266.1, from coordinate 504,534 downwards.
CGAATATATGTGTTATGAGAAAACCTCCAAGCTTAGGCTTCGCGTTATATAAGTTTGCATGAATAATAATGATATAATTTATTATAATCAGGATAATAGTTAAATGCATAGTGAATTACACACAGCATAAGGTGATACTACAGCAAAGAAGTTTGAAGTTCGAAGCATTAACAAATATTGCTGAGGAGTCAGCCGGACGTTAACTTGCGGCATTGAATAGTGCGCACCAATTATGAGTGCGCCAATAATACAGCGCAGAGCGTTAAAAATAACTTATGTGACTGTACTGTGATCCACATCAAGGACATCTGTGATTTGAAGCAGTTTAAGCTTCATTGATGATTATGACTTGTCAGTTTATTCGCCCATTTGTCCATACATTATTACCACAACATTACCAAAACATGTAAAAAATAAAAATGTAATTTTTACACATGTTAATAACAAAGAACTATTCATTTTGCATGAAACGTAGTAAGCAAAGTTTGTCACAGGATAACAGAAAAGATTAAATTATCAACTGTTAATCATATTTACAATTTAATATAAACGTGTTAGTAATTCACATAAACGTTTTTATTATTGTCAAGTCAGCACCTTTTCAAGATCTATTATGACTTGTCAGTTTATGCGCCCATTGGTCCATACATTATTACCTTTACATTATCAAAAACATGTAAATAAAAAATTGTAACTATTTACAAATATGAATAACAAAGAACTATTTATTTTGCATGAAACCTTTGAAGTAATATGTTAATCACTGGATAAAAGAAAATATTAAAGTATCAACAGGTAATCGATATATAAAATTTAATATACACGTTTTAGGAATTCTAATAAACGTTTTCATTATTGTCAAGTCAGCACCCACTTCCAGTTCTATATTAAAAGCAAAGATTTTTTAAATTCCAAATTAGTCTAAGACGCATTAAAATATTACATGTAAATTACAATAAAAAAACTTCTGTGGGGAGGAGTCTGATTTTTAAATATGTTATTTTTTTAAACATACAAATATGCAATCTCAAAGTGTATAAAAGAAAAACAGACGCTAAACTGAAGCATAAGTTGGCAAATTTCATTTGCAGTAATAAATAATGGCTTTGTAGTTCAAAACGCATCGAAACTTGACAACCGAACGACAACCAATTGTAAATTTCATAAACCGAAAAACGAATCTTATATATTAATATAGAAAATTAAATTTATAATTACGTACGTAATATTGACATGGACACATACACAAAAACGGACATTTAATACAAAAAAATAATAATAATATTAATCACATCAAATAAAACATGGCTCTTTTTACTTCGTTCCCTTCACACATAAATAAAAGCTCAAATAATGACGTCACGTCACAATATTTTATGGACAGAAACACATTTTGTTAAGCTCGAATGCAACATTTTTACTCCTATATTTTCATTTTTTATCGGGATTTACCTCGCATAGCGTCACGGACAGACACTACGTGACAGATTGCAAATTATTTTATTTTAAAATGTATATTAAACATTATTTTTTAAGTTTTTCATTTTAAGAAGCTAATGAACAACGAGGAATTTGCCGCCCGCCCAAAAAGTGCAGCAATGAGAATTCGATTGGCTTGTGTTTGTAATTGATAGGGTACAGTTATTTTTGCTTTTACAACAGGAGTATCTGTCAAATTTGAAGAATGAGTTAAAGTTATCAGCAAATCAGTGTGAAATTGTCACAATACTTAAGCCTCTTGGTTTTTCAATTCAGCAGCATATGTATCAGAAGAATTTATATCCAATGTGTAGTTTGAAGTATTAGTAGTTGAAATGTTTACATATTTTAGGATATTTCCTTCCTTGATTTCTTTATCGGTTTCTTATATCGTTTCTATTTTATTTTGTCAATAAGCTCCACTTTCTTTTAACATTTTTCTTTGAAGCAAATTAACGAAGAGAAATTTGCCGCCCCTAACAAAGTGCCGCCGGGTCATTTGCCCTCTTGCCCCCCTATCGCTACGCCACTGAAGCCAATAAAATGTGGTATGAAAATTATTTGCCGAAAGAAAAATATTATCTGTCTTTATATTCAGCAGAGTATATGAAGTAAGCAATGCATACTAGGAAGGAAAGAAAGTGGTGATTATGTATAAACAATGCATTGAATTGCGAGTGGGGGGAAAGGTTAGGGGGGATTAGGTCAGAGGTTATAGCTCTTTCTATAACTCTCCATCATAGGAGTTATGTCAAATTAGATCATCCATCAGAAGATCTCTGTAAAACTAGATCATCGGAAGAGCATTCGTCAAATTATTTCATGAGACGAAATATGTCCAATGAGTCTGGTGTCATATTTCACTCCGTGTCGTCCGTCGGTTGATGTTGAATGGCAGTAAATATCATGTGTCAGCATGTCAGCAGATTTTAATGTATAGTGTGTCAACAATCGAACATTAGGTTAAGGTGAATACATTTGCAGACGGTGATACAATTCACCTAATGCAACAAGAACCATCAGGGCCGGACTAACACTCCGTCTTTCCGTGCAAATGCACGTAATGAAAATATCGAGGGGCGCAAAATTCATTTTAAGAAAACGTGGAGGAGCGGTCCGAAAAATGAATTTATAAAACAAGTCCTGATTAAAAAAAAACGTAAAAAAACAAGCTTTTGACTATAAATCCTTTTTGTAAGAGACATAACTAAAAGAATGTTCATTATAATACGCAGCGCAAGACAATCCAAAAATACAAAATTGTAGTTATGTCTCGTAAAACATGTTTAATATAATTCGAAACCGATCAGGAATCTATCTATATATATAATTCTCTTCGTGGTCGGACCCTGCGAGACACCAAGCTGCAAGTATGTTCAACAGATACTAATTTTAGAAAGCAGCGCACCAAATTACTGCACCAATGCATCAAAAGGTGTGCAAATTAAATATGCGCTGTAAAAAATTTTTTATATGATGTCATTGTTTTCGCTGATATTTTAATTTTGTAAAAAGGGAACAATGTAAAAAATTATAAAATACTTTGTATACATTTCAGAAAGTTTAATATTTCGTATTGATCAAACAAGGACAAGTTAGTTGGGATTTTTAAAAAGGTGGGCGCCGTAGGCGCCCTAAGAAAGTGCATTTTTTCAAAATAAATAGATTTCAGCCGAACACTTCCGTCATTTTTTACGGGTGATACGCCGCGGGTCTCTCCAGAGTTCCTTCTTTTCATTCACTCACAGTCGTTTGCCCAAACCCACCCCATTTTGACAGCTAGTATGTTTATAAAAAGTATTGTCAATAAAATACGCACCTTATTGCGTGACAGGCAGGAAAGTTTGTTTAATATAATGCGCACCACGACACTATAGCAAAAAAAGTTATCATGTTACGTAGAGATAAATAAAAATAATCTAAAAATTCATTAATTTAATTACGGTGCATTCGATTTGTCTGAAATTTTGAAACATCATTTTATCATCGACACAAAACTACCTGCAAAATTTCAGCTCGCTAGCTTACGAGGAAGTGGGTTAAAAATCGAGCTAAAGTATTTTTGACAAGGGCTCAGACACCACAAGTTAATATAAAGGATTTAAAAATGAGGTAATAAATCCTTTTAAAAAAAATTGCATAGCATAAAAAATTTCCTTTTAAATAATAGACAATTCATAACTTCACAACTATTATATTATAAAACAAAAATTCGATTTTAACCCGGGCCGCAGTGCATTTTACTACCAGGGGATATATCGTTCTTTCTACGTCGCAAAGCAAATGGTGTAACTAGGATATTTTGCGCCCAGGGAAAAATCATTTTAAAAATATAACATTGGCGCCCCCGACCCTTTTCGTTTCATCAAATTTTAGTGTGATATAACGTTGTAAGCCTCATTTTTGCGCCCCTGTACCTTGGAGCACGGGAACATATTTACCTCACTGCCCAACATTGTTATGACTTGGACCGGCGCACAGTACAAAAGGGTTTAACTTTGATTTCACAGCTGATTCCAGCGGGCGTAGGTTCACATCAAACAATTATATAAGACATCTTAGCAATGGAGAGAAAATTACCAGATATGGTTGCTGTATTCTGTAGCTAAAGATTCTGTTTTTTAGCCTCTGCTGCAAAATTTTGCAATGGCTACATCTTTTTAGCAAACGATTGCTATGGAAATTGGAAGCATTTAGTACAAATCCTAAAAAATCATGAAACTACAAAAACATTTAAAATTTCTTGAATCGAGTGTTCGTTTTAAACTTCGCAAACAATAGATGACGGGTATTTACGATCGTCAAACTTATACCATAATAGCTGCTTTTAGGGATACTAAAGAAAATTTATATGAACATGATCAGAGGCGACACAAGGGTTTTTGCCACCCAGTGCGGTAGCTCATGGTGCCACCTCCTCACGACTTACCCCATAGACCTCCAATTCTTTGATATTGTCTAAAAATGGCACTTATTTTTTTTCGTCATCGATTTCAGGACGGCCCCTTCTTTTGAAGAACGTTCAAGAATTAACTTTATAACCTCGCAGTGACATCAGGTGGGGAAGTCGTGGAGGTATAAAATAGGTCAAATATATGATGGATTGGTTAGCATTTACGAGAACAATAAGCACTTGGACTACTTACGTAACTACAACTATTCAAATTTCGTATTGTTCTGTAGTGATATGTGTTAAGGACTAGCCTCTTATGTTATGGACGAGCTCCCAAGGTACTTAACAATATGGTATAAGATATTAACTCATATCAATCTCATTGGTAAACGCATGCTGGGAAAAAATAATAATATTGCATTGTCAATAACAATTTTGAGAAGTTCCCAAATTATTTTCTTAAGAATCTGAGATCGTATAATCACTTTAATGTCATCCTTGTTGATGCCGGCAATTGGTATACGATAGATGCAGATTTAAAACAATTTGACTCAACACAAGGACATCGAGTTCGTGGAAAAAAAGTCTATTTGATAAAAATCAGGTCGTGCCCACAATGGATGCAAAAAGATACTAATTTGAATTCTTTTACCACCTTGTTGACACTGCAACCAAGTTTTTAGAACACATATTTTCTCAGCTGCAACATCACAACAGTTACTTATGTTTTTTTTATATCATAAATAATAAATATGAAATTAAATATGTTAGTTCTTCCTGATGTTTGCAAATTGCAAAGATTAGGTAATCCTTTTCACATATCGAGAGTGTACAATTTGGATACATAATTTCTAATGAAATATCAGGAGAGTATTATCTATTAAAAATATTTAGAACTTTTGGAAGTTTTGAAATTCATAACAAAAATAAAAAATGCTCCAAATTTGAGCGCTGATCTTCGGAATTTTAGTAACTTCCGATACGAGGAGAGTAATTTTTTCAAACTAAAAATAATCAAGAACTATTTTTGGAACAAAATCTCAAACAAGAGTGTAAACCTCGCTATATCAGCAGTTGTGCATGAACTCAGTAACAGCTTAAATATTTCTAAATTATTTAGAGAGGTCTCTGAACTAAAAGTTCCTTTAAAAATGTCTGAGTAAAATCTCATGTTAACTGTTGTTTTTTTTTCAATGAAGACTTTTAGTAAAATTTAATTACAAACAAGTATCTGTGTTAATTACTGATTTGTTTTTGGATGTCACTAAAAAATATAAAACAGCCATATTCATATATGGGCTGTCCATAAATGACGACACGCGATTTTTACTGATTTTAATCCCCCCCCCCTAGTCACACTTCGTCACAAAAGCTTAGATCACCCCTCCAATATGACGTCACAAAGCATTGACACCCCCCTCTCTAAAAGCCGTATTTTCTAATTTAAAATTAGCACGTTTCAGATCATTTTTTTTCATTTAAGTATGTATTTAGTGTAAGGCCTCACCGTAATATTGTAAAACTTATGAAGCCTTTGAAAACGTCATTAAATAAATTGCAAGCAATCAAATATGTAAGTCGAACTTTTATTTAAAGTTGCACGTTTTGATGTGACGTCACAGTTCTTAAACACCCCCTCACCACAAATGGGTGAACCCCCTTCAGGTGCCTGACGTCATTATGGGCGGCCCCATACAATTTTTAAAGAATATTTAACTTGTAATTACATAGGGGCGCAATTTTTCACTTTTGCAGGAGTGGTTCAAAGGCTAAGTCCGGCCCTTAGTACCATTGTTGTTAAGGAATTCTACCAGGACTTCCAATGTTTTAAACTCACTATTCAAAGAAATCAGATTGTTTATAAAAGTTTTTCGCTCTTTACAAGCCAAGGCGCTGGAAGAATATTTTCAAGGGCTGTAACCAAAGTTTCGTGAGTAGGCACAAAACAAATGATTACCACCCCTTGTAAAAAAACAGCTTCCTTATTTTATCTTATCTTTATTATCTTATCTATACAGACGCTCCTTCTATGCAGAAGATAATTGCGTCCACAGACCATGACAGATGATCTGTTGGCAAGTGATGCAGCGTTCACAGACATTGGCTATGAGGGTTCCACGCATTACCCAGCCGCCTAACTAGTGCTAGGTACCCATTCGGAGCTGGGTGACTCAAGGACGGCCTAGGCCCCGGGAACAAATCCTTGCCTTCACATGGATTCGAACCCGTGGCCAGTACGCCAGTCGAGCGCCCTGCCACTCGACCACCGCGTCCCAATTACGTTTTTAACCTATGAACCACATAATGCTCTAACGCGCAAGGTTTCAGGTGAACGTTTTTATATATTGTTCAAATAACATGGTGTAGAAAAAAATTAATATAATATTACCTTAAACATAAAACAAAACAGATAAAAGTAAAAGGTTCATTTAAAACCTTGTGATAAAATTAGGATTTTCGTAGCTGCTTGTTGCATGTATTGTTTGTTGTATTATGTGCCATGTATTGTTTGTTGTATTATGTGTCATGTATTGTTTGTTGTATTATGTGCCATGTATTGTTTGTTGTATTATGTGTCATGTATTGTTTGTTGTATTATGTGTCATGTATTGTTTGTTGTATTATGTGTCATGAAACAATGTAAAATACTTAAATAAAAAAAGGTGAGAAATTTGAGGGAGCATTGATCAAACATCAAATTATGGAGAGTAAAGCAGTGGAAAGAATTCACTTATCAAAATAGGTGTTAAAAAAACAACTATTTTGTGCAACATGTAGCATACTCACATAACAGTAAACTTTGAACACATTCGATATGATGGAGAGCTCCTTGGTGTCTGGATTCTTTTGGACACTGCGGAGAAAACAAGGGGGATCAATCTCAGGGCACCCAATCAAGTGTAAACATCAAAACAAAATTTTATTGGTTCAAACATAATTGATTTTTCTCTTCAATTATTCTGTTTAAAAAGGATAAACTGCAAATGTAACAAATTAGTTTCGCCTAAAAGATTCCTTTTCAAAACATTTAGGCCTACATGTAAATAAGCCGGACATCTATCATGTAGAAATATGAGAGCAGGATTATTCAATATTCACTCATCACAGGCTGAATGAAAGGGCAAATGTCAATAATTAAACTAAAGATTAGAATAGATCAAATAGGTCTGTATAACTTTTCCTGAATTACTAATAGAGTGTCAATTTTACTTTCTTTATCCAAGATTCAGTTATAAACAGAACAACAATCACTCAAGGGACAGGAGGAGTTAACACAGAGAGGGAGCTTTAGTTCCTGACGAACGGAATAATCTACCACAACTAAAAATATTTATATCAATTATACATTGGTGTCCAATTAGAAAAATTTCAACAGTAAACAAAAGACATACACATCATTTGTCATCAGTAACAAATAACAGATGTGTACATTCACTAAATATAACAAGACTTCCATCACTCTAAACCTGTGATTCCTTATTACATGTATCTACGAAACTTTAAAACATTTTTTTTTAAACTCTCATCTTACAGAATTAAAATGTTATTTGAAAATATTCTTATTAAAAATAGAGCAGTCATAAAAAACAGAGGTTTGATTTAAGATAAGATGAAAAAAGTCTTTTATCTATCAGAAATATGTAGCAATGTGTTTTGATTACATTGCGTGTATTCTGTTGGTTAAATAAAACACATTAAGCTAAAAATCTGATAGAGATAACTTTATTTGAATGGGAAAATGTGTTCTAAAATTAGGTGGACTTTGACTAAGGTTTTTGCAGCTCAAAATTGGTTAACAAAAATTGTTGTTAAGTTATCCATCATGAGGTCAGAACTTTGTTGTTAAGTTATCCATCATGAGGTCAGAACTTTGTTGTTAAGTTATCCATCATGAGGTCAGAACTTTGTTGTTAAGTTATCCATCATGAGGTCAGAACTTTGTTGTTAAGTTATCCATCATGAGGTCAGAACTTTGTTGTTAAGTTATCCATCATGAGGTCAGAACTTTCAATAAGAAAATAAACTGAGTGATGCTTTGTCTTTTCCTAAAATAAATAATTAATTATATATATATATATATATATATATGTTTGTTCGTCCGTCGATAGGACGAGAACCACTCAAGTCATCCGAGGATAGTATGTGCGTGCGCAGATGGCCGATGAGGCCGATCCTTACACGGTAGGTTCGGGAACAGACGGGACAAGGGACGAGTGAGACATCTCCAGGAGGGTTGACAGCATGGGCCTTTCGGGCTTGCCTCTTCTTTTCTGCGGCGGTGATCCGGTTTGCCTCACATGACTTGGCACCTTCGTGGATGGAAGAGCGCCAGGTGGATTGGTCCATTGCAGCTCGTTCCCACGTGTCTGGATTGATGGCAAACACTTTCATTGAGGCTTTCAGTGTGTCTTTGAAGCGTTTCTTTTGCCCACCGTGGGACCGCTGGCCATACTGGAGCTCACCATAGAAGATTCTCTTTGGCAGTCTTTCATCTGGCATTCGGACAACGTGCCCTGCCCAGCGAAGCTGGGTCTGCATCAGGAGGGTGAAGATGCTGGGGAGACCTGCCTTGGTCAGTACCACTGTGTCTGGAATTTTGTTCTGCCACTTTATGCCAAGAATCTTCCTGAGGCTTGTTGTATGAAAGTGGTTAAGCTTTCTTGCATGGCGCTGATAAACAGTCCAAGTTTCACAATCATATAGCAGTGTGGGGAGCACCACTGCCCTGTACACTTTCAGATTGGTCTGGATGGTAATGCCTTTTCTGTTCCAGACATTAGGGTACAACCTGCCAAAAGTGGAGCTGGCTCTGGCAATTCTGACGTTCACTTCGTCATCAATGGTGACATTTTGAGACAGTGGGCTGCCTAGGTATGTGAACCGGTGCACTGTGTTGAGTCTCTGGCCGTTGACAGTGATGTTGGGCTCTACGTAGGGCCTGCCAGGCGCGGGCTGATGGAGGATCTCAGTCTTCTTAGTGTTGATTGTCAGACCAAAGTTTGTGCAGGCGCTGGAGAACAGGTTTACACTGCGTTGCATGTCGGCTTCTGAGACAGCGTTGAGGGCACAGTCATTAGCAAACAGCAGGTCTCTGATGATGTCTGTCATAACCTTGGTTTTTGCCTGGAGCCTCCAAAGGTTGAACAGTTTGCCATCTGTGCGGTACTTCAGGTTGACACCGACATCCTCGTCTCTGAAGGCCTCTGTCAGCATGGCGGAAAACATGGGGCTAAACAGTGTTGGTGCCAGGACGCAGCCCTGCTTGACCCCGTTTGTGACTGGGAAAGGATCAGAAAACTCTCCGCTCTCTTGGACTCTGGCCTGCATGCCCTCATGGAATTGTTGCACCAAGACGATGAATTTCCTTGGGCAACCGTACTTGGCCATGATCTTCCACAGACCCTCTCTGCCAACAGTGTCAAACAGTGTCAAAAGCCTTGGTCAGGTCGACATAGGTGGAGAACAGGTCGAAGTTCTGCTCCTGACATTTCTCTTGCAGCTGCCTGGCAGCGAACACCATGTCGATGGTTCCTCGCTCTTTTTGGAATCCACACTGACTTTCAGGCAGGAGTCCTTGGTCAAGATGGACTGTGAGGCGGTTGAGCAGGATTCTGGCAAGGATCTTTCCTGCGATAGAAAGCAGGGATATGCCTCTGTGGTTGTCACAAGCCTGTCTACTTCCTTTTTGCTTATATAGATGTATGATGGTGGCATCTTTGAAGTCCTGCGGGATCGTCTCTTGCTGCCATATCAAGAGAAACAGCTGGTGGAGCCTTTCAGTCAGGGCTGTTCCCCCATCCTTGTAGACCTCAGCTGGTATGGCGTCAGAACCAGGTGCTTTGCCACTGGAGAGAAGATAGATTGCTTTCTGGGTCTTGAGCAAGGTTGGGGGGTCATCCAGTGCTTTGTTTGTGGGAACTTGGGGGAGACGATTGATGGCTTTGTCGTTGATTGTCAAAGGGCGATTTAGTACGTCATCGAAATGTTCGACCCACCTCTCCAAGATCTTCTCTTTGTCTGTGATGAGAGTGTTACCATCTGCGCTGAGGAGGGGGTTTGATCCTGAGGGTGTGGGGCCATGTACTTCTTTCAAGGCGTCGTAGAAGTTTTAATAGTCACGCCTGTCTGCGTAGCCTTGGATCTCGTCAGCTTTGTTGCCAAGCCAATCGTCCTGCATCTGACGGAGCTTCTGCTGAACAGTCTTGCGTATGTTGTTGAGTGCATCTCTCCTTGCCGTGGACTTGGGGTTATTGAGGATAGCTTGGTGAAGGTGGTGTTTCTCATCCAATAACTGCTTGATGTCTTCAGAGTTCTCATCGAACCAGTCCTTATGTTTCCTGGTCTGGGGCCCCAGGTTCTCTGTAGCTGTGGGGTAAATCAGCTCTCTGAGTGATGCCCAGTCTGCCTCCATGCTCTAGTTTCCTGGAGAGGTGGATTTCAAGCGCTCTTCCAGAGCATCTACAAAGGACTGCTTGCAGCTGTCTGTATTCAGTTTGGCAACATTAAGCCGTTTCGGGGCCTTCTTCCCTTGCTGGCGTCGTTTAGGCTGAATGCGGATGTTGAGCTTGGTGATGATGAGGCGGTAGTCTGTCCAGCATTCAGCGCCGCACATGGACTTGGTCACTCGTCCATCCTGCCTGTCCCTCTTTCTCACAATGACGTAGTCAATAACATGCCAGTGCTTCGATCGGGGGTGCATCCATGACGTCCGGTTACGAGTGGGGAGGCGGAAGATCGTGTTGGTGATCAGCAGTTCATGCTCAGCGCAGGCCTGGAGTAAAAGAAGACCGTTGCTGTTGCATTGATCCACTCCATGGTGTCCAAGGACTCCTTCCCAGGCAACGTTGTCCTTGCCAACTCTTGCATTGAAGTCAACTAGCAAGATGAGTTTGTCCGCCTTTGGAACGTCGGCAATGACAGTGTGAAGTTCTTCATAAAACTTTGCCTTTACGTCATCTGGATTAGTCATGGTTGGAGCGTAGGCACTGATGATGGTGAGGTGCTTCTTTCCACCCAGTGGGAGTTTCATGGTCATGAGCCTGTCATTCACTCCCTTTGGAAGTCCAGCCAGCTTTCCGACAAGAGTTGTCTTAACTGCAAAGCCAAAGCCTGCCTCACGTCGCTCCTCGCTAGGTCTGCCACTCCAGTAGAATGTGTAACCAGATCCTCTTTCACAGAGCTCTCCTTCTCCTGCGAGCCTGATCTCGCTCAGGGCTGCGACGTCGATGCCATATCTAGCGAGTTCTTTACCAATCAGGGCTGTTCTCCCCTGAGGTCTGTCTGCATCGTCTCTGTCCAGGACTGTGCGCACATTCCATGCGCCCATTATGAGAGGAAATATCCTCGTTTTCTTCTTTTTGTTTCCACCGCTGGTATGGGATGGATGACAAAAGTAACTTGCGCAGTGACTTGGATTTAAGTGAGAAGGAGTTGCGCAGTTCGTCGATCTCACTCTCTCGCCCGAGGCCATCTTATCCAGCGGCAGGACTAAGGAAGAATAGTCTGACAGTTTTATCATTTTGAGCATGCAAGAAAGTAATTTACAGAGGAATATTGTTCAGCAAACTTGCACTCATTTAGATTTTGTTTTTACTACACAATGATAATTTAACCAAAAGTTGGCAAAGGCACATGTGGCAAATGTCTACACGCCCCAGAAATATTTGGGGCCTTGTGACAAGAGATGTTACTTTTAGAGAGGTGCGGACTTGATAAGATCTTGTTTTGCAGTCATATTTATCTTATTAATTACAGATGCTCCTTCTATACAGAAGACTATTATAATAATTTAAAGAGACTCATACATCTCCATAAATAACACAAAATAAAGGAAGAAAAGCCAATTGTGCTACGAGAAACCTTTTTAATGGAGATATAACTTCAGATTCTGAAATGTCGAGGCTGTTGCAAAGGTTTTTTTCTTTTTTTGAGAATAGATAATGATGATAATTATAGGTTGGTCATCATAAAATGCTTGCTCATGTAAATTTTGATTGAATCCTTCATATAAATATGAAGAAAACTTTTGTTTATTAATGTCTTGTAGCTCAGCATAAGTGTATCTCTCTCATAAAAGTAAGTACAAGTAAAGTGTTTTAATTTGAATGGGTTTCACAACTTTGTGAAAGAGAAAGACACAAAATGAAAGTTTGTTTAAAACCTATGACAGAAAAAAGCAACATGAAAAACTCCCTCAAACCAACGCAATCATAAATTTGACTAATTTATTCAGTGAAAATAGCTTAATTAAATGTAAGGCTCAAAGTCACAGCTGACTGAGTGAGCAGGTAAAATGTATGGGTCTAATAAAAGAAAACTAATATTATTACATACAATGTCACAGCTGACTGAGTGAGCAGGTAAAATGTATGGGTCTAATAAAAGAAAACTAATATTATTACATACAATGTCACAGCTGACTGAGTGAGCAGGTAAAATGTATGGGTCTAATAAAAGAAAACTAATATTATTACATACAATGTCACAGCTGACTGAGTGACCAGGTAAAATGTATGGGTCTAATAAAGAAAACTAATATTATTACATACAGTGTCTTTTGTTTCAAGTTAAATAATACCTGATGAGGTCTTTGTAAAGAGATTTTGTTATATCCAAATAAGGTTGGACGTTATCTTCATACTGACATAGTCTACCTCCTAGACAAAGGTGAGAGAAGAGGAGAAATAAGAACTCTTCTCTTTCTGTCTCATTAAACTCACAGTATACATCTGAATCTTCATTCAGTAAGAGCTGAAAAACAATGAAAATGTATTATTACTGTATGTTCAAAAACTATTCTTGTCAATTTTCATGTAATACTTGTAGGAAAATTTGAAGAAGAAAAAATGTATCTCATTTAAAAGTAATTTGAAGATAACTTTTTATCTTGACCAATATTTTTAACGAACATTATTATGACCTACATTTATTTATAAATTGTCATTATCCCAAATAAAATTAAAAACTCATAAATTTCTTGAGAGCTTTCTAGAAAATTATTTATTAAAAACTATTATAATTAAATCGATTCCATTTCTTAAAGCAAATAATATGTTCTATCTCTAATAAAATAAAACCAAAACTTTGGTAATAAAATTAGCGCATTAAGTAAACCTTTTGTAGTTGTAAATATTACATAAGAAATTAACAACTACCTGCCGTAAATTGTCACTGATTGTGAAATCCTCTTGAAATTCATCATAACACTTTTTTATTTCTCCAGACTCTCTTGCTATTTCTCCATTCATTAGCTTATCAAAAAATGACATTGACAGTACTGTGCAAGGAACAACTTTGACTTCTACTCTTTTGGCTTTTGAGCCTGTAAAATAATTAAATCAGTGGAAGTTTTTCAAACTATCAATTGTTTTAAGGGAATTTTTTAGTTGTTATTAAAAAACTATATCTTGAAACATTCAAAATATTTCTATTTAATTAATTTAAAAGAAATCTAAAGAGAAGTACACATTGTAAATTGCTTTCTAATAGGATAGATAACATTAGTACACAAGTACTTTTTTTAATGATCAAATTTTAAGAATTAACAGAATTAACTAAATGTTATTTTTTAATAGACAATTAAAAACATAAACACTTCTAAAGGTATGAGCAAGCATTATTTTCTTCCTAAAATTAGTAATTTTGAAACCAAAATGTATGGTTTTAAAATACTTGTTTTTTTGACAAGAAAATGAAAATTTTACCTAAACTTGTATTTGTGCCTGAATCTGTCATCACTTGCACATTTGAAAAAACATTTGGATCTCTAAAGAAATCCTAAAAAATTAAATAATTAAGTTACAAATGTATTAAAGCTAATATATTTTTTTTAAATTTGCTACATAAAGAATATTAAGTATAGCTGTACATAAAATAATTCAAATTTTTGAAAAATCATTTGTAACTTCAGTTATATCAGAATCAATTGAAAATTCTTTTTTAAGGATGTTTTTAAAAAAATGAAAATTTGAATGGATTGATTAATGATTTTAATATATAAGAACCTACTAAAATTTACTCACCAGAGCAAATTTATTTATTTCATATGATTGAAAATATTGATCAAAAGTAAACATTTTAATCTTCATTCTATTTTTCATGGACCTGTTTGAAAAATAAGTAAAAATACATTTTTTATTAAAATCGTAACCATAAAGTATACATAATGATAATGTAAATATGTATACTTATTTATTACAATGTCATTATATTCTTTTATGTGAACTGAAAAAAATTAATTGATATCTTAATCTTATTAAAAAAATTACCATAATTTAAAAAAGTTAGAGGGAAAATTGAATATTTTTTAACTCTGCCTTAACATAAACAAATGAAAACAGAATAGCAGTACTTTATAAAGTTTAAAGTAACAATGTTTTGTCTGAAATTTAGGCAGATCAGAATGTGTGGTGGACCAGTGTGGAACTGATCAATTTATCAAGGTACTTTGATACTCGTGGTGCATCGTTCTGTGCATGTCAAAATAAATCGCAAACTCCGCTTCAGTTTTTTTGTACCGAGATAAGCGATGACGATGGCTTTTTGCGTTTTACATCACAAGTTTTGAATATTTGTGTAAATTTTGTTGAAAATAGGGGTGTGCCGGATCCGTTTTTTCCCAAACGGATCCGGATTTTCTTATGCGAAATCCGACGGATCCGGATTCCGGAATAATCCGGATTCCGGTTTCTCCCGGATTCCGGATTTTGATACTTTGCAGATACCGGTAAATCTGAGGGGTTGGATGCCTTCTGAACAGTTGGCCTAAATGGCTAAATGACATTGGCTGATTGAAAGTTGGAAGTGAAGAACGCAAGCGAGAATCGCCGAAGATGGCTTGGTGACATAGAGATCAGCTGAGATCACCAAAGACCTTTAAATTTATACTAGACCGCTAACGTAATGTTAATTTTTACTCAAAAATGATACGCATTTTTTACAATTGAGTAAACGATAATATAAATCAAAATATGAATTAAAATTAAGGTAAATTTTAAAAACTGAGATAAATTTCTATCGCATTAGGTAACCACGTGGTAAACCGACCAGCCAATCAGAGATAGCGCAATGCTGCGCTATCACTTTTTTTGTTTACACGAGCACTCTAGTATAAATTTATACCTCGTTGGAGATCACTTAATTGTTTCACTGTAATTTGGCGCATAATAAGTTTCTATGTTGTTATTATTATTATGCTTGGTGAGGAGACAGCTCCGCAGGACAATACGGGTAATCTATATCTCTGCACCAATGACTAATTGCTAAGCAGACTGACGTCAGGTCAATCAGTGTGTGTCCCTAAAAGTATTCATAGATAGGCTAGGTCAGCACAGGCCCTGCTGGCTTGACGCAATTTGATGGTCGTCTGCCATGCTCGGTAAGGTGGCGGGCTGGCGGCCAGGCGCTTGGGCAGTATAGTTGCTTATTATTTCTGTTACAACATCATTGGTGATTGCGGTTAAAGATGACGTCACGAATAATAATTACTCATCCCCGCACTATCATGTATGGGATTGGGCCGATTGGCCACTATTAGCGGTGCTGACTCTAGCCTCTGGTATGTTCGGAATATTAAACATTAAACAAGCTCAACGCTCGAAACAATCGATTAATGTATCGTGATCGTGTGGAATTCGGGAAAGAGAATTACTTTTATTTCAGATTATGATCCGGTGAGTCACAAAATCTGGCAAATTCCGAAATCCGGTATATTCCGGATTCCGGTTGTTCCGGATACATGTAAATCCGGCGGAACCGGATTCCAGACCGGATTCCGGCACACCCCTAGTTGAAAACAAAAGCATCTTTGAAAAGTTATAATATTTCAAAGTGTGATGAGCTAAGTCTAAAACTTAGAAAATGCTGATCGTCATTGAGTCATCTCCCCTTATATAGAAAATATTAAGGGGTTTTTGATAATCGCTACTCTTATTAATTTAATAATATTTTATTTTATTTTAGGACAGACCTAAATAAATTATAGGAAGATGCCAGCAATTCAGTAATTTTTTTTCTTGTTATTCTTTTCTTAAATTTTACTTGGCAATGGACAAGTAATGTAGTAAAAATTAATTAAATATTATTAATTATAGTTATTAGAATTATATAAATATAATATAGTTTTAGTATTACTGTCAAATAGTTCAAATACTATCAATTTAATTTGATTCTTTGTCTAATACTAAGTCAAAATAGATACTTACCTTATCATTAATAATAAATAATGATAAAGGTGTTCCTTTTATTTCAGATTTACTGGTTTGTGTAAGTGTTGGGTAATATAAATATTATAATTATAAATATTTAAAAGTCTCACTACCCTCAATCTTTTTATAAAGATGTTGACTTTGACAATTGATAAAAAATATTATTTACAAAATCAATCAAAAGAAATAAATCTCAATAATTAAAATTAAATAATATAACAAAGTAAATTATAGGTATAATTATAAGAGATAATAATATTCAAAATCAACTGCAGAATTCAGAACTTCTTCAACTGCCAAATAGATGACGAAGACAATGACAAAGCTCATGAATTACATATTGAGAAATTTGAATACTAGTTATTTACTCAGAAAAATGACAGTAAAAAGGTTATTATTATCTTTATATGAGATACTGAAATCTACAAATAAATACTTGTTGAATTTAATTTTAATTTCATATTTTAGTAATCAGACCTCGTCGGTGTGGTATATTTTAACAAATAATATTTGGTATTTGCATTAAATTTTATTTTTAAAGTCAAATACATACTCTTCATACATTTAAATATAGTTATTGATTTAATTGTACCATAATTCACAATTAAAATACAATAGGCATGCAAATGTTTGAACTGATTTGTATTTTTGTTATAATTTTCAACATGATTTTTGTCAACATGCCTTTAAATAAATTATTTTTATAATATTTTATATATTTTTGTTATATTATTGTTTTATTTCAATTTTAAATACTACAAGAAATGTCCTTGTCATTGTCAAATTAACATTCATTAACTTTAACTAATTTTTAATGGATTTCATCCCCATGCATTCACAACTTAAATGCTCAAAGTCAAAGCTTACTAATATTAATTGAGTAAAAATAAAATGTAACACTAACTTAATCAACTATAAATTAAATCATTCATAAATTATTAAAGTTAAAGTCACTTGACTGAAAGTTTAACTAGTTTAGGCAGGTATAAGTAATAATATTTAATAGGCAATAGGTAAGTATAGAGTTAGAGTTATAAAGTTTAATAAAGCCAAATAATAATGTTGATAAAATAATAAAAACTTAAATTTAAAAATTAAAAGTAATTTAAAAAACAAGTATGGCCCCTAAATTGTAATTTTACCATTTTAGAAAATATTCTTGATTCTCTTTCCCTTCCAAACTATTAAAATGTTTAACAAGGGGCAAAAATGAAAATTTCGCAACGGTGTCAGCCATTTTCAAACAAAACTGATATCTACGGAAGGGAGGCATTATTATTGAAAGATCGTAAATCACATTTTCCAAAATAATCGATACTTTTTATTTTTAATAACATTGTTATTCATTGAAGCAATTAAACTTGGTAATAGATATGAGTTGGGGATGTGAAGGACGCATTTTAGCGGCTGAGAAAATGGTCTTTGGCTAGGATATTTATAAGGAGATAAATATAGCCCCATGTTGTGTAGCACAATGCCAACCCGCCATTCGCTTGCGAATTTTGACAGTTTGTGTTTTAAATAGATTTAAATTTTATTTTATTTCAAGGGAGGGCAAGGATGCAAAACTAATTTCAATTTGAAAATGGAAAGACGTTTTGTTTTCAATACATTTTTAATATCTGTAGAGACTATTAATTCCGTTGAGCTATAATAACGTTCTTTAAAATTTTAATATAATTTAAATTAATTTTTTTTTAAAAATATATCTAAATTTGAAACATTGTGATGACTTCACAAGTATTCGATTTTTATCTCTATTTTCCTTCACTTTATTGATTCTAGAAACTAAATTTGCATCTAAAATTTTATTTTGAAAGATAAATAATCTTTTGTTCTCTTTTACGGATACTTGAAGCAGTCGCACACATCAACCCATAACGTTCTAAACACCATTTCTCCAATAAATTTGTTATCTTATCTATTAAGAACGTTCCTTCTATACAGAAGATTATACTACGCTTATCCATGTTTATGTCTAGTCTTGCATTTTCATTTGAGCTTTAAATGTTGATAGTGTTGCCAACACTGTTGGTCTTCCTGGTTTCCACGGGCAACCCTTCCACGTCAGAATTCCGGACAGGAAGAATGAGAATTTCTATGTGTTTGTTCTTACATACATAATAAGAAAGGGTTTCATCCCTATGTCTATCTGAGATTTGTATTATATTATCATTGTCTTGTATTTATAATTTATTGCCTTATGTATTATTACTACTTTGCTCTTTTTTCTTCTATCCACTTGTGTTTCGGTGTGTTTTCGCATTTATTTTATTCCTTTTCGTTGTAATTCTTAACAGTTAATTTATTTTTTTTTGCTATATTAAAAAAATTAACAAGTCCAAGACTTGACATTAAAAATATTTGATCTATTAACAAATCAAGAATTGTGAAAATGATTCATCAAATTGTGTATTTAAAATAATAATAATAATTTTAAAAAACAATGTTTTCGGAAAATGGTATCGTACCTTTAATCTATATTAATGACTGTTAATGACGTATTTGGTTACGTTAAAGAAAGAAACTTAATTTTTTTATATTAACATCCGTATTAAGGCTAAAATATGGTAAAATATGTGGAATTAATTATAACTAAAGTGACTTTTTTCAAAGATAATATTGCTGTAGATAAATCCCTTTGAACCATCCATCTTAATATAAGTAAAAACAAGATGTATTTTCAAGGAATTCTCCTTGCATAATTGCATCCGGTGTAAATGACATCATAGATTACTTCCGCCATATTCATCTTCCTGATAGAAATAATTGTAAGTAATTGTTTGTTTATATTTTTTCTAAATTAATTTGCTGTGAAATTTTTCTGATAACAGTATCTTAAAATTAATTTTTAACAAATCCATTATATTTATTTTAAACGTAGCCTATAACTACACTAGAGTGACTAATTATAGTTAAAATACTATCAGTTCAGTATGATTCAGTATCAGGATATCAGCTATAAAAATTTTAGCAGCTAAATATACTATATACAACAAATACCACTTGAACTTTAATTATAATTAGTAGTAGTAGTACTCCGCTATGACTTTATTCTTTATGCATGGATCAGGGGAGCAGATACCATCTTTTACATATTCATATTCTATTCATTTGTCGATTTGTTCTCATTGCGTAACTAAAATACAGTACAGCATTGAAAATAAATTAATGAACATTTCTGCAAACTAACTTTAAACTGTACTTAGTTTACTTAGCAAAAATAATATTGATTATAAATTTATAATTATAAGCTTAAAACACTTTATATGATCTATTTAAAATGCACTCTGCCTTTGACATTATATATATAATATTGTGCATTGTGATTGTGCAATTTTTAGATCTGTTTTAGTTTTTATTTTTGGAAATATAAAAGAATGCTACTTTATTTGAAAGACACTTTGATTTCATAAAATAAGTTTTATAGTATAATGGTCCATTATTGATCTCCTTTTAATAAGAAATTTTTATTTGCTTGAGTGAGTAAATAATTCTAGATAAATAATCTTCATGTTGTGCTCGTATTTGTAATATTAGATTAGATATGTAGAGCTCACTTTGCGAATTGCAAAATTAATAGGCCCTATATGACAGCTGAGCAGTAATATGATGAATGCAGTAATATATGTTGTTTATCTTCATTCTTTTCTTAAATAACTTCAATTTTAAACTGCCATTTTTATCAATCTTCCCATTTTACTTTATTCACCTAAATATATTTTCTTATAATATTACTTATAAGTCTCAATTAACAGAGTTTTTCCCAAAAATTCATTTAAAAAGTTATAACTTTCTTTACATACATCCATAAATTTAGTATCTTACTGAGCTTCTGTTGATCTACATACCTACACGTCAACTACGGTCTTCTGCAGACACACGCATTCTCTCTGTTGCTTAGACACGCACTAAAACATTTGGCGAAAGGTCTTTCTCTTTTTGTGCAGCCAAACAATGGAATTCTCTACCATTACACATCCGTAGTATTTAAACTACCAAGTCCTTCAAGACTGCACTTAAGACACATCTTTTCAAAATTAATGAAACAACATTTCTTTTAATGATTAACGTAGCTTATATGTAACATACTGTCATTTATATGGTTGTTATGATATGAATGTTTATTTAATACTTACATGTATGTTACTATCTTCATGTAAGGCGATGTGAGCCCAGTTCCTTATTGGGATACAGCGCTATATAAATTATTAATTAATTTATTATTATTATCAATGACTTGTGTTTTCAGGCCCTATATAATTATATGAGTCTTAAAGCTATTGCTTCAATTAGCAAAGTTTTGTAAGAATACCTAGATTTAAACACAATATTTCATTTTGAGTTATCTCATCAGAAATCAGTACTAAATTATAAATTAAAATCAGTTTGCATTAGTTTGGGAATGTGAAGTTAAGAAAACATAGCAATCAACTTGTTTGTGTAATTATGAATAAGATTAAAAAAATTATAATTATTACACTACAGTATACTGCAAGTACAAATCCTTTTTTTTCCCCTTTAAAAAAAAATCAATAGCTGTATTCAGCTTCAGTATGAAAATATAGTTCCCAAACCAAACTGAGCAGTGAGTGACTACCACTGGCCTTTTACTTTTCTTAGACTTATTCTAAGACTTATAAATAAAAATTATCGAAGTAAATTCCTCTCACATATTTAAAAACCTTAATCATAATTACATTAACTAGTTAACTGTTGGTCGGATTTCATTTACTCCACATCCATGATCAAAAGTTATTACTGAAACATGAAATTGCTGTGTTTACTGCAGCAATTAAATTGGGATATATATATATATATAAATGTTCAATTGATCGGAAAAACATTTAATCGATTAATTTTGATTAATTATATTTTGTATAACGCATATATAGATACTGTTAAGTCGTGATTAATCATTTCGTAAAATCAGTTAAGTCGCGGAAATTCCATGTCTCCCAAATTTTGTGACTAACACAGCAAATTTGTTCTGCTATGCAAGAAATAAGGAATAAAAACCTTTTTGTTTACGTATGCACGTCTAAATAAATAATAATAATACGGGGGGAAAAGTATGTATGTAAAAATAATATTAATTAAAGTTGTTAAGACTGCTTGTTTTTGAGGACCGGTCAACCGTTAAAAAAAAAGACCTTTTAACCGTCTGTCCGTATTTTTACTGATTTGTGAACCAACAAGAGAATGTATCGAACTTTCGCCTCGCATAGTCTGATTTGACATCAAAGCGCCCGTGATGTACAGACGAGTTCAGTGATGCAGTGAAAACAGCGAATTCACAAACAAAAAAAACAACAAAAAATTCACCTGAACAAAGAAGTAAAGCGTAATGATATTCAATTTTTAATTTTTATGTAATAAAAGTATTAAAACGGCATATTATCAAATGTTGTCAAGTCAGTTTGTTTTTGCGGACCGGTTAACCTTTTAAAAAGCCCATTTTACTGTCCGGTCCGTATTTTTCCTTAATTTTTCTAGAACCAACAAGAGACTGCGTCAAATTTTCGTCTTGCGACGTCCGATGGTGACACCTAAGGTCACGTGACGTCACAGCCAGCTTGCGTTCAGTTCTAGTGCGCTGTGCTCCTTTTCCAATGCACACAAATTTTTTTTAAAACATAAAATTTGAAATCAATGTTGTAATTTTAAGTCTAATGCCTTTGGCATGCACGTACTTAGCTGGAAACTGTTGATATAAAACCAAAATCGAATTTGACCTCTTGTAATATAAATATGAACACTTGCGGCCTTGACCGTTATTCACATTTTGATATTAACGCCGCGCTGTATTACTTCTGGTACTATGCTTCGGCAAGTAAGCGAATAAAAAAAATTAAAAATCGTTCACTAGCCGAGCTCCACTAACAGTGATGACCAATGTTCCCTTAAAGCAGCAGATATCTGACCACCGCCGCGCAGCAGTTTTGGATTACCGCGCAGCAAGCAAATTTTGTAAAACATTACATAAAAATGGATGCTGTGCAACTTTGACATGAGTTTCTTTAATTTGTACACATATCAACAAACCTTAGAGGGAATATTGGTGATGAGATGTATTTTTATATTATTTATAGACCTGAATATTAAGAAAATGCTTTGATGTCACGGTCCCTTGCGTATTGGCTCTGGTATTCTGCGGTAACACAACAAAAAATTAACTCCGGGTAATCATCAAATACCGACTATATGAAGTTACGATTAACCGGTCCTGATCTGAGGACCGGTTAACCGTTAACAACCTTAATATAAATTATTAAAAATCGGAGATAAAAATAGAAATAATTAAATATATATTTCACCAAAGCGAGTTCATGTATGTGCAAATGAGCATGACGAATGACCCTCGCTGGGGTCAACTAATCACTTCAACTAATATTTCTGGGAAAAGATCATAGACGAAGTTGTTGCTCTCCAACTTGGCAACATGGCTGTAATATTTGTTTCTCAACATTGGGATAACTTTGGCCACGATCTCTCTGTTGTTCTCAATGACGGAAACATAGTCATACACTCTCCTCAATGATACGCTCAGTAGATGAATACTTCAGGAGTATATGGTGGCAAGGCAGAAATTGTCGCGATGTCCAAAATACTTCTCGAAAATGCTTCGGAGGTCCCCCCAATGTTCACTCGCGTTGTTCCAATTTGTTTGTGCTACTTTTTGTGTCAGTTCCCCCCCTCCCCCACCCCTTCTTTGCACTATCTATGAGTGAGTCTGCGGCGTATGCTATGCAGCGGGTCGTATCTAGTTTTCTTTAATTTTAATTAATCAAATTAATTTTAATCGATTAAAAATTTTAACGATGAATCGATTAATTAATCATTAATTTCCGCAGCCCTAATATATATATTTTATATATGTGTTGCTCAGGTTACTCAATATTCATTTTAATAGACTTAATTATAAAAATATGATTACCTACAATTCAGTATAAAATATGGGGTTGGCAAAATTATTCAGTAATCTAAGACAGGACAGTAAGAAACATTAACCTAAGTCCTTCTTCAGTGATGCAATACAAAAAAATTGTGATAGCTTATTGTAAACTATAATAAATGATGTCAGAATGAGCCCAAAATAGGTTTATGACTGTTCATATTACCTCTTAGTGAGCACTGATTCTGAAAATCATTTTGCATTATAAACATTTTTTAAAAAATTTTAAAAAGTAGCTTTCTGTGTATATCTCTTTGTTTCTTCATAAAGAGCAAATAGATGTTATATATATATGTATTTCAATTACTTAATCATTTAACAAAACAAAACAAAAGCTAATACAACTTGAATAGGCCATATTCTTAGGGTATCAAAATCCATTTCTGTTAGGGTTTCTCTGTAGCAACATTATTTTCCCCTTTGTAAAGGTAACATCCCATGGTTGCTGGAAACAAATTAAAAATAAAACAGGGTTAATTCAGACCTTCAATAATCAGTCTGTGTGTAGCAAAAAGCATGATGAAACACCACATTTTCAGATGATTTGCTATGAGACTGAGGCTTGTAAATAAACTTTTGATATAACTAAAGCTAAAAGGGTAAATGTTCGAGTGCCATGGTTTTTATGAAATTAATAAATATATACTCTTTCAGTTTGTTGTATATTTTTTTTTCTTCTTCAAATTACGAGCATGGTAACCACATTTGCACCGGTGCTAAAAGTTTATTCTAACCGGTGCTAAAAGTTTATTCTAACCGGTGCTAAAAGTTTATTCTAACCGGTGCTAAAAGTTTATTCTAACCGGTGCTAAAAGTTTATTCTAACCGGTGCTAAAAGTTTATTCTAACCGGTGCTAAAAGTTTATTCTAATCAAACGTATCAATGTTAAAAAGCTTTTTCAAGCTGCAGGTAGAGTTTATTTATTGATTCATTTTTTAGCACAATTAATCTAGTCAAAATGATGCATTAATACTTGCAATTAATGAACTTGCTGTATTTTTTTACTCCAGCAAATTAACTCAAATTAAAAATAATTCTTTTATATACGTTCAATTATGTGTATATAGTTTTAAAATATTTGTCGGAACCAAAGAACAAAATCAGCTCAGAATTTATGCTACATTGTCTGTTATAGCTTTTTCTTTTCATAAGATGCTGAATGGTTGTATTTGCCAGGAGCTAAGTCAATGATTTTATTTTATATTTTGTGTTATTATCTCCCCTTCTCAGTTGAAAATTCTTATCTACTTTTCAGCTGATATCCCTTCAAATATTTAGTTTTTGGAATCATATTTTTAGCTCTGTCTTGTCTCTGAAACTTGGCCATGGGGTTGAGTAGGAGGATGTGATGATTTATGTTGGCCAGAATTTATTAACACAGTTTTTATGGCCTCGTATACTTCAGCCTTCTGAATTCTAGTTTATAAATAACTTCACCCAAAAACGTCCTCACAGTTTTATTCTGTAATCTTTTTTTAAATCTAAGTCATAATAATTGAACATCTTTTCACTTAGAATGAAACATTTGACCTGTGGTATGCCACTTAGAATGAAACATTTGACCTGTGGTATGCCACTTAGAATGAAACATTTGACCTGTGGTATGGCACTTAGAATGAAACATTTGACCTGTGGTATGCCACTTAGAATGAAACATTTGACCTGTGGTATGCCACTTAGAATGAAACATTTGACCTGTGGTATGGCACTTAGAATGAAACATTTGACCTGTGGTATGGCACTTAGAATGAAACATTTGACCTGTGGTATGCCACTTAGAATGAAACATTTGACCTGTGGTATGCCACTTAGAATGAAACATTTGACCTGTGGTATGCCACTTAGAATGAAACATTTGACCTGTGGTATGCCACTTAGAATGAAACATTTGACCTGTGGTATGGCACTTAGAATGAAACATTTGACCTGTGGTATGGCACTTAGAATGAAACATTTGACCTGTGGTATGCCACTTAGAATGAAACATTTGACCTGTGGTATGCCACTTAGAATGAAACATTTGACCTGTGGTATGCCACTTAGAATGAAACATTTGACCTGTGGTATGCCACTTAGAATGAAACATTTGACCTGTGGTATGGCACTTAGAATGAAACATTTGACCTGTGGTATGGCACTTAGAATGAAACATTTGACCTGTGGTATGGCACTTAGAATGAAACATTTGACCTGTGGTATGGCACTTAGAATGAAACATTTGACCTGTGGTATGCCACTTAGAATGAAACATTTGACCTGTGGTATGCCACTTAGAATGAAACATTTGACCTGTGGTATGCCACTTAGAATGAAACATTTGACCTGTGGTATGCCACTTAGAATGAAACATTTGACCTGTGGTATGGCACTTAGAATGAAACATTTGACCTGTGGTATGCCACTTAGAATGAAACATTTGACCTGTGGTATGCCACTTAGAATGAAACATTTGACCTGTGGTATGCCACTTAGAATGAAACATTTGACCTGTGGTATGCCACTTAGAATGAAACATTTGACCTGTGGTATGGCACTTAGAATGAAACATTTGACCTGTGGTATGCCACTTAGAATGAAACATTTGACCTGTGGTATGGCACTTAGAATGAAACATTTGACCTGTGGTATGCCACTTAGAATGAAACATTTGACCTGTGGTATGGCACTTAGAATGAAACATTTGACCTGTGGTATGCCACTTAGAATGAAACATTTGACCTGTGGTATGGCACTTAGAATGAAACATTTGACCTGTGGTATGCTGAACTTATGAAATTATGTATTAAAATGTTAAATACATGAGTCCATAAGAGGTTATTGGAAATATTTTTTTTTCCTTTAGTAATTAGTATTTTCTTCAACTCAGTTAAAGCTTTATGATATGGTATTTAATTCACAGGCCTGCTATTTATGGTGGATTTTAGAAGACACGTCAATAAAGACATATTTCATTAAAAGTTGAGTATAAAGCATTCATTAACTTTGAGACACTATTTATTTCTAAAATATTGTTTTTGATCTTTGGTTGAATATTATAAGACATGATCTTCCAAATAGCTGAGTTTAGACCTTGATACCTGTAATACACAGGCTGCTCTCCAGGGGTCTAAGTGTGGATGTATAACCTGGTCCACTGTAATGACCCTATCAGAGAGTATATGAAATAGATTTGAAAGAAAAATTCAGATGGAATAAATGTATTTTTGTTCGGATGTTAACTTCCATTCACTGTGACCTTATGCTTGTTGGTGCATGTATGATGTTTTGTTTCCCACCGAATTAAGTCAATTTTAATGTTAATTGTTGCTAACAATTAACATCAATTGTTAACATCAATGTAAATGCCCCCTAATGTTAGCTGGCAAATTTTGGGTTTGGAACATCCGGCCATCAGATGGGGTTAATACTTGTTTAAGTGGCGCATTAATCTCTCATTTCATTTGTTTCAACAATGTTGCATGTCAATATCTTATCTTATCTGTTACAGATGCTCCTTCTAAACAGAAGATTATTGTGCCCTACGCTTATCTATGGTTTGTTTCTAGTCCTGCATTCTTATTAGAGTTTTAAATGTAGATAAAGTGTTGGTTTTCCTGGTTTCTTCAGGCAACCCATTCCACGCCCGAATTCCGGACAGGAAGAACGAGAATTTGTATGTGTTTGTTCTTGCATGTGGAATTAGAAAAATGTTTTTAACCTTATCTGAGGGTTGTTTTAGTGTTGTATTTCTAAATTAGAATTAATTGCTTTATGTCTAATTAGTTCTTTACTCTTGGTTCTTCCGTTAGTGTTTCAAAGTTGAATGATTTAACTAATGATGTTATACTTCACAGTTTTGAATATTCTCCAGTAATGAATCTTGCAACTCTTTTTGAATGTTTTCTTTGGTGGATGGGTCCCATACAGAATATACATGTTCTAGTTCATTTCTCACCAAAGTGAGGTAGCATTTTAGTTTTATATCTCTATTACAATTGTAAAAGTTTATTTTTATAAACCCTTGGTTTTGTTTGATTTTTTACTACCTTCATTGACATGGGGATTCCATGATAGTTTCTCTTTTATTATTACATGTACAAGTATTTTGCGTCTACCGGTGTTATACTTGTTTACGGCTCTTTACCACGGCTAACAACGTCCGTAGTCACAGCACGGAATACTAAAAGCTACTCATGAAAATGAATGATCGTTTTCCTCGCGTCTTTCAAACCACTTTCTTTGTTCCGTTCTTTTTTAAATGGAATTGTTGAATGTAGCTGGCAGATTATTAACAGCCTGCTTTTTTAAAAAAAAATGTGCAGATTGCAAACAAACAGCCCGCCATCATAGCTGGAAGAACATTAAAAGTGCGCCAGTGGCTGCGATATCGGTGAGAAGCTTACCTTCGGCTGATGTCAACCTATCTTAAATCGTTTTTATGATCAGTGTTTTTCAACTATTATCACACGGCTTATCATTGATAACCCTCCTTCAACTGTACAGGGAGCGCTGATCTATTTACGTGCTCGCCCCCAGCTTTGTGTTATCTCATTCAGCCAACGGCAAGTGAAGTTGAATGTCCATGTGCCAACTGGATCGTCTTCGAGTTAAATGAGTTTTATTTCGGATCCGATTGTCTCCAAAGATGGCAAAGGAGAAGTTTGCTAGAAGTTAACGTGTTCGACGGTTAGTTCGACCATTCAGTTTCACCTTAGACTGACCCCAACAACTGTCCTCCTATAGGGCTCTGACCCCAACAACTGTCCTCCTATAGGGCTCTGACCCCAACAACTGTCCTCCTATAGGGCTCTGACCCTAACAACTGTCCTCCTATAGGGCTCTGACCCCAACAACTGTCCTCCTATAGGGCTCTGACCCTAACAACTGTCCTCCTATACGGCTCTGACCCCAACAACTGTCCTCCTATAGGGCTCTGACCCCAACAACTGTCCTCCTATAGGGCTCTGACCCCAACAACTGTCCTTCTATAGGGCTCTGACCCCAACAACTGTCCTCCTATAGGGCTCTGACCCTAACAACTGTCCTCCTATAGGGCTCTGACCCCAACAACTGTCCTCCTATAGGGCTCTGGCCCCAACAACTGTCCTCCTATAGGGCTCTGGCCCCAACAACTGTCCTCCTATAGGGCTCTGACCCCAACAACTGTCCTCCTATAGGGCTCTGGCCCCAACAACTGTCCTCCTATAGGGCTCTGACCCCAACAACTGTCCTCCTATAGGGCTCTGGCCCCAACAACTGTCCTCCTATAGGGCTCTGGCCCCAACAACTGTCCTCCTATAGGGCTCTGACCCCAACAACTGTCCTCCTATAGGGCTCTGGCCCCAACAACTGTCCTCCTATAGGGCTCTGACCCCAACAACTGTCCTCCTATAGGGCTCTGACCCCAACAACTGTCCTCCTATAGGGCTCTGGCCCCAACAACTGTCCTCCTATAGGGCTCTGGTTGTTCATTCTGGTAACTTGCTTGTCCAGGATTCATTCACCAACACACCGGTAATGATGCAACAACTCGAACTGTCACTTCCAATTTTTTTCTGTTACAGAAAGAAGTTTATTGGGAATATATCTATCTACATATATATACATCTACATATACAGTCGAACCCACTTATCTCGAGCTCGGTTATATCGACCACCCTATTATGTCGACGTTTTTTATTGGAACCGCCAAATTCTCTCTTTGTCTTAGCATTTTCTCATCGGTAATGTCGATTCTTTTATGTCGCCGAAACCTAGTATCTCGAGCACAAAAGAGGGCCAAATTTGCAACTTAACTCGATTTTCGTCGGTTGAAAATAAAGGTTTGTATCGAGAAACGACGGTGGTTTTTATATAATTAAATAAAAAAAATAATAAATTATTATTCTTTTAAAAGTTTGTTGTTGTTGCTTTGTTACCAGTAAGATAAGTGACTGTGACACTAACACGCGCGTGACGATGAAACTGATTAACACACACACACTCACAGTACACACAGTCCACAGCCGCGCCACAGCGTGCTGTGATCAACGGTCAAGGCCACAATAGTTTTATTTATATTACAAAGTTTGATTGACTGAGGAAATTCGAGAACGTTCTGATAGTTAATTAACAGATATCCTGCACGTCAAAAGCATTAAACTTAAAATAACCATATTGATTTGTTTATTTGTATTTTAAAATCCCTGATACGATGGCAAAAGCGACTGCGACACGGCGAAGCGTAAACTTTGACCTTTTAGCGCATGCGCAGACAATTATAAACTGGTAACTTATTTTTCATTAAATAAATGGAATCGAAACATGACAGAGACGTAATCAAAGTCCTTTACTACGGCATAAATATATATAAATCAAAAGCATTAAACTTAAAATAACCATATTGATTTGTTTATTTGTATTTTAAATTCGCTGATACGACGGACAGAAAACGCGACTGTGACACGGGGAAGCGTAAACTTTAACCTTTTAGCGCATGCGCAGACAATTATAAACTAGTAACTTATTTTTCATTAAATAAATGGAATCAAACATGACAGAAACGTAATCAAAGTCCTTTACTTCGGCATAAATATATATGCATGTGTATATATATATATATATATATATATATTTATATATATATATTCCCGATTAGTCATAACTTTTCCTGACTTTCAAGGCCGAGAATTTATTTTTAAGAATTCCCGACTTTTTCCCGTTTTCCTGAGTGGCGAGTGGGAACCATGGTTATATTTAAATTTTAAACGGTCCTTAAAAACGAACGGTCATTACAACCTTAGACTTAGGAGAGAGTGAAGAAATATTAGGGTTCCGATACGATTCCGATAAATCATCCCATCACTAATTAACGCTAACTAATTAATCATGTACATAAAGAAATTTCAAGCACATGTTAATATTTTGCCGCCATATTGATTTTCCTTTATCTCGATCATCGGTTATGTCGACGCCATTTTTCATACCCCAACGCCGTCGACATAAGCGGTTTCGACTGTATATACATCTACACATATATACATCTACACATATATACATCTACATATATATACATCTACATATATATTTATCTACATATATATACATCTACATATATATACATCTACACATATATACATCTACACATATATACATCTACATATATATACATCTACATATATATACATCTACATATATATATACATCTACATATATATACATCTACACATATATACATCTACACATATATACATCTACATATATATACATCTACATATATATACATCTACATATATATACATCTACATATATATACATCTACATATATATACATCTACATATATATACATCTACATATATATACACATCTACATATATATACACATCTACATATATATACACATCTACATATATATACACATCTACATATATATACACATCTACATATATATACACATCTACATATATATACACATCTACATATATATACACATCTACATATATATACATCTACATATATATACATCTACATATATATACATCTACATATATATACATCTACATATATATACATCTACATATATATACATCTACATATATATACATCTACATATATATACACATCTACATATATATACACATCTACATATATATACACATCTACATATATATACACATCTACATATATATACACATCTACATATATATACACATCTACATATATATACACATCTACATATATATACATCTACATATATATACATCTACATATATATACATCTACATATATATACATCTACATATATATACATCTACATATATATACATCTACATATATATACATCTACATATATATACGTCTACATATATATACGTCTACATACATATACGTCTACATACATATACGTCTACATACATATACGTCTACATACATATACGTCTACATACATATACGTCTACATACATATACGTCTACATACATATACGTCTACATACATATACGTCTACATACATATACATCTACATACATATACATCTACATACATATACATCTACATACATATACATCTACATACATATACATCTACATACATATACATCTACATACATATACATCTACATACATATACATCTACATACATATACATCTACATACATATACATCTACATACATATACATCTACATACATATGCATCTACATACATATGCATCTACATACATATGCATCTACATATATATACATCTACATACATATACATCTACATACATATACATCTACATACATATACATCTACATATATATACATCTACATACATATACATCTAGATTCACTAGTCTGGGGTTAACGAGAGTGTTTATCCAGCCAATCAGTTATATAAGCAAAAACAATAATAAATTCTCCAAGATAAAGTAGTCTTAAGTTACTTAGAGTGCTAATCCACCCAATGAGATACTCTCCTTGCGGTATATATCTCGTCACCTGACTTGGCGCACCGTCAGCCCGTTGGTTTCTATCAAGATTACGGGTGTGGAACTATCTATTGACTTCTTAAAAGGGGGAATAGGGTTCATCATTTTGCTGTTATTGTTCTTTTGTTAATGACGACTAGTAGTATCAACAGTTGTCTTCAATCCGTTCTCTGTGTTTTTAAAACCCCACCACAAATTATGAGAAAAGCTTCCCTGCGTGTACCTGTTTGTTAGCTTGTTTGTGTACACGATCTCCTATCTGCTCACCGTCCCGGCGATACCCTCACGTGTGACCTCT
Source organism: Ampullaceana balthica (assembly GCA_944989445.1). NCBI lineage: Eukaryota > Metazoa > Mollusca > Gastropoda > Lymnaeidae > Ampullaceana > Ampullaceana balthica. Next base: position 472,273 of record CALYLW010000266.1, on the reverse strand, counting down.
GACCTGCTGTGACATCTTATCTCTGCCTGGCATCCCCTATACCCCCCGGCCCGCATCTCTAGAACTAGAAGCTAACCCGTGAGTAGAGTTTCTATTCCCAAATCACTCTGATAGTAATCCTCGAATGTATTAATGTTCTATCTTTAATTATGTTGTCGAGCTTAAAATATCATATAGAATAGGAAGGCGATAAAGCTTTTAAATAAAATACAAAATACACACACAAATTGTGCATGGAAAACAATACATGTGAGCTTTATTTTAAAATGCCTTCATCAGTACAATAACATAAAAATACGTACTTACATAAGTAATATTTAAATTCTTAAAACATATTGGTCAGATAATTGCGGGAACATTAGCGGGAGACTGCATCATTTTTTTCCCCCTTAGAAAGAAATGAATAAAATGACGTATTGGAAAACTTGACGAATGAACGCAGTAGAACAACGGGGGCCTAGACGCTTCGTTCTGTTATAATGCAAGCGTTTAAAATTAAGTTATAAACACTCAGCAGCAGCAGCAACATAATATCTGAGCTCTCTAAATTACTCTAGCTATCATCACGGATATAAAGTGGCTTCTTCTCTTGATTCTTTCCCACCGAAACGAACTGTGATCTGTTGGGTCCATTTGTCTCAGATTGAACACATACCTTGCACGGACGTCTTGTTCCCTGACTGTATTGGAGTACACACCAGTGGACAGCACGCAGGATTGGCAACACATACCTGGCACGGACGTCTTGTTCCCTGACTGTATTGGAGTAGACACCAGTGGACAGCACGCAGGATTGGCAACACATACCTGGCACGGACGTCTTGTTCCCTGACTTTATTGGGGTAGACACCAGTGGACAGCACGCATGATTGGCAACACATACCTGGCACGGACGTCTTGTTCCCTGACTGTATTGGAGTAGACACCAGTGGACAGCACGCAGGATTGGCAACACATACCTGGCACGGACGTCTTGTTCCCAGACTGTATTGGAGTAGACACCAGAGGACAGCACGCATGATTGGCAACACATACCTGGCACGGACGTCTTGTTCCCTGACTGTATTGGAGTAGACACCAGTGGACAGCACGCATGATTGGCAACACATACCTGGCACGGACGTCTTGTTCCCAGACTGTATTGGAGTAGACACCAGTGGACAGCACGCAGGAATGGCAACACATACCTGGCACGGACGTCTTGTTCCCAGACTGTATTGGAGTAGACACCAGTGGACAGCACGCATGATTGGCAACACATACCTTGGCCGGACGTCTTGTTCCCTGACTGTATTGGAGTAGACACCAGTGGACTGCACGCAGGAATGGCAAGTTCAGATCATTACTCATTACCGAAGACTGAGCGAGTAGAGCGCGGCGCGTGAGGTACTTGGTGGGAATGAGGTCAGGGGTCGGCTGAATAGATTATAACAACAACACGGAAACAAAGCAGCCGTCACTTCACGGTTGTGAAAAGAAGAAGAAAAATAAAACAAACCCGTAAAAACAGAGTTTTTGAATATAAATCCCTTATATGTGAGACAGAACTTAAAGTATTGATTACTAGGGGCAAGTACCCGGCTTCTCCCGGGTTTAACAGCAACAACAACAAAAACAACAACAGCAACAACGACAAAAACAACAACAGAAACAGCAACAGCAACAAAACAACAAAAACAAAACAACAACAAAAACAACAAAATCAACAAAATCAACAACAAAACAACAAACAAAACAACAACTACAACAGCAACAACAACAAAGCAACAACTACAACAGCAACAACAACAAAGCAACAACATGAAGGACATTGACGTCGCAGGGCAAGGGATGTGGACAACAACAACAACAGCAAAAACAACACAAAAGCAACAACAGCAACAACAACAAAAACAACACAAAAGCAACAACAACAACAAAAACAGCAACAACAACAAAAACAAAACAACAAAAACATCAACAACAAAACAATAACAAAGCAACAACAAAACAACAACTACAACAACAACAGCAAAAACAACAAAGCAACAACAACAAAACAACAACAAAAGCAACAACAACAAAGCAACAACAACAAAAAAATTATTTTATGGCGATAATCGCCTTCTTGTTAATCTCGACACCAAAATGTTTATTAATTTGCGTCATTATTTTACGTCTTAATTTTCAATAATTTTTATTTTATATAGCTCATATAGGGAAAAACTACATTTTGGGCCCCCGGGCCCCAGTATCTTATATATAAGGAACGAAACCCGTTTAATAACCTTTCCGGTATAATTTTGTGTACGTGTACCAAATTTCACGTTATTTGGTTGTCTGGATCTTGAGTTATTAGGGAACAGACAGACAACAAATGCGGCTTATATATATAGAGATGTTCCAAAGCGACAAACATTTACAGCCTGAAACTGAGTGAACTCCTCCTCCACGAGATGTGGTCATCGATGGCTGGCGTGAAGACAAGTGACCCGTAAAATGTAAACAATAGCGACCGCTACATATAGTTTATATAGATAAACTAAAAATGCATTAATTTAATAACTGTACGTTCGATCGATCTGAAATTCTGATGCGATGCATTGTTAGGTGACACGAGCCTATGTGTCAAATTTCAGCTCGATGGCATCACGGGAAGTGGGTCATTTTTGACTTTTGTTTTTCCGCCCGCCCGATGACGAACGACAGACAGAGAGAGAGAGACGGCGGTAAGTTTATATAAGTGATTTAACAAGATTGAATTATTCCTGATGATACCATTAGTTGTGATTGCTAATGTAAAGGCATCTCATAAGTTGTTATTTTCTTTCGACATTCAAGCCTGGAAGTGGAACGCAAAGATTAGTTTAAAATAGAGTTTGTTTTAATTATTTTTATTAAGGTGCTGGGGGCATGTTTAAAAAAAAACGTACAGAAGTTTAGGGAGGAGCACAAATCGTCGTTAGTCGTTGTCCCCCCCCCCTTTTTTTTCCGGCTACATGACGCGTGAACAGAAGCTAACAACTGACCCGCCTCTACTGTAGTCTACTGTATAGACTATATTTAAAAAGCTTTTGTCCGGTGTATTGCCCCTGCACCAGTCCATAATTCCGCCCAACCCGTGACAACAATTCGATGTTGGCTGTCATCATAAATCCACACACCCCTCCTCCTCCAGTTGTGTGCACTCACCAATGATCATATCCTCGTCAATCGCTCGGCCAACCATAATGAGTCCCGCATGCTGGCCGACCTCTCGTCTAGGCGCTGACCTCGTCTAAACCCGTGTTTACGGCCAGAACCTCACGGTGCTGTCGGCCTCGTTCTGGTGGAGGGGGAGCGCGAGTCCAATTTTCGTTTTCGGCTCTACTCACCCTTCCAGTGGCCGAAACGGAGAGATAGAGAGAGGACGATTTTAAGATCTTAGTTTCAAACACTAACTAGCTTCTTTTCGTAGTTAGGACAATAGGAAGAAACTTTGTTCCATAGAAGATGGTGAAGATTTTTAAAACGTGATTTTAGATTTTAAAAGTTAGAGAGGAAAAAAAAAGTAACTCATTGAGTTGTTGTGTTTTTTAATTTTGGTAGAGCTGAAGTGAGCGCCAGGTAGACACACGGATAGGCCAGCTCGTTCCTGGATTAGCCGCTAGTTTGGTGATTAGTCATCTATATATGTGGTGATGGATATTTTTTTCCCTGGAATGTGGATACGCTCATGAGTCATGCATTCTGTTTCCGTGTCTACAGGAGCCGTTGTGTAGATTCACCTTGTTGTAGCCAATGTGTGCACCGACTGGGCAAGTCGACGACGTATTAACCATCCTCGTGATTGTTGAAAACATTGCGTGTGTTTGTGTCGGGGGTGGGTAGGGACGGTGGGGGTTCTGTTTCCAAACGTGATCCCTCTGAGGTTTCAGCACATCTGTTCTTTCTCTGGCCTCGTGTTCATTTCTTGTTGGCAATCTCTCATCCCTGCCAACCATCTCTTATCTTACATCACGCCATTCAACACCTACCATTGCCTCGGCATCTTATACACACAACATCGCTGGTCTAACACTATTTGTGTCAGAGAGAGCGAGAGAGAGAACGTGCAACAAACAGCTCTTCTTACACTAAAAATAAATAAGCAATGTGTACTCCACAATGTTATGTGTTTAACTAAACCACGCTAGACCTTAATAATAGTTTCCTTCATTAACCTGCAGCACCTCTTGATTAGAAGACCACAAAAGTTGTCCCAGTTATGATTTGCCTTTGATAAACGTGTTGTTTCTTGGCTTATTTAACAGAATTGTGCCATGCTCGGGCCGTCTATCAAAATTCCTGCATGTACGACTGACCTTTGTGGGAAATGACTGGATATATTTAAGATCCAACAGATGGATCTTTATTGATAATTGTGAGTGTATAGATCGCGCTATGTAAATACTGCGTGCATACGGCACACGTGATCTATTGAAATTATTGGGTGTATGAGAGTTCTACAGAAATTACGGAAAATAAACTCACCCTTGAAACCCACCCTAAGAGTGTTAGTGATAGTAGTTATTGCTTTATACCGATATAACTTTATGTATGAGCTTGTACGACACTGTTGGTGCTTAGTTTCTTGTTTTGTTTATGTCTGAAACTGAAACTTTATTAGATTAGATATTTTATGTATTAGATTCCGCTCCTTAACCATTTATGATACAGTGGTTCTCCAACTGCCATAGGTTGCAGATACTGATAAAATTACGTTGTGCCACGCGTAGTACACGTATCCACAAGTTTGAGAAGCCCTCCTACGGACAGCATGCTTGTCTACTGACCGGTAACATACACGCAGTGACATGATCATTAGCTGTATGGAAAGATTACTTAGACTTTTTTTTTGGTTAGTTGAGCTGTTCCGTTCAAGGGTTAAAGGTCAGTGGGTCACAGCGTAGGTCACGTGGTCACTTGTGAACCAATTTTAGTCCCTTGGACGCTTTTAACCCTTTCCTGGTCATACTGTCCACATCAAGTATGGTGTCACTATAGATAGACTAATATGTGGAAGAGAGGACAGTGTTTCGTCCATCGGAATGTTATTGTGTATGTCTCAGCAGTTCTGTGTCCATCAAATGAATGTATTATAGTGTCCATCAGATCAATGTCCTTATGTTTACATCACAATAGTGTCCTTTTATAAACATAAGAAAATGTCCTCATGTGTCCATCAGAATAATGTCCTTTTGTGTCCATTAGAAAAAATGTCCTCATGTGTCCATCAGAATAATGTCCTCATGTGTCCATCAGAATAATGTCCTCGTGTGTCCATCAGAATAATGTCCTCATGTGTCCAACAGAATAATGTCCTCATGTGTCCATCAGAATAGTGTCCTTATGTGTCCATCAGGAGAATGTCCTTGAGTGTCCATCAGAATAGTGTCCTTATGTGTCCATCAGAATAATGTCCTTGAGTGTTCATCAGGAGAATGTCCTTGAGTGTCCATCAGAATAATGTCCTCATGTGTCCATCAGAATAATGTCCTTGAGTGTCCATCAGAAGAATGTCCTTGAGTGTCCATCCGAAGAATGTCCTTATGTGTCCATCAGAAGAATGTCCTTGAGTGTGTCCATGAGAAGAATGTCCTTATGTGTCCATCAGAAGAATGTCCTTGAGTGTCCATCCGAAGAATGTCCTTGAGTGTCCATCAGAAGAATGTCCTTGAGTGTCCATCCGAAGAATGTCCTTATGTGTCCATCCGAAGAATGTCCTTGAGTGTCCATCAGAGAATGTCCTTGAGTGTCCATCAGAAGAATGTCCTTGAGTGTGTCCATCAGGAGAATGTCCTTGAGTGTCCATCAGAGAATGTCCTTGAGTGTCCATCAGGAGAATGTCCTTGAGTGTCCATCAGAAGAATGTCCTTGAGTCTCCATCAGAAGAATGTCCTTATGTGTCCATCAGAAGAATGTCCTTGAGTGTGTCCATGAGAAGAATGTCCTTATGTGTCCATCAGAAGAATGTCCTTGAGTGTCCATCTGAAGAATGTCCTTATGTGTCCATCAGAAGAATGTCCTTGAGTGTCCATCCGAAGAATGTCCTTATGTGTCCATCCGAAGAATGTCCTTGAGTGTCCATCAGAGAATGTCCTTGAGTGTCCATCAGAAGAATGTCCTTGAGTGTGTCCATCAGGAGAATGTCCTTGAGTGTCCATCAGAGAATGTCCTTGAGTGTCCATCAGGAGAATGTCCTTGAGTGTCCATCAGAAGAATGTCCTTGAGTCTCCATCAGAAGAATGTCCTTATGTGTCCATCAGAAGAATGTCCTTGAGTGTGTCCATGAGAAGAATGTCCTTATGTGTCCATCAGAAGAATGTCCTTGAGTGTCCATCTGAAGAATGTCCTTATGTGTCCATCAGAAGAATGTCCTTGAGTGTCCATCCGAAGAATGTCCTTGAGTGTGTCCATCAGAGATTGTCCTTGAGTGTCCATCAGAGAATGTCCTTGAGTGTCCATCAGAGAATGTCCTTGAGTGTCCATCAGAGAATGTCCTTGAGTGTCCATCAGGAGAATGTCCTTAAGTGTGTCCATCAGGAGAATGTCCTTGAGTGTCCATCAGAAGAATGTCCTTGAGTGTCCATCAGAGAATGTCCTTGAGTGTCCATCAGAGAATGTCCTTGAGTGTCCATCAGAGAATGTCCTTGAGTGTGTCCATCAGAGATTGTCCTTGAGTGTCCATCAAAGAATGTCCTTGAGTGTCCATCAGAAGAATGTCCTTGAGTGTCCATCAGAAGAATGTCCTTGAGTGTCCATCAGAGAATGTCCTTGAGTGTCCATCAGAGAATGTCCTTGAGTGTCCATCAGAGAATGTCCTTGAGTGTGTCCATCAGAGATTGTCCTTGAGTGTCCATCAAAGAATGTCCTTGAGTGTCCATCAGAAGAATGTCCTTGAGTGTCCATCAGAAGAATGTCCTTGAGTCTCCATCAGAAGAATGTCCTTATGTGTCCATCAGAAGAATGTCCTTATGTGTCCATCAGAAGAATGTCCTTATGTGTCCATCAGAAGAATGTCCTTATGTGTCCATCAGAAGAATGTCCTTATGTGTCCATCAGAAGAATGTCCTTATGTGTCCATCAGAAGAATGTCCTTATGTGTCCATCAGAAGAATGTCCTTATGTGTCCATCAGAAGAATGTCCTTATGTGTCCATCAGAAGAATGTCCTTATGTGTCCATCAGAAGAATGTCCTTATGTGTCCATCAGAAGAATGTCCTTATGTGTCCATCAGAAGAATGTCCTTATGTGTCCATCAGAAGAATGTCCTTATGTGTCCATCAGAAGAATGTCCTTATGTGTCCATCAGAAGAATGTCCTTATGTGTCCATCAGAAGAATGTCCTTATGTGTCCATCAGAAGAATGTCCTTATGTGTCCATCAGAAGAATGTCCTTATGTGTCCATCAGAAGAATGTCCTTATGTGTCCATCAGAAGAATGTCCTTATGTGTCCATCAGAAGAATGTCCTTATGTGTCCATCAGAAGAATGTCCTTATGTGTCCATCAGAAGAATGTCCTTATGTGTCCATCAGAAGAATGTCCCTATGTGTCCATCAGAAGAATGTCCTTATGTGTCCATCAGAAGAATGTCCCTATGTGTCCATCAGAAGAATGTCCCTATGTGTCCATCAGAAGAATGTCCTTATGTGTCCATCAGAAGAATGTCCCTATGTGTCCATCAGAAGAATGTCCCTATGTGTCCATCAGAAGAATGTCCCTATGTGTCCATCAGAAGAATGTCCCTATGTGTCCATCAGAAGAATGTCCCTATGTGTCCATCAGAAGAATGTCCCTATGTGTCCATCAGAAGAATGTCCCTAAACCACTCGTGACTGGACATCTAGTTGAAACCCAAACCTAAAAGTTAATCTTTCATTTAATCATTTAATCCATTAAAATTAAGGTGGTCATCTCGTGTTGCCAGAGTTAGGAAAATTCATGCATGACGCCCAGGAATGGTGAATTCGGAGCTATAAATGTCCAACCAACGTGGCAGAAGTTTGTACAAATAATTATCTTCATTTCATGATAATTAATATAAATCAAACTGACTGCACTAAACATTTTGTTATTTATATGTTTAAACTTAACTGTGACGTCATTTCCCGTTGTAACATTTTTCCACAAGGGATGTTTGGGAAAAAATATTCGACACCAAGCCATGAGTCATCCTGCATTAAACTTCTGCAATAACCCGCTCCGATTTCACCCCTCTCCCCAATCTCTATCATTCAAAGCCTGACATGAAGCTGTAAAATAACACGCCATTTATTATTATGAAATATTGTCCTCTGCATTTCACCACAAAAAAAATTGTGATGGAATCGTGTTTAAACGGGTAAGCCTATTGTCCATGCACGGGAGAGAAAGCCAGAGTTTCTTTTGACAGTTTGCCCCTGTAACCGTGTGAGGAGGGGTTGGGGGGGCTGTCCACCAGTGTTGTAGTTGTAGATCTGACGTGCATGACAAGGCCAGCTGAAATTGACCCTCTCCCAACTCTCTTGCACATTGGAAGGACCAGATTATTCAGGTTGTTGTTACGATCTGTCGAGTTGTTTGTTTGTGGACGCCGGGAGGAGGGTGTATGTCGAGGTATGAACGCATTGTGTTACGCACCACATCTTAAGAAATTTAGAATCATTTTAAGTTTTAAGAGGTGCAGGTCTTAACTGACCGTTCAGGGGCGTCAAGGAAGAGTAAAAGCGGGTGCCTCTTTTTTCTTTAAGTTCAGGGTGTCATATAAGAACACTGAAAAGTAAATTTTGTTGGATTTGGGCGCAGAATTTTCGGCCGGCCTCAGGCAGCACTAATCCTTTCATTGCTATGCGACTAGGTATCTCGGACCACCGGGGTATCTCGGACCACCGGGGTATCTCGGACCACCGGGGTATCTCGGACCACCGGGGTATCTCGGACCACCGGGGTATCTCGGACCACCGGGGGAATCTATGGAACACCGGCAGTTTATCAGTGATACGATCGTCCACGTAGATATTACATCTATCTATGGTTTTAGGAAGTCACCCTATGGTCTCAATGAGTAGTTTGGTTTACAAGTCTTCGGCGATTGTAATTTTACTACTAACACCCTTCGCGTACTTGCTCTCACTTTCTCTCGCGCACTCTTGTTTTCGTTCTCCCCCCCCCCTCTCTCTCTCTCTCTCTCTCTCACACACACACACACACTCACACACACATACTAACCCTATGCTTGCTGGTCACCGCCATTTCAACATTGCCATAAGAAAAATGGTTCCAGTAATTAGTTCAAATTATGCTACATTGCTCATTGCTCAGTCATTGGGCAACCGCTGCTGTTGGTGATGACTGCATTTAAGTTTTAATGAGTTGTTACGTAAACCCATTTTCTACTATATACCAGAAACCCAGTGACCCATTCACCCTAGTGACCAGCACCCCTATTGACCAGCAGACTCAGTGACCAACACACCCAGTGACCTGCACTCATAGTGACCAAAACACCCGGTAACCGACACACCTAGTGACCAGGGCCGGATTTAGACTTGATGGGTCCCTAAGCTATTTGAGATATGGGGGCCCTTTAAAAGTTTGAATTCCAGATATTCTATGTCAGTGCCAAATATGGAAAAAAAATCCCCTAAGCTATAGCTTGTTTATCAAATAGGTAAACCCAGCACTTCTAGTGACCAACCGACTCGGTGGACCAACACACCCGGTAACCTGCAACTCTACAAACCCAGTGCTAACCTATATTTCCCGTACCTTGGGTTACGCTAGCTATAAACATGTTACCACCACGTTACTCACCGGGGGCTCGTGCCAAATATTTCAACATTTAAAAATAGGCCAGTCAGTAGTAATTAATGGCGTGGATCTACCGCCGGCCCTAGGTATTCAAGTGCAGTTTTGGGCTTGGATTTAAAATAGTTGATGTATGGCGTAGCTCTAGCAAGTATACAACAATAGAAAATCGACACTGAAATAGAAAATAAAATGTAAAAACTTTGAAAAGATTAGCTTTAAGTAGTAGTACTTTTTTAAAAAAATTGTTTTTCTTACAATGTATTTTGTGCAATAGCTTTCATGGGCTATGTGTGTATTTAATGGATTTGGAATGTATCTTTTAGTCTTTTAGCTAACATTTACAGAACAAGAACATCACTTAAAAAGATGATCATTGTTTACACCAATAAAACATGAAGAACTTCTTTAATGTACGTTTACTCAGCATTCTTTCTACTCTACTTTTGCCTCTTAAGTAAAGGTCACGGACGGGGATGTTATTGACACCCAGATTAATCCGCCGTCAAGAACTTCTTACACAAAAAGTTATTAAAAGAATATAATACAGTTACAAAGTTACAAACGAAATGCATTTCTTGTCCCTGCCCCCGCACCCCCTCCGCCCCCCCAAAAAAAAATTCTTGGACTACACGGGATCCGTAGACCACAGTTGTTTTTTTTCTTTGCCTTGATCTATTCCAAAATGTAGAACTTTGTCAAGAAGTGAATTTTCGATTCAAGAAGATTTTATATTTTATTGGTTTGTAGTTTAATTTTTGTTTCCCTAGAACGCCATATGTAGATCGTTTTCTCTCGGAAAAATTGTAATTGTAGATCTAATTTGTTTACTAAAATATTTTGAGATGAAATGTTATTATGGCCATACAAAAAATAGCCAGTATAGAGTCTTTTAAAAATGACTTCTATCGCAACATTCTCCTCTTTCTCATATGTACACAATTACAAGTGTGGGCACTTCCAATTTTTTATATGAAAGAAAAAAATTGTTGGTCTTAAACACGCGATAACGTTAACTAAAGGAATCACCCGAAACTTTCACGGAATCATCAGATGTCAAAGAAACTGTTGAATTGGTTTTTCACGTCTTCAGAGCAAATCCTGATGGTGAAATGAACTTGTATAACGATGGCTGTTGGTGAACGTTCATTTCACAATAGGGGATGAGTGGGACATGACTTAAGACAAATAAATAATTCAAGAAAATGTGCTGGCAGAAGAAAGTGGGAGGGGGGGTTTAGTTGCGCTCAATTTATTGTCCTCACGATACAGGTCGCTGTGACCCAAGCACAGAACAATGTCTTGTTTTGTGTGTGTGTGATCCGTTGCTTCCCCAGATAATCAAAAGTTATCGGCAAGTTTTCTATTCCTTTAAGATGTCTGCAGGGGTTGGGGGGATGAGGTAGCACGTTGAATGTTGGCACGTACAGGTTGGTAGCTGAGTCAACGTGGTTGGACATTCACACATCACTAGAGCAACCCAAGTCACGCTACAGCGTCACGCTTCACTGACCTTAGACTTAGTGGTATTTTTTAGGCGTGTGTGATGTTTTTGAGGTTTTTAGAATAAACCTTGGTTTGTTTGTTTTTTTAATTCCGTTACAAATAACCAAGTGTGTATGTATGGAACTATAGGTACTTGAAATAACTAGCGTGATGTTGGAATGTACTCGTATGTATTCAAGTGACAAGAAGCAATCATTGTCGAGTGCTCGCTTACTTGGGAGAGACGGGGAGGGGTCGATATAAAAATTAAGCGTGGTAACACTGGAGATTTCGTACGAATTGCCTTCTATGCATGTGCATACCCCAGAACTACCCATGAAAACACTGAAGTCTTGTGTTCAGGGGCGTATCACTTGTTGTGACACGGCCCGGGTCATTAACCTCTAGTGCCGCCTAACTTCCGTTGGGTAATCCGTTCCTCTGAACTTGCACGCGCACGACTCCGGTCTCACGGGGCGACGCAGGTTCCGGTCATATTAATCCAGGTTAATGCGCCACAGAGCTGAATATTTCCAGCCGCAGTGGTTCTCGGGTCTTCAATCCCGTGACATATCGTGGAAGGTTCAGCTGTATTAATTTGCTACAGTGGTTTTATTGATGTTCCCGTGTATTATTGGACAAGCCTTATACTCGTCTACCCGACTAAGCAATCCTTAAATAGGTCATTTGAGTCGACGTTCATCCAATCGTTCCTGGTTCCTGGAGCGATGCAAACCCGCAGAAATGTCTACCGGGCGTTTTTCAGTTTTTGACATATGCCATTTTAATTTAAAAAAACGATAGTTGCCTGTTACTAGAGTTACCTACCCGGCGGTAAGGATAGCTATTGGTGTCCTATTTGTTTTCAATAATCACTGACGTTTCGTTACTTTAATTCAAATAGTCTGTTTTCAAGTTTCTAGGCAGTACCATAGCATGAAAAGGGATATCTTTTTTCGTTATAATGTTGTAGACATTATATTTCCGTTGAACGTTTTCATTAGCCTTATAATGTTCTTACTATTGCATAGCTTTAAGTGTGTTTTTTAAAACAATTATCATTTTCATTTTCACCTGTTCATACCTCAGGTGTGCAAATCCTCAAAGAGCTGATCAGGTTATAAAGTGCACACTCATCTTCTGTTGGTTAGCAGGGTTAGTTACTCAACGGAAATACAATTGCTTAGAACTTTGAGTAGAGAGTACGGCTTAAAGAGTGTGCCTGGTGGTTCCCGATGCTGGAGTGAAGGGGCTTAAAATGTCAATTCCAAAGGTGAACGCTAAAGCCACCTGCTGTCGCGCCCCTGGCGTCTTTGATCCCATCTGATCTCGGGTTTGAGGGGCAGTGTGTGGAGTACGCCCTCAGCTGTATGGGCATAGTATAAACCCGAAGAAAGACAGTGCAAATAAAAATATAAATAAAACACACAAAAAACTGTTAATTTTAATTAAACTAACTTTGTGTGTATGAGAAATGGAAACTGTTTTCATAGGAATTAAAACATTTACCAGGCGTTAGGCCTCTATAGATCATTATAAGAGTATCTTGAAACCCATTACAAAGTTAACGGGGTTTTAAAACGCCAAAGAACATCTGTGCCCTATGCATTGTGTTCGTGCAGGTGAACAGATTTAATGAGACAATTCGTCAATATATGCCGTTTTGCTGATAATTATAATTCTAAAAATGTGCAGTGCGCCTGGTGTTTCCCCGGAATGGAACTTGTTTGGAGAATTGTCCGTTTACGTAAGTAGTAGAGGGATCTCCGGACCAAAGGAGAGAACCCAGTTGTTGAACTAATTCGTCCTATCAAACTGGGTCCATGGCCATATCTCGTTTGATTTCTACGAACTTCTGATCGTTGTAACGGTAGGAGATGCTGTCTTTTGGTTTGTGGTTTCTGCCTTGACATTGCAGGTTCCGTGATGTTTTGGTCCTGCAGGCCATCTGGGATCTGCGATGTTGAGCCACACCAGTGTACTCCTGTCTACCGTAAAGCAAGAGCGGGCAACCAGGGAAAAGACAGACTCGCCGTTGTTACCCATCACGGCCCTAAAATGACCAGTGCTATGTGAAACACCACAAGGTCTGCGGCGTGTCACGTGACTACAGCTTTTACGTTACCGTTGCTCATTGCTAGTGTAGTCGTTTGTTTTTGTTTGGACAATTCAGACCGTTGAATGACGCAATCAAACATGTTTGTGTAGAGGTTACGGTGGCCTAATTTGATACTTAGTTTTTATCTGGCGTTGGATGTTATTTGACGGGCATTTTCACATATATATATTTCATACGTTTTAAGCCTTTAGTTGAATGATTTTTGCCTTAGAATAGTTTAAAACTGGTTGAAAATTATCTTTCTTGAAATTCCGGCATTAGCACTCGGGTTTTGGAAGAAATATGCAGAGATTACACCAGTTCCCATATTATAGAATTATTATTTTTTATAACTTTGAAAAATCACTGTGATAAAATTAAAACTCATCATTGTCTCATTTTAGCATACTATTTTACGTATGCGGGTCATGTTAGTTTTATTAAATTTATGAGATTATCTACGTACTTAAAACTGATCCGTTTTTATTTGCCTTTTTTTCCTTCTATATATCTAAATGACATTTTTATGAAAGAAGTAGAAAGAGCTGGTGTTAATGACTGAGCACACAATAACTAAGGGTTAGCTTATCAATGCTCCAAGCCTTAGTCAGTCTTCGTATCTGATGAATGCCGTCTTCAGTCTCCCGCCATCTGGCTTATCTAAATTGAATGCGGGCAGGCATTTCGCTCTGACCTATGTGAATATTTATTTTTCTTAGAGTGCAATGGGTTCTCGTATAGCTTATATGTACCCACCATCGTGTAGGCGCCCCTGAATATGGCCATGATGTTCTTACCCTCTGTGCTCGCCTCTGTCCAGTTAGAGATAGCACAGTCCAACTGTTCTTACCCTCTGTGTTCGCCCTTGACCAGTCAGTAAGGGATAACACAGTCCGACCATTGTTACTCACGCAGTTGCACTTCTACCTATTTGAAACATTTTAGCCTGTTCCCATGTTTGTGACCTGGATTTTTTTTTAGCAGCGCTCACTTACAACACTTGCTATTTAAGAATCCTGAATTCCAGCGCTTTACTCACCTGTGCGCTAGCGCCCCCCCCCACCATCTTTTTAGTTCTTTTTTTCTCTCACCCTTACCTATGCATCTGAGGTTCCTAGCCCATCCTTATGTTTTCGTTTTGAAAGGACTCAACAGTTGGAACTCTATACCCCGTATTGCCTACCTACCTACCTTTAGCCAGGTTTCATAGAAGCCACTGGTGCACTCATGCTGTCCTGTCTCAAGTCAGCTTTTTCCACATGGATTTTAAACTATCTTTTTACTCTCAGCTTTAAGGGGATCTCGAAACACTTTTTTCATACCCATATTGTACATAGGAGCTGTAATTTAATTGTGATAAAATATCCATATTTGAATCATTATTTTACACTTTCTGATGCGATATCAAGTTGCAATTTTTTCATGTTTTTAAAAATTGATTAATCTGTCCTTTTATTGCAAAGAAGAAAAAAAAATAGAAAGCAAAATAAAGCTTTTGTTATTCCTGTGACAAAGACATTTACATTTGAAAAATGTCTTCCTTCCTTGGGTGTGATATCAAGGGCAGTTAAACATGTTTTAGTTATTCCACAGAAATTTGAACGGCTACATAGACGTACTCTTACATGTTATTAAGACTAGAATCTAAGAGTAGCTCTAGAATCCTAGAATCTCCTATCTCGTGGCACTGCTAATTGGCTCACAAGAACCGTGTCGTCACTTCCTGCTCGTGCCCGACTTATTCTTGTTGAGAATAAATGTGTGTTTGTTCCCACTTCCCGCCCGCTCCCTACACGCACAAAAATAATAATAATAACCAAGGAAGTAGGCTGCTGCCGTGCTGTGGCCACGTATGATTGGGGGTGGGGGGAGGCACATTCCCACTTCTGCTTTCATTCATCTACTCACCTCTCTTGCTCTATCTCTCCCCCGCCCCCGCATTTTTGTTTGTACACCTTGAAACACTTGCGCACCAGGGTATTCCCCCCCCCCTTTTTCTCTTCTGATAAATATTTGCATTGCACTCGAGGCTGTCCTGATGGTATATCTGTCCTTGTTTTATTTGTTTCTCTTTTGGACAGCTCGCTGCCGATTCCTATTTTAGATATCTCAGCCGGGTGTTTCAGTAACTCTCTGACGTCCTTTTAAAACATGCCAGAATTAAACATACACTGTCCTACACCGTAAAATAACTTCACCCCATTTTTTATTGAGCTGAGACAATTTGTTGAGGTACGCAGTGTGCATCAACTCATTAACTCGTTTTTGGAGACAGCGAACTAGAGAAAAATCCAAAAAGAACAACAAGGTTCATTACTGAAGAGTATTCCAAATTTACAAGAGTAGCATCATTAATTGAATCAATAAACCTAGTACCGCTATAGGATAGAAGAACTAAGAGAAAAGTCGTAATAATACATAAGGCTATTAATTATAACTTGGAAATACAACACTCAGATATAGGCATGGTTTTGTTTTTTAAAAAACTAATTTTCTTGTTCCATTCGCAAGAACAAACACTTATAAACCCTTCCCGTCTGGAATTCATGGAACCAGGAAAACCAACACACTATCAATATTTAAAATTCGAACAAAAATGCAAGACTAAACATAAACCAAGGATAAGCATATGTGAAGGAGTTGGTATTGTCTATACGGGGCAGTGAGCGACTGAATGATGTCCAGCCTGAGTGACAGCAAAGCTACTTTATGAAATGGGTGTTGTGGTGGGAGGGGGGGGGGAGAACGTGCTCCTTTAATACATGCATGAACAAGTGTTGGCGGATTTTAGTCAGCAAATTTTGTTTTATTTAGTGGCGAAAACATCAACAATTTCATTTTACTTCCACATTCATGCTCTCTCCCTCCTTCCACCCTCCCCTCTCCCCAGATCTGTTTCTCTTACACACGGTCCTTCTCTCTCTCACACATTTGTCCCGTGTTTATGACAGTCCTGTTGCGGCTGCTACACGTGTGTGTGGCAGACAATTAATATTGAATACATTCTGGTCTGATCTGACATTTAGGCCAGCATTAGCAATATTTGATCGTGTTTAGGTTGTGATGACAGCGGACTCCATGGAGTGTTCTTATTCTGTTCTTTGGCAGACCTTCCATTTACCACAAGGTCCCCCCTACCCAATCTTTGGTGATAGATTAATTCTATGACTTCATGTTAGGCAAATAAGCACTTTGTTTGTATGCACCATTTTATAAGAGGGCTCAGCTTGTTAATAATATTCTTTAGATTCTTATTATTATTGTAACGGATAAAGTTTAGAAATTAAAAGATAAAAATGATTGGGATAAAAATCAACGTTTTGTTTAGTTTCTATTTAAGTTGATCACAGTTGCTCGCGGGCAACCTTTCTGTCTGTTTGAATATGTTAAGTGTCCTCAATACTTTACCCTATTCCTGATCCCTTGGCCAGCAACGCCATCTCTTTGGGGCCCAACTGAGATGAATTATTCATGGGGTCTTTTACCCTCCCAGAACCATCAGATACCTCTTCATTGGTTATTCTGGGTACATTATATTTCCTTCTTATCCATGACTTTGGAAAGATTCGTCTGATATCCTGGGTACAAAATATTTTCGTCTGATCCATGTCTTTTGAAACATCCGACTGATATTCTGGGTACATTCCATGTAAAGCGCTGTGAGCCCGGTTCCCTACTGGGATACAGCGCTATATAAATTATCAATTATTATTATTATCATTATTATTACATTATATTTGCTTCTTATCCATGACTTTGGAAAGATCCGTCTGATATTCTGGGTGCAAAATATTTTCGTCTGATCCATGACTTTGGAAAAATATGATATCTTGTGTATAATCGTGGCCAGTTATTTCCTCTTGGTTCATACTTTCTACTTGTGGCAGAGATTACTCTGTTTGATAAGCTTATATTTATCATTTTCTCTATTAAATTATTTTTAACTCGCCGTGACCAGGTTTCCAGACATTTTGTTTTGCAAAACTATCGGGACAGTTAAAAGTGTTGATACCATTAAAATTCTAACCAGTTTATGACACAATGACACAAACTGTTCTTCCGAAACAATGATATAAAGAGGCCCGCATCTGCCGACGGAGATGGCCCGCCCAAGCACAGAGTTTCCCAATGATTACATAGACATCGTCAACGAGATCAATGACTTCATAGCTTCTTTGGATGCTCCACCTTTGGACAATCACACCAAGGAACTGGTTGGGAATTCCCAGCGACAGAACACATTTGGCCAACTTGGGGACGATGGAGTCCCTGAGGTTTGGACAAGTGGGTCAAGAAGTAGGCACGCAAGTGGAGATAAGAAGCTGGCTGGTCAGATGTCTTTGGCCAATAGGGCGCCAGGTGATATAGATAAAGAAGAGCACAGTGATAACCCTGGACCTTTTCCCCTATTGGAAGAAAGCGACCAGGGTATCAACTTCTATGACTACATTGGGTCCGACAAGTCAAGGTCCACAGATTTTGGAGACTACAGCGACCTCAGCATAGCCAGTGACAATGCTGACAGCGACAACGCTGACAGCGACAGCGGCTGCTACAGCCATTACCAGCACCCCCGCAGCAATGTCCTTCCCGTCAACAGAGACCAGAGCGGGACCCAGCTGGCGTCCTCCTGCCCATCAAACTTTCTGTCCTACTTACCTGCTACCTCTGACTCAGTACCAGGGCAGCCCAAGGTATTATCCTATCTTACGTCATCTCCACGCCACCAGCAGCAGTTTCTATTCTCATCAACACATCCCCAGTCCCCAGATCGCCTCAGTGCCGAATTCCGATGCGATCCCCACCGTGACTCCATCGACCAAAGGTTTAACCAGGTGGGATCCAGCGCCCACAGTTTGGCGGCATCCCTGGGGCTCAACAAAGCCAGGATTCCAGCAGAAAACCATTATCAGGAACCAAGCAATATACCCAAAATCCCTGAATCTCCCGTCCCTCTGAGAAAATCTCCCACAAAGACCACTCAGGAGATTGATGTCCCTGTGACCAGTATTCCTCTCTCTACCTCTCCTCCAAGAGCCCAGAAGGACCTATCCCAAGGTGCTTACTCTGTCATTAACAAGGCAACACCCTCCAGGCTCAACATTAAAAACAGGTGGCCCCCAGCAGGTCCCACCAACGACTCATCATTTAACAGCGGCTCTTGTGTGAAGCCTGATCCAAGTGCACTTGATAAAACTGACAATGTTTCAACAAGTAATAAGTCCCTAGACGCCAGCTTTGAGGGGCCCACAGGTAAAGAAGAAGATTCGGCGCCCTCACGGCAGCACCCGGTCCCCATCCCTATTACCAGAGTCCCAGATTTATCAGTGCTTATATCTGAACTGAAGTCAGCTAGTCCAAGGTCGGACATGTCCCCCAACTCTAAATTTACAGCCTCTGCCAGGTCCGAAAGTGCTTGCCCCAGTCCAAAAACCAAATCTGAAGACCAGTCCCACCCCCCACAAGCTCGCGCTGAAAGCCAATCTCCTATACATTCATCAGGTCAAGGTCATCAATCACGTGCAGACAAGCACCACGATCACAGCAAAGCAAGAGCTGAAACCCTTTCACCGGGTCAGTCTTCAAAGTCGGCAGCCAACACAACAGCACATCCCCCGTGGTCAGAAAACCAGGTTGGTCATCAAGAAGCCCGCAGCCCTGCCCACAAACAGCTATCCAATGGTAGCAGGTGTAAGAGCAACAGTCCAGAGCATGACTACGAACCAATAGAAAACCTGCAGGTAATATTAGTTACAGCTTAGCACCTTATTTACTTGTTTTTACCACGTTTTTATTAACTTGCTTTCGTGTCTGTCTGTCCGCAATTTTTCAAATTTGCCAACGTAAAATTAAACCACTTCTGATGGTCCTGTGTTTGGTATAAAAATTATAAATTTATAATTTAGAAGGCAAAAGAGAGATCTATAAGTGAGAGAATGAATGAACTGTATATTTTAAACCTCATAAGCGCCCGCCCCACGTTTTTAGTCATATTAAATGAAAGTACTTGAACTTATAAGTTTTAAATTATTGTCTTCTTTTTAGTCCACTTATAAAAACTTGGTTTTTAAAAATCCTTTTTTACCCTTATTTATAACCATTGTCACATGCTGAAGAAATTATTTTCTAAATTAAATATTGTGCTAATCAACGCTTCATCATTCTCTGACTTACAATGTCTTCTCATAGCTGGAAGTGCCTGCCACCCCTCGGCCACAGACCAAGTTCCCTCACCCACAGGGGCAGACAATGGCTGAGACAGGGGGACAGCAACCAAAACATGTGAAAGCCTTGCACAGCTTTAAAGGAACCAACAATGATGAGGTATTCTAAAGACCGTCGTATAAAGAGAAGGTTACCTAACTTACCAAATAAATGATCCTAAGATCATGACCATAACTCATGAAATACTTACTACCCCTTTCACTGTGGCTTTCTGATTATGAAGTAATGACTCTCAGAAGTGAATCCTCACACACCTGTCCCTTCCCAAATCATTGCAAATGTCCCCCACCACTTCAAGTGCTTTGTTTTTTGACATCTTCCTTAGCTTGACTCCCTCAAACATTATATTTCCCAACTGAAATGGTTCTCCACTATGATATCCCAAGATTTGAATATGCTCCCAGTATTTGAATGGTTATACGGAAGTGAGACCAAAATAGAAAATTTGACCAATGAATCAAGAAATTGTGACCTTTGAATCATTATAATTAACATGCAACAAAGTGTCCTAATGGGTTCATTTATTCTCCTTTAATTGTTTTTTTTGTTTTTTTTTCCGTTTTTTTTTGGTGGTTTTTTATAGATATTTATAAGACTTTGAAGTTTATTAATTTTAAGATGCCATACAAAATCTAGAAATGAATTTGCCCACAACTTTTGTCTTGTCATGTATGGGTTATATTTAAAATATGAATCGAGATAAAATGCTGTGGGGAAAGTTTAATAAAAATGAGAAGCAACAAATACCTTAAGATAAACCAATCCACAGCCACTGCTACTCTTGTCACTCCACAGCTGTGTTTCAAGAAAGGAGATATCATAACAGTGACTCAGTGCCTGGATGGGGGCTGGTGGGAGGGCACCCTCAATGGCAGGACTGGATGGTTTCCTAATAACTTCACTAAGGAAGTTAAAGCTGGTAAGTCTGTTTGCAGTGATAGTGGGATCATTAATGATTATAATTGTTGTAACATCCAATACTGGCTATTTTATCATGTATATAAAACTGTCTTTTTATTGTTCTACCAGATGTAAGTTACAAAAACAAGACTGGGGAGGTACCTGTGTACAAAAGAGAAAGTATGCAGCTCTATCATAATGTGGTGAGACTCTATCACAAATCATTGACATTTCTAATGTAGCTCTATCACAAGAATGTGACCTTTCTAATGTAGCTTAAGGAGTGTTAGTGCCTAAAATCATTTAAATAACTTGACATAATTAATGCGGTAATGCGCGCCTTGTCTCTAATCCCAAAGATAGGTAAACCGCGCCTCGATAACACTCTCTTTAGTAATGAAATCATAGAAAGTAGAAACTCTTCATTTAAAGAGAGAAGCTTTAGTCCACTTCCGGAAATGTCGGTGTTTGCTTTCGCTGGTGTTTTCGCTCGGTTTGCGAAATTTTGTGGTAGTTTTTACTTTTTTTTTATTATTGAAGATGTGATTTTGGTATACTTTTTTGTAAAAATAATAGTACTAAACTACAGGTAAACATAGTATTAAACTCAAGACGATCTTTTGGATATGTGAAATAACCATTCTTATCCTAAAAGATGAAGTCAGTATGACAATAATAATATAAATACATTTTCGCAATTTTTTTAAATTTCATAACCAGTTGATTGCAATAAACGTGAAATCCTTACAGGACTGAGGCGGAAGTTTACCGAAAACCTCATTAAACGTAAATATTGAAAGCTTTGTCAGTAGACTTATGGGGCTAAGTCTTATACAATGTGCTAATAGAAATTAGAAGTAATTTCATCTCTACCTGGGTTCACTCTTTCATGATAGTAATCTGTTTGTTTTATTCCATTGATCTAGGTCTTAAAAAATGTCATTGAAACAGAGAAGACCCACGTGACAGAGATGATCAAAGTGTTACAGTCCTATATCAAACCTATAGAACAGACATCTATGTGAGTCTCTTAGATCTTACCTATAGAACAAACATCTATGTGAGTCTCTTAGATCAAACCTATAGAACAAACAGCTAACAAGTCTCTTAGATCAAACCTATAGAACAAACATCCAAGTGAGTCCCTTAGATCTAACCTATTGTACAAAAATCTGAGTCTGAATATTAAACCAAACCTATAGAACAATTGTCTATGTGACATGGGGATTCTTTGTCTTATATCAAACCTATAGAACAATCATCTATGTGAGTATTGTATTAAACCTACAGAGTAAAAACATAATGTCAAGGACAAACAAACATTACAAGTGCAATTATTTGTGTGTCCTCAGACTAACCCCCCCTGAGTATACACTTCTGATTGGAAATCTTGAAGAAATCATTGCATTCCAACAGTCATTTCTGGCAGCACTAGAGGAATGTGAAAAGTAAGTGCACATTTCTTGTCTACCATGTTGTTATTTTCTACTTGTAGTCCTAAAAAGAGGGGTGGTGGTGGTAATTGTTGTACACATATATTATTTACTTTTTGCACTGTTCTTATTTAATTTAAACCACCTTAAACATTTTGTAATTTTTTTACATTATTAAAAAAGTCTCTTATTTGCTATTAGCCATTCCTTAAGAAGCATTCTTTAAGAAGCATTCCTCTCCCTTTTTTAATTCTTAATTCTTTCCAATCCTTTTTGAAGTCTTGCCCAGGTTTGTTTTGTTCCATCACAAGTTGTCTTGTTATATTTTTTTGAAAATGATGTCATTAAAAGCATAGCTTAATGGCAGAAAATCCCAACATGAAAGAGGTCATACAATAAGTACAGCATTATTGTGTCATGTTCTTCATCTAATTGGCCAATGATTTCCTCCGCTACTGCAGACTGCCCTCCCATCAGAGAAGGATTGGAGGAATCTTTATGCAGTTTGCCCCCAGCATTAAGCCCCTTTACTTGTCTTACTGTGCCAACCATCCAAAGGCTGTCTCTGTGTTACAGACAAAAAGGTCAGTAAAAAAAAACATCAAATATATTTTCCTCCTTGATTAAAGTAACTAAAAAACTTATCCTGTTATTTTTAGGGAAACAAGTCTATAAACGTCTTAATATAATTTTTTGTCCCAGTCATTTTCTTTAGCATTAACAATATTCCAACAACAAAAAATGTCAACTCCATTCTTAAATATTTCAATTGATGTTATTTTGAGGTTTATATGTATTCTATGTTACAGTCGAACCCACTTACCTCGAGCTCGGTTAGCTCGACCACCCCACTAACTCGACGTTTTTTATTGGAACCGCCAAATTCTCTCTTTGTCTTAGCATTTTTTCATCGGCTAATTCGATTTTTCTAAGTCGCCGAAACCTAGTACCTCGAGCACAAAAGAGGGCCAAATTTGCAACTTAACTTGGTTAGCTCGATCGCCATGACCAATCGCCAGCTTTTGAAAATGTTAGCTATGATTTTTTTATAACCAAGGGAAGGGACCAATTTTCTGCCTCACCAGGGTCTGCTGGTGACGTCACAGCCCGCTTGCTTTTAGCTCTCAGCGCTGTGTTGCTTCTGGTACTATGGCAATCACCATCTTTTGAAATTCTTAGTTATTTTATAACCAACAAGGCCACACGTCAAATTTCAGCCTTGCATGGTGTGCTGGCGACGTCACAGCCCGCTTGCTTTTAGCTCTCAGCGCTGTGTTTGTTGCTTCTGGTACTATGGCAATTACCATCTTTTGAAATTCTTAGTTATTTTTACAACCAACAAGGCCACACATCAAATTTCAGCCTTGCGTGGTGCGCTGGTGACGTCACAGCCCGCATGCTTCAGGCCTGTGTTGCTTCTGGTACTATGCCAATCACCATCTTTTGTTCCTCTCTTAGTTATTTTATAACCAACAAGGCCATGAAAAAAGTGTCAGCCTTGTGAGATGTGCTGGTGACGTCACAGCCCACTTGCGTTCAGATACTTTTCAGAGAGCTGTGTCAGAGTGAAATGACTCGCGAATTTTGTGTTTGCAATGTTGGAGAATATAATGAACATTTGTATCTATAATCGACGTTGGTTTTTATTTTAAATTTGTAAATTTCTGCTGTTAGTTGGTGCATGCACATATACCTTTTGTTGTTAGCAAACATGTATGTACATTTTTATAGCATGCCGATAGCTTCATCAAACAAATAACGGCACACAAAAAAAAGACAGTTTACCCACCCCCACTCGAAGTCCATTGTAAGCCGAGGGGATCGTATGGAATAACAAAATGTACCGTGTGCAGACTTGTTGTCATTGGCAACCATTCATCCTTCAACCTCATTTTGACTATTACTACTGCTTTGTTCTCATTGTTTCATTCATAAGAAGTGGCCGTGTGCAAAAGCCATTTAACTATTGATTAGAATTAATTAAAATGTGTCAAAGTTGAAGGTTCAAAAGGAGTTCCTAATTTATTTGTGTACGTAAACTGTACGTTTTTATAGAGAAGAGTTCGCTTTGTCATGAGTCATATATTGGTCATGATAGACAACAGCAACGCCGTTGTGTAAAAAAAAGTGCATGTGCATTCTCATTTATTAACGCTAGTGATGGGACGATACCAAAATCACAGGCTGCTTTCTGTAAACAAGGCTCCCCAGATTTTAAAAAATATAATATAACAGACTACAGACAGTTTACCCACCCCCACCCTCAATCTCCCACACCATTGTTGTTAGTCCGATTAGCATCAAGTTACCGAAGGAATCTAAGTCCATTGTAAGCGCTCAATCTGGGAATCACCGCAAGACGGCGCGCGCGGCGGCGGCGTGGCGGGCAGGAGTATATGACTTCATTATAGTTATGTACTAGCGGAAAAAACTGCGCTGACGCAACAAAGGGTCATATTTAAACTTAAACGGTCCTTAAAAACTAACGGTCTTATCAACCTTGGGAAAGAGTGAAGAAATAGGGTCCCGATATTCCGATACTATTCTGATTAATCGTCCCATCACTAATTAAAGCACAAAACGTACATAAAGAAATTTCAAGCGCATGTTAATATTTTTCCGCCATATTGGTTTTCGTTTTAACTCGATCATCGGTTATCTCGATGCCATTTTTCATACCCCAACGCCGTCGACTTAACCGGTTTCGACTGTATATTATATGTTATCAGTTGGTATATGTATAAATCAGAAGATGTTGTGGGCACATAGTTTAAATCAGAAGATTTGTGGGCACATAGTTTAAAATGTTCATGGCTGCTATTTCAGGGAGGAGCTAGGCAAATTTGTGGAATCACAAGGAGCTCCTCCACCTGGAGCTCAAACACTCATCACCATCTTATCAAAACCGTTCACACGTCTAGACAAGTATCCTAGTCTTCTCAAGGAGTTAGAAAGACATGTAGAGGTACACTGAGAGTGTCGTGTGTCTTTTAAAAAATGTCTGTCTTTTTCTCATTTCCTCTTCCGCACGGTCATTACTTAGCTTAATACATTTTAATTTTAAATATATTGTTGTGTGCGTTCTTGATTTTTTAACAAAAAATGCTTAAATGTTAATATATTTTTATTTTATTTTTAACATTATCATTTAAAAACAGTTGAAAAAGTGTATAGCAGTAAGGCATAGCAAAAGAATAGATGATTAAACTTATATGTTTCTTCTTACAGGAGAGTCACCCTGATAGAGGCGACACTCAGAGGGCCATAGCTGTGTACAGAAATATAAATGTGAGCTGGGGGTCCTGTAAATTCTCTTTCTTACTTATTTTAACTGCTTGGAAGTAAAGAGATTGCACAATACTTTGTGATAATTTTTTGTATTATCATTATGTTTTGCCTCAGATGTCTACATTAAAATGTAACACAAGATTTGTATTAAAAACTAATGTTTGAACTACAGACAACAATTTTATTTAATTCTTGAAATCTATTTTTCAGAATGCCTGTCTTGAAATTAGAAAATTAAAAGAAATGGAACATGAAATAATCAGCAGCACAATCCAGGGCTGGGAAGGGGAGGTAAGAAATTATTTACCTAAAATATATTTGCAACAGTTCTTGGCAAATCTTAATTTATCATCACTGTTAGCAGATCTATTATTTGTAGCTGGAATTCCTTTAATCAATACTTATAGTATTTCCTGTATTGCTGTTTGGTTGTTTTTATACTGATGTGTGATATACTTTAAAATTTACCCATTTCCTCTGGACAACTCTTGACTACTGTTATTTAATGTAGGCCAGGGGGCGGCAAACTTTTTGCCCATTACCCCGAAATATAAAAGGCGCAAGTCCTGCCCACATGACCCTGTGTTTGGGGTAACACGTTGTAACCCCTCCCCCAAGGGTCTGAAAATGAATCTAGTGAGTTTTAGCAGCCTTAAGTGTCTAAAGGGAAATTGAAAAGGATTGTGCGTAGATTTTTAAACTCAAAACGACACGGAGGTATCATATTTCAGGGGGAATTTTTTAAAATAAAATTATAAAGCTTACAGTTGAATATAATGGTTATAGCGGCTTAACGGCCCCTGCCATTCTATTCTAATGATAAATCGGACATATTACGCTAAAGTCAGATAAACACAAAGTTACTTAAACAATTACATTGAAATAGGTGCCTTGGATGACAGGGGCAAGTTGGATACTGTCTTCAGGGTCCAATCGATTTCGCAGATTTTATGTTCTCTAGATTAGAAAATCATTGTTGATTGTTGACAAAGGTACGTTGTTGCAAAAGGCAAAAGAGTTTTTATGACCTCCTGAAGTTAAATGTTGAAATCCTTTGCAGCATTTGACATCCACAAAATGTGTCAAATCTGCTTTGTTTGCAAATTCAATACTTGCCTAATAATTGGCTTGAAGTTCAAGAAGTGCCTCTACCAACCCTTGAGGCTCATTGGGTGCATCCGCAATGTCTCATTGAAAGGGATCTACCATCCAACTAATATTATTCAAATCAGTAACTCCAAAGTAAACAGTGAACCACTATTTGAGCTTGGTAAGATGTCTGATAACTATATCTTTGATTTCATCAAAAGTTATATTTACACAATCTTCCAAGTACAAGGCAATCTTTGAACATGCCGCTGACTTTCCATAAATCACGAAACAGTTGGCGTTTGCAGTGCATGTCCTTAAATGAAATTTACAATCTTGATATCATGCATGGCGACCTCCAGTTCAGGTTCCAAATGTTTCACAAGCAGAGCTTGACGATGGATTGTACTGTGGTTAACTTAAATTTTGGGATTCCTCTCTCTTGTGACAGCCGAAAAATCACCTACACGACCCCACGAAGCTGGAGCTCCATAAACCGATGCAGCAGTATAGTCTTCCCATTTTTTAATTAACCTTATCAAAGTATTCATTAACTTTAAAGAATTTATCAACTCCTTGACATTGCAATTCGAGCGGATTGCAATTCGAGCGGAGCTAAAACATTTCCTCTTCAATTTCAATTATTTGAAAACCTTTGTAGTGGATATATACCATAACCTGGTCATTACTAATGACATCAGTGATCTCATCAAGGTAAATGGCAAAGAATTTACTCACATTTATCGAATGCGTTTTCTAGAAGGAACCGGTTCAATAGCGGGCTTATCTTCCAAGCATGCAGGCACATATGACGGATTTTATATCTATTTAGCAGATTTTATATGTCTCCAATTAGTCTCCGTTACCCCCAAGAATTCCCTTTTTACCCCAAATGGGGTAATTTATCCCTGTTCCCTGACCCCTGTTGTAGACTAATGATTTTTTAAAAATGAAAATAACTACATGAAATCAGACAGCTGTTTTTTGATGTGTGATTGACAGTTGCTTACCCATTGTTACATGAGTTGCAGCTGTTTTATATGGCTGTAAAATCCGAGGATTCAATACCCTTGACTTGCATAAGTCCAATGATTATGCCCCTTGAATTGCAACATCCCTATAGTGTTTATTTTAAACACATTTTTTAGGTTCAACTTTTTTTTACCCATTTTGAACCAAAGAGGGTTAAATTATAATTTGATCTACTCACTTTTTATCAAAATAAAATTTGCGTACCGGAAGATTAAACGTAAGCAGATTTACAAATGTAACATCAATGGAATTCTCTACCATTACACATACGTAGTATTCAAACAACCAAGTCCTTCAAGACTGCACTTAAGACACATCTTTTCAACATTTATTTTCAAAATTAATGAAACAACATTTCTTGTAAATGATTAACGTAGCTTATGTATAATGTACTGTAATTTTTGGGTTTGTTATGATATGAAAGTTAATCTAATATTTATAGGTATGTTATTTCTTTCATGTAAAGCGCTGTGAGCCCAGTTCCTTACTGGGATACAGCGCTATATAAATAATCAATTTATTATTTATTTATTATGTAGGAAATGGATAAGATTATTATGTGTACTTAATAAAAAAAATTAGGCCATTTCCCTATGCTACTTATTGTAAACGTTCAATTGTATTAATTCTTGCTGTCCAGGAAATTTCAAAGTTGGGAGAAGTAGTTCACCTGTCACAGGTGAAAATGGTAAATCAAACTGGAGAGAAGTATGAGCGGATTTTTGTGCTCTTCTCATCCTGTCTAGTCATGTTATCCATGAGTCAACGGCTCAGCAGCTACCAGTATGAGGTATGTGTTTCTAGACTTCGTTTGGGGTGTCTGTCCTGCCTTGTTAGTACAGTATAAGCTCATTAAAGGAGTACAATTTTTTATATAAGACACAGTGTTCATTTTGGTGCACAACGCTTTTTAAAAACAAAATTTCTGATAATTTTTTTCTTTTGACTTTACGTTTGTTTTATTTAAATTTTATGCACTTTCTAAAAGCTAATCTTGATTATTTGCATTTTGAATTTCTGATATTTTATAACTTCAAAATTGTGTCATTTTGTGTGTATGTAATTTTCTAAATAATTTAAACTTATCTTGAAAATCTTTCCTATATAAAAATTAAATAAAAATAAAATCTGATTCATATCATAAGACCTGACTTTTAATTTATAAAATGTTTCCTAAATTTGGCTAATTTTTTACTTGAGAAGAAAATGACTAAAGTGTTTTATTAAGGTCAAAAAGTTTGTTTCCCAGGGCAAAATTCCACTAAGTGGCCTGACCAGCACAGCGTGTGAAAACACAGACTTGTATCAGAATGCCTTTGAGATCTCAGGTCTGAGGCTAATTAGTTAGCTTAATTACTTGTTTGCTGTAAGGAAATGACGTTTGATGAATAATTTAAGTTAAAACTAATTTTTAATAAAAGAATTTTCAAGGGTGAAAAAAAATACTTCAAGGGAGATAAGCTTTTACATTTTAATTTTTTTTTCTAATTATCAATTTGTATTTATTTATAATGATAATTCATTAATTTCAGCTATTGACTTTTAACTTTATTTTAAGATTATTTTAGCTCTGTTAAACAAACACATATATATTTAGTTGTGCTGCTGTATGTATTTTATGGCATCCTTCCATCTGCAAAGGGAGATGGATTTATCTTTTTGATATGTACATCTTGGTGTGGCTGCAGAGACTACTCTCAGAACCGAAAACACATTTAGTCTATAAATTATTTAAATATATAAATAAAATTAGAGTTTCTGACTATGTAAAAAAAAATTATGTCAAAAGGGTTCAGAAGAGAGGGGGGGGGCTTGGCTGGATGGAGGCAATTAAAGTATTTTCAAATAAAATAATACACAGTTAATTATTTCCTACATATAAATGTAAGAATTTGATTTTTAGATGTCATAGTTTTGGCTTCTTTGATTTTTAATAGAAAGCTTTTATTTTCCAACTGGCAACCTTTTATCACCTGTACATCCAGCCATGGGCTGTATAAGATGTTGCAACATTTTTTAAAGTCAGTTCTCAAAGTTGCTGAATAACATATGAACCTGGTTAAAATCTGGAGATTTGCTACAGTTTTATAAATATAATTGTATAGATGTCATTATCGATTCTTATGAGACAGGACATTCCTCTATTTAAAATGTAACATGTATTTGTTTAACAGGTCCCATGATAGAGAAGATCACAGTTCTCTGTGGCACCAAGACAGAGGTTACAACCTGGCTAGATATACTTAATCAACAGCTGTCTCTCTCAGGGGTCAGCTCTTCCAAGCCTCAGTCATTACAAGTACTTATGGTAGGTGGACTGTGCAGGGCTACTGGCCTAGTGGCACATGATGTGCAGACAGGTACACTTGGTTCTAGTGTACATGGCTGCTCCTTGTCCTGTTTTGCCATGATGGTTGATGTACATACTTAGTTCACATGTCAATGAAGGCTATGTACGTGGCTGACTTTGCTCAGGTACCCATGATGCTAGTTTACAAGGCTGACTTTATGTACATATAAGGTCTAGTGTACATGGCTGACTGATTTCAGGTACATGGGACCGCTTTTGTACACCTGTATTTTTGGGTACATGCCTTGCTGTGTTGGGCTGAACTTTTTTCAAGAATTGATGGCCAGGTTCATGTCTGGCTTTGCCCAGGTCCAGGTAATGTTTATGTTTGCTAGTTAATGTTTCTTCTTACCAGCACCCCCACATCACTACAGCCCATGAAACACTTGGCCCTGCTCCATTACACCTCTCCACTCAGACCCCCATCTTGCTGTTCTTCTATATGTTTGGATTCCCAGCTGCTGTAGATGTTTTATAACAGTATCTATCCACCTGAGCCTGGCTCTGCCTCTGATGAGGACTTAGATGTTTTATAACAGTATCTATCCACCTGAGCCTGGCTCTGCCTCTGATGAGGACTTAGATGTTTTATAACAGTATCTATCCACCTGAGCCTGGCTCTGCCTCTGATGAGAACTTAGATGTTTTATAACAATATCTTATTTTTCCCTATGGAGTTTTGTTGGGCCAGCCATCTGTAACTAATTAAGATTTTATTATTTTAGCTGTTCATATTTTGATGGTTTTACAATAAAAGTATTGTAACTCTGATAATTTACATTTTATATGTATTTATTTGGAGCATGTATTGTGAAAGGCTTGTTATTTTGATAGTGTATAGTAAATAGTTGTTATTTTGATAGTGTAATGTAAATAGTTGTTATTTTGATAGTGTAATGTAAATAGTTGTTATTTTGATAGTGTAATGTAAATAGTTGTTATTTTGATAGTGTAATGTAAATAGTTGTTATTTTGATAGTGTAATGTAAATAGTTATTTACTTTATCTCCAGATGTCCAGCTCACAGCCCAGTGTCAGCACAGTAACACCAGCAAAAACAGCCCTGATCTCATCCAACCCACCAACAGCCCCTCCTCCACAATACCCACCGTCTGCCAAACCCTCTTCTGTATGGAGTTTGACTTGTCTGCGACCCTCGCCGCCAACTCGCCCAACCCTCATGTGCAGAGAGGAAGTTCTTAAGTCTCCAAGGGCTGCCCGCAAAACGACTAATAAAAGAAAACCAGGTAATTTCTATTGATATAATACAAAAGAAAAGTTATTAATTTAGTATTAAAGCTTGTAAGCTCAGGTCTATTATTACACCTTACCAAATCTATTGCATTTCAGTGCTTCTCAAAACAGTAAATAATCAAGAGCAACTTATCAGCTCATTTGATTATCTTTTGGGTTTTAAAAAGTTTGATGCAGAAATAATTTGAGATGGACTGTTTCAAAGTAGAATGTTGTTGTTTTTTATTGCCTCTGGCATTCGTTTAGGATGTAATTTACATTTATTTACAAAAAAACTTGTTATGAATGTTATTTTATGTGTACTTTCATTTTGCAGTCTGATTGGTTCTATTTGGATGATCATGTAGAATGTTAGTTACCATTTAATGCACAGGATGATTATATTGGAATATTTTTATGTTATTCAAGCTTTATTCTCTTTTTTAGTTTTTATATTTGCTTCATTTTTTTAAAAGTAAAACCATTTTGAAAGAAATAGCAAGTAGGTCTTAAACTATATTCTAATTCTTTGCACATGGTTGTTTTATTTGATTTGACATTTACAATAACAAAGACATTATTGGATTTTATAAAACAAGATTTTGATACTGGTAATTGTTACAAAAAGAAAATTTTGGGCCATACAAATGTCTATAACATTCAAATCGTATAAGCCAATACAAATCAATTTGTAATAGAAGACCAGACATTTTAAAATTTTAAAAAATGGTAAAAGTAACACTTTTTTTTCTAAGCCATTCAAGAATGTAGATTCTTTGTGCGTTTTATTTCTAATTACATAGTAGTAAAAGTGACAATAGAGGCTTTAAAATGTTTGCATATGAAATTGGAAATGCTCTCTTGCAGCCGTATGAAATCATTGTGATAATTTCTCTTTAAGTCAGAACATACTCAGGGGAGGAAACTGACTGGCATAGCAAAAGTTAGTTGCATCCTTTCTTGGTGTGCCTACCTTTGTTTTTAACAATTTGTTAGTTTGATGGGCTTGTTTGTTTTTGTTTATGTTAACAGCTTATTTCACTTTTTATTTCAATTTCACCTTTAATTCAAACAAGTCAGAACACAATTTTAACTCACAATTCATTACAACAGAAATTTGATGAAACCTATCTTGATTTGGGATCAAACCCAAATATTTGAGTATAGAAAGCCTTCCAACTGTAACTCATCATCAGGAAAATCACATTAAATTATATGGACAGCAATCTCTATTTAACCCAACAATCAACACATATTTATATTCCTTTGAACAGACTTTCTTGTTCTCCATGAAAAAAGTGGTTGAACTAAAGTTTTTCATGGGTTTTTAAATTTCTTTAACTGGATTTTATCCGAATTCACCTCAGCATTCATGTTTATAGAAATAAAACAATTTTCCCCAAAACACATGAGTATTCTCAACTGGCTGAATCCCATATCCATGGCAGTATGTTGTGAGAAAATTTTATAGGGGTGGTGGTGGTGGATTCAACATGAATTATATTTAATTTTCTGAGTAATTGTCTTATTGTCTTGCCGATTTTTAGCTCATAACAATAGGTAGTTGTTTTTTTTAATTCTTTTTTTTTGTTCTTTTTTTTTGTGTTTTTTTTAAAGAATTTATTTTTATTTTAAATCCATGGGGCTTGTCAATTATTTTTTGGCTTAATTTGTTTGTTAACCCCTGTTAATCTTAACTCTCTTCTTGGTCTGTCTAAAACATTGCTTCAGTTGGCTCTCTTCTTGGTCCGTCTAAAAGATTGCTTCAGTTGGCGCTCTTCGTGGTCTGTATAAAAGATTGCATCAGTTGTTGATTTTCACTCTTGCATCCTGAGTTGTTACTTAATGCTACTTAATTTTTTTAAAGATTGCATAGCTTATATAAGAGCTCTAAGATTTTAGGGGAGTGTTCTAAGCAATGTTCCCTCTAAGGTTTCTTGGTCCGTGTGCAAAGTAAAAAATATTGTGTGCAATGTTGCGCAGGATCCATTTTTATTGTAATATTTTACCAAATTAGCTGTGCGGTAATTCTATACTGCTGCCCGGCTTCTGTCATATATCTGCTCAGCCCGCATCCTTCAGGGATGATTGGTTCTAAGTAGGTCTCAGTTAGAAGCAGAAAAAGCTGTTAAAATCTGCTTTATAGTTGTATGTCTAGTAATGGAGCTTTGTCACTTTTCTTTAAGTGCTTGTTCTTTTAAAAAATAAAAGTAATAATTAATTCCACTTTTTGTCTATAATATGAATGTTACAATTTGAAGTAGATGATTTGAAAGTTTGTAAAAAAAATAATAAATTAAACCCTTTTTTCTATCATTGTTCACTTAAAGATTTTTAAATTGTTTTCCATAATAGTCGATAAAGTGAAAGAATTTTTCAAAAATAAAATATATTTTCAATCAAGTTTTGTTCTTTTCATTTTTTGGCTTTTCTGTTATACTCCCAAGTTTGAAGTTTGATTGTAATTTTTTGTTACATTTTTCTTGAGCTTGTTTTAAGTGTTTATATTGTGAAGTTCTTTGACAAATTTTGTAAAGTTTATAGTTTATATGATAGGTAGTTTTTTAAAGCACTTTATGATTACAGGACTTCAAATAAATTAATTACTTTTAATTTAGATATGTAATTCAATTTAAAATACCGTATTTATATAGGATGCTTAGGACTATAAGATTCATTTTAATTTTTAAGCAGTTCTTTAAAACTATAACATTTAAATTTTTAACATTAATTTTGAGTATAAGACGTACCTGAATTTTGGAGGCATGTTTTCAAAGAAAAAAGTGAGTCAGATAGTCCGTAAAAACAGGACTACAAATTTCTCCAAAAAAATGTTTTTACTTTATTTTCAAATTTAAAAAAGGAAATAATAATTTGTTTAAAAAATTCTGAAATGGATATTATTTATTAAACCCATTATGTATAATTAACACATGACCATTATTGGAAGAATATGATCTATCGATGTATCTGGAAGGAAACTTTTTTAATGAGTAAATATTAGCAATACATGATAGAAAGGAGTAATTTTGTTGTAACCGCAATCCTTTTTTGTAATTAATGTTCACTACTTCTCACTTAATGCATTTTATGCTTCGTATTTCTGTTTTCTTTTCATTCTTGTTTAATATTCTTTCCTGTTTTTATTTTTTTGTCATTGTGATGGGAAATCTTCATGTCTATTGTGCTTACAGTTATTGGCACTGATTTTGTTTTTTGTGCACATAATTTAACCTTAAGAATAAGGAAGACAATTTTATTTTAAAATGTAATAACTGGTGATTTTTTTCCCACATAAACCGTTTGGTCAAAATTGAAAAGTTTACCTTAAAATGCACTAGTTACATTATGTCTATGGGATTCAGTGACTTTTAAATTGAAAAACTGAGGTGCTGATGATCGTGTTTGTTACTTAGAGGTAAATGTGTTAGTATATGGTTTAATACAATTAATTAAAACTGTGACAGAGCTGTTGGAAGTTTGTCTTAAAACATTTAATTTTTAGCACTGTTTATCTTATACTTGTAACTTAAAAAATGGTCTTTGCAACAGAACCATGTGACCTTTTTTTCACATTGCCTCTTCCTTGTTGATTGATTGTATGTTTCAAAATATTTTATTTAATTGAAAGAATTAAACCCATAATTAAAATTTTGCCATTTAATAGGATGGCTTATGTAAAATTTTAATACAATTATTCTTTGTTCCGGTCAGCTAAGGACAATAATTTTATAAAAAGGAAATAAGCCCTCTGTAAGTCTCACACACTATTTTTTTTTAACTTTGTAACGAAATAATCAACCACCACAGTATGACATTTAAACTTGTGTCTCACCATCAATCCCAGATGATCCTAAAGTGTACAACGAAGACGCATTCATCCTCCAGGTCATTGAGGCCTACTGCAACAGCGTGAAAACCAGACACACGGTCAACTCATGTGAGTACATCTTATCCACCTTACTCTGTGTCATCACCATTGGCCTCGTCGGTTATTTCAGACCTTCTTCTGTCCCCCTGCCCTTTCCCCTTTTCAACTCATTTTTTTTATATGGAATAAGGATATTTCAGTTGGTGCCGATCATCTTTGCCATACCCAGCAGCTGAATTGTTAAATCAATCAATGTATTTTAAAAACATTCAATTGAAGAATTGCTTTTTTTATATTTTTTTATAAAGATTCTTGGTGGTTAATAAGAATTTAATCTAGCAGCTTTAACTGGTCAGGATGCTACAAGATAATTTAATTGCTCAGAATAATACCCATTGACTAATTAAAATATAATACAAGAGGTTAACCTTCAATATTATTTTCTTTTGTTGCTTTTTATTTTGCAAATCTCTGTTCTTATTGAACACACTTACTAAGTAATTATTTCTTTCTTATTTAAAAAAATTAAATGATTAATCTTCATTATTTTTGTTTGTATGGAACAAATCTTCTAAAACTGTCTTGACATGAGCTTCCATGGGCTGTCAGTTTTGTTTTGTCGTGAGTGCTCAGTGATGGTGGTCCAGTGATGTTGTTTTTACTGTGATGGTGATTTCAGTCTAACTTGGCTTAATGGAATTTATTAACCTTCTAAACATAAGGGGGCCATTTCCTGGCGTGGGATTTACTGTGTTGAGATATGGGCTTGTCACAGACTGTTTGGTGACAAGATATTTAGTTAGCTTATGGATTCAAGTTTTACAAAAAAATACTTTTTTTTTGGCCGCATTGTGTATATAATTTTTAAAAAATAATAATTTGACTGTATTCTGGGCAGGGGGACATTATTTTTAAAGTGAGGGGTGGTTTTTAATTATACTATAATGTGAAAGAACAGACAAAGTGTAGTCTCTCCATAAAACTGTTGTACTGTTCAACCAACCAGTGTGTGGATATTTGATAGTCAATTGCATTATGTGCCAACGTTTTATTTTATTTTTCAAAGTCCTGACCGACTGTTTGGCTGATCTTTTTGGTTGTTCATGTGTTTTGTGTTGTTGGTTCATGTGTTTTGTGTTGTTGGTTCATGTGTTTTGTGTTGTTGGTTCATGTGTTTTGTGTTGTTGGTTCATGTGTTTTGTGTTGATGGTTCATGTGTTTTGTGTTGATGGTTCATGTGTTTTGTGTTGATGGTTCATGTGTTTTGTGTTGTTGGTTCATGTGTTTTGTGTTGTTGGTTCATGTGTTTTGTGTTGTTGGTTCATGTGTTTTGTGTTGTTGGTTCATGTGTTTTGTGTTGTTGGTTCATGTGTTTTGTGTTGTTGGTTCATGTGTTTTGTGTTGTTGGTTCATGTGTTTTGTGTTGATGGTTCATGTGTTTTGTGTTGATGGTTCATGTGTTTTGTGTTGATGGTTCATGTGTTTTGTGTTGATGGTTCATGTGTTTTGTGTTGATGGTTCATGTGTTTTGTGTTGTTGGTTCATGTGTTTTGTGTTGTTGGTTCATGTGTTTTGTGTTGTTGGTTCATGTGTTTTGTGTTGTTGGTTCATGTGTTTTGTGTTGATGGTTCATGTGTTTTGTGTTGATGGTTCATGTGTTTTGTGTTGATGGTTCATGTGTTTTGTGTTGATGGTTCATGTGTTTTGTGTTGATGGTTCATGTGTTTTGTGTTGTTGGTTCATGTGTTTTGTGTTGATGGTTCATGTGTTTTGTGTTGATGGTTCATGTGTTTTGTGTTGATGGTTCATGTGTTTTGTGTTGTTGGTTCATGTGTTTTGTGTTGTTGGTTCATGTGTTTTGTGTTGATGGTTCATGTGTTTTGTGTTGATGGTTCATGTGTTTTGTGTTGATGGTTCATGTGTTTTGTGTTGATGGTTCATGTGTTTTGTGTTGTTGGTTCATGTGTTTTGTGTTGATGGTTCATGTGTTTTGTGTTGATGGTTCATGTGTTTTGTGTTGATGGTTCATGTGTTTTGTGTTGATGGTTCATGTGTTTTGTGTTGATGGTTCATGTGTTTTGTGTTGTTGGTTCATGTGTTTTGTGTTGATGGTTCATGTGTTTTGTGTTGATGGTTCATGTGTTTTGTGTTGATGGTTCATGTGTTTTGTGTTGTTGGTTCATGTGTTTTGTGTTGTTGGTTCATGTGTTTTGTGTTGATGGTTCATGTGTTTTGTGTTGATGGTTCATGTGTTTTGTGTTGATGGTTCATGTGTTTTGTGTTGATGGTTCATGTGTTTTGTGTTGATGGTTCATGTGTTTTGTGTTGATGGTTCATGTGTTTTGTGTTGATGGTTCATGTGTTTTGTGTTGTTGGTTCATGTGTTTTGTGTTGATGGTTCATGTGTTTTGTGTTGATGGTTCATGTGTTTTGTGTTGATGGTTCATGTGTTTTGTGTTGTTGGTTCATGTGTTTTGTGTTGTTGGTTCATGTGTTTTGTGTTGATGGTTCATGTGTTTTGTGTTGATGGTTCATGTGTTTTGTGTTGATGGTTCATGTGTTTTGTGTTGATGGTTCATGTGTTTTGTGTTGTTGGTTCATGTGTTTTGTGTTGATGGTTCATGTGTTTTGTGTTGATGGTTCATGTGTTTTGTGTTGATGGTTCATGTGTTTTGTGTTGTTGGTTCATGTGTTTTGTGTTGTTGGTTCATGTGTTTTGTGTTGATGGTTCATGTGTTTTGTGTTGATGGTTCATGTGTTTTGTGTTGATGGTTCATGTGTTTTGTGTTGATGGTTCATGTGTTTTGTGTTGATGGTTCATGTGTTTTGTGTTGATGGTTCATGTGTTTTGTGTTGATGGTTCATGTGTTTTGTGTTGTTGGTTCATGTGTTTTGTGTTGATGGTTCATGTGTTTTGTGTTGATGGTTCATGTGTTTTGTGTTGATGGTTCATGTGTTTTGTGTTGATGGTTCATGTGTTTTGTGTTGATGGTTCATGTGTTTTGTGTTGTTGGTTCATGTGTTTTGTGTTGTTGGTTCATGTGTTTTGTGTTGTTGGTTCATGTGTTTTGTGTTGATGGTTCATGTGTTTTGTGTTGATGGTTCATGTGTTTTGTGTTGTTGGTTCATGTGTTTTGTGTTGTTGGTTCATGTGTTTTGTGTTGTTGGTTCATGTGTTTTGTGTTGATGGTTCATGTGTTTTGTGTTGTTGGTTCATGTGTTTTGTGTTGATGGTTCATGTGTTTTGTGTTGTTGGTTCATGTGTTTTGTGTTGATGGTTCATGTGTTTTGTGTTGATGGTTCATGTGTTTTGTGTTGATGGTTCATGTGTTTTGTGTTGATGGTTCATGTGTTTTGTGTTGATGGTTCATGTGTTTTGTGTTGATGGTTCATGTGTTTTGTGTTGATGGTTCATGTGTTTTGTGTTGTTGGTTCATGTGTTTTGTGTTGATGGTTCATGTGTTTTGTGTTGATGGTTCATGTGTTTTGTGTTGTTGGTTCATGTGTTTTGTGTTGTTGGTTCATGTGTTTTGTGTTGTTGGTTCATGTGTTTTGTGTTGTTGGTTCATGTGTTTTGTGTTGTTGGTTCATGTGTTTTGTGTTGTTGGTTCATGTGTTTTGTGTTGTTGGTTCATGCTTGTGCAGTCCATTATCTCATTGGTGATTGTTTGAGTTATGACCCCATACTTAACTGTTAGATGTTTCAGTGGATTTTCTTTTGTTGTAATTTTTAAATGGGACACGACTGTGTTTACATTCTAGGCAGAATAGAAGGGGCCAAAAAGAAACTCAATGATGGTAAAGGTAGGCAACTCAACAGCCAGCACTAAAAATAGAAAAGAAAGAAAACACACAACTGTTTTCAACTGCATGATCTAGATAAATGTGATATAACTGGCCCCTGTGCTGAGGAAGCTATGAAACGTTTTGTTATTTTACCAGCAGCGTGCAGTTCAGATTGGCCTTGTTAAATTTGTTCGTAAATTTTTTTTAAAATTTTTTTTTAAAGATTCTTGGTGGTTAATTATCTCCCAGTTCAAAGTTTGTTTTACTTCCCATGTGTTTGTCCCAACAGCTCAATCCTGCCGAAATTCAAACAAAATGTGGAAATTTTAAAACTTTTTGTTCAGGCAACTACAGCTATTTTTTGCCTAGACATTGAATTGTGATCCCTAGAGGCGTTTGCTCTAAATTGTATGTCTATTTAATTAAGGCTTACTTTACTGCCTTCCAAGAACAGACCCGTTTACTAAGTCTATGAATCCATTCTGTGTGGCTGTCAGCCAAATCATGATGACACTGAATGAAAGTTGAAAACCAACTGCTCATTGAAGAGGCAGAAACCCATTTATAACCCTGAACCCTCTGTTAATATTTAGTGAAACTTTATCAGCAAGAAGGGCATCCTGAAGCCCTGTCACAAAGACAACTCAAATATTTCTCCTTGTAAATTAACTGAGGCGTACTTAGCCAGTTTGTAAATAAAATATTTAAGCAAGTGTCAATCTGAACTGCACCACTCAACAACAACCCTAACAGTATTATTGTGTGTCCTAACAGCTGAATGGTAGCAGTATGATTTTGTAGTGTGCTTTACTGCATGGATTTCAGTTTCTTTGCTACTCAATATTTATTTGACTGATGTTGTTGCAGTCTTACATTTACTATTGGTTTTAAACTATTATTTCATGAATTCTCCCCCCATATCCTCTTTAAAAAAATTAAGCTCAGTGAACTTGTCTCTCATATAATAATAAAAAAATTAAGCTCAGTCAACTTGTCTCTCATATAATAAAGCTTCATATTTTATTAACAGAAGCTTCTGAACAAAGTGTAGCTATTTTAATTGCTTTATTCTAATCCCCACCAGTGTTTCTCATTCATTTCCTTGTAACAAGGTGAATGTTGTGACTTTGTGAGATAGGAATATGCCTAGCTTTAGAACCATTTTTTACGAGCCCTTACCCAATAAATTACTATATCTTTCCTCAGTTTGAGGAGCACTGACATTTTTTTCACTCCTTTGAGGTCTTAAAGTATTCAGTTGTGCTATTCATTTTCAATGTACAATGTATGTGATGATCATTACGTATAGTTTGCACACACAGCAATAGTCATTATTTTAAGTGCACCAAGTATTAATGAATTATATGAATATTATGATACCTACAAAAATTATTGCAAACCCTCTAGATTTTTTAATATGTCTAGCGGCTTGTACACTCTACTTTTTATAGTATTCTTAATTTATTTAAAACCAAATAGTTTGATAAAATTGAAAGAACTTCTTTTATGTTTGATTAGAAATGGCTGAATGCATTGGCTTGTTCAAATTTTATTATGGTATGCTGAATGCTTCCATATCTCACTTTAACTCTCAAAAGACTTAAGTTCGCTAAATTTTCTGGTACTTTTAACTAGGTGGCAAAAACAATACTTGAATCAGAAACAATACTTGAATCAAAAACAATACTTGAATAATAAACAATACTTGAATCATAAACAATACTTGAATCAGAAACAATACTTCAACCAGAAACAATTTCAAAAAAACTAAACTAGTTCTTTAGAAGAAAAAAAATGTCATTCAGCACAAAAATAATTTAAATAGGCAAAAATAAAATTGTCTGCTAATGAGTTAGTAAATATTTTCCAAAGATATTTTCAAAAAGTAAATTATGAAAATGTCAGTGGTTTTTAACATTGTTAAAGTCCTTTAAATTCATTCAAACATACTTGAATAAGATATGTGGCAAAGCTAAATGAACTTTCTAAAGCATTCATATTTTAATTACAGTCGAAACCGGTTAAGTCGACGGCGTTGGGGTATGAAAAATGGCGTCGAGATAACCGATGATCGAGTTAAAATGAAAACCAATATGGCGGCAAAATATTAACATGTGCTTGAAATTTCTTTATGTACATGATTAATTAGTTAGCGTTAATTAGTGATGGGGTATCGGAACCCTAATATTTCTTCACTCTTTCCTAATCCTAAGGCTAAGGTTGTAATGACCGTTCGTTAATAAGGACCGTTTAAAATTTAAATATAACCATGGTTCCCACTCAGGAAAACAGGGGAAAAGTCGGGAATTCTTACAAAAAAATTCTTGGCCTTGAAAGTCGGGAAAAGTTATGACTAATCGGGAATTTATATATATATATATATATACATTTATGCCGAAGTAAAGGACTTTGATTACGTCTCTGTCCTGTTTCGATTCCATTTAATTAAAAATAAGTTACCAGTTTATAATTGTCTGCGCATGCGCTTAAAGGTCGAAGTTTACGCCTCGCCTAGTCGCATGGCGCAGGTCACAGCCGCTAGCGTTTGCAATGCCGTCGAATCAGCGAATAAAAAAAAATTAAAATATCAATATGGTAATTTTAAGTTTAATGCTTTTGACGTGCAGGATATCTGTTTCTATCAGAACGCTCTTGAATTTCCCCAGTCTTGTAATAATATAAATAAAACTATTGCGGCCTTGACCGTTGATCACAGCACGCTGGGGCTGTGTGTTAGACCTCGGCCGGCAACTAAGTCTAAGCGAATTTTTTTAAAAATCATTCCTTATCAGAATTCGACCTACAAAAGTGATGACGTGTATATTAATAATATTATATACATGTACTGGAATATTAAGAAAATTATTTGATTTCATCGTCACGCGCGTGTTAGTGTCACGGTCACGTATCTTACTGGTAACAAAGCAACAACAAACTTTTAAAAGAATAATAATTTTTTATTTAATTATATAAAAACCACCGTCGATTCTCGATACAAACCTTTATTTTCATTTCTAAAGATATTCGTTTATCTTAAAAAATAAAATGATCAATGCATCAGAAAATGAATTAAGTTTAATATTAATATAACATGCACTGTGAAATAATGACGGATTAAAGATCACTAACGCCGATTTACGGGCACCTCTGGGTGAATACATCTAATTCACACATGGATCGAAAGTGAAAGAAGATAATAACATCCGGTAATTTTTATTGAAATCTCGTAGAATCACACAATAGCGGGAAGTCTCGAAGAAAGCGAGATGTCAACACTATTTTGAACTAAAAATGCATTGCTAGGCGAACCGACGAGGATCAAGCTAACCAACGTTAAGTTGCAAATTTGGCCCTCTTTTGTGCTCGAGGTATTAGGTTTCGGCGACTACTTAGAAAAATCGAATTAGCCGATGAATAAATGCTAAGACAAAGAGAGAATTTGGCGGTTCCAATAAAAAACGTCGAGTTAGTGGGGTGGTCGAGCTAACCGAGCTCGAGGTAAGTGGGTTGGACTGTAGATGGATTACCTCCTCTATTATCTATTTGAAAATATTGATGTTCAAACATGCCAATCTGTGGAAGTAAAAAAAAACGGTACAAAAAGTATGTGTTTTTAATATTAAAAAAAAAGTACAATATTAATGGAATGTTTCGAAATAAGTAAAAGAAAATATTATTTGTATGACTTAATTATAAGCATAGCAATAATTTTCTGGCCTACTTTCTGGGAAAAGTCTCCACTTCACCTGCAGGATTTTAGTGGAGATAAATCGTCTTTTCAAAGGGTTAGGGTTTGGGTTAGGCTTAGGGTTTGTTACTTGTCATACTGGGAAACATCTCAGCACCTAAATGAACATGATACATGCTTCAGTAAATTTAGATAAGTAAAAGGAATTATTCCATCTTGATATAGTTTAAAGTTAATTTTTAGCTTCAATTTTGGGGGAAAGATAATGTGGATAGTGGTTTGTTTGTTTGTTTTAACCATAGACCCTATGTAGATCATTATTGTTAGCTTCTCTCCATAGTTACTATTGTACAGAAGCTAAGCGCTATCCAATAGTTTCAATGAAACTGTTCAGGTTTAAATTTATACACTTATAAAATATTTGGCCAACCAATCCCAGATGTTCAGCAAAAGTTCATGTTCAATTAACATACTAGGATCTACAAACAAATACTTATGATTTACAAATGTGATTTGTCACCCAAAACAGTCGTTACAAAGTGTAGAATAGTCAAGTGTAGAATGGTCAGATAAATCTTACTTATCGGCATGCATGCGAATGGGTTTCAATTTTTAAAGATATTCCAAAGCCAAAACAAAATTAAACCTCATAGAGTAGCATTTAAGAGATTTCTTATTCAATGATTTCAATTATATGTTTCATTTATGTTCTTATTTTATTAAGTTGCTCATTTCTTAAACAATTTTTTTAAAGCTTGCTTTAACATTTATATTAATTTAAATTTTTATTTATTTTTATTTTTTTTAAAAGTCTTCCAAGCGTATTTTTTAAAAAAAATGTTAGTGTTAAAAATGTTCAAGTTCATTAATAAGAAAACTTGAGATCATTTAAAATGCAAAATTTTAGAAATGTTTCTGCTGAAGCAAATTTTTTTATTAATGTGGTCCTGATTTAAATAATGCAGCTGATATTGCCCTACTAATGTATGCATCATAAAGTGTACATCTAAGTTGTTCCAGATTTGTATTATGTTTAAAGTTTTCCACATTTATCTTTCCTGGATGTGAAGCAGAAAATTATTTCCCTAACGCTCACATTCTTTTTTTAAAAAATTTGCCTTAATAAAAAGCGAAATAGTTATGGTGCCAGAAAAATAAAAGACATGCTTATTCATTTTACTAACATGCGTCTTTCCCTCTGCCTCTTGCCTCCCCTTCCTTGACCTCCCATCACCTTCCCATGTCCCTGACCGTGATCCCATCCTTTTCTCAAAACCCATATTGCTAAATCCAAAATGGGGACAATCTTCTAACTCAATACCATGCTTAACTATTAACAATTAAAATTTTTGAAAAATCTCCCAAAAAAATTAATAATAATAATTTTGTCTTGCACTTCCCTTTAAAATTCATTTGTTTTTATTTCATTTTGGTCTTCCCAACCACTTGAGTGCCAAATAATCACAATGATAATCTATAACTATTTGATTGACTGGCAAATAATCACAATGATAATCTATAACTATCTGATTGACTGCCAAATAATCACAATGATAATCTATAACTATTTGATTGACTGCCAAATAATCACAATGATAATCTATAACTATCTGATTGACTGGCAAATAATCACAATGATCATCTATAAATATTTGATTCAACATACATGGATCCCCTTGATTGCAATCAACTCCTCCTGCCCCAACCACCCCCCCCCACTCCCAACGACATTGACACCCCCTCCCTCAGTGGACCTCTCCAAGCTACGGTTGTCTGACAGCTCGGGTTCAGAGAGTGGCGCCTACTCAGAGTCCCTCAACTCTCCTGAACTGGACGA
The DNA here is from genome assembly GCA_944989445.1 of Ampullaceana balthica. Lineage (NCBI taxonomy): Eukaryota > Metazoa > Mollusca > Gastropoda > Lymnaeidae > Ampullaceana > Ampullaceana balthica. The sequence continues at coordinate 428,170 of CALYLW010000266.1, read as the reverse complement.
CTACACAAGCATGGTCAGCGGGGGCCTGCCTCTCATGGGTGGCTTCTGCTGCGCCACCTTCCCCCTGACGCGGGGCTTGGCTCGAACAATCAAACGGCTGTGAGCTGGAATCTGTGTCATTTCATTGACCACGGCGTTTTGGCTTCAAAGACAGTAAACATGGACTATTCTCCTGTAGTTTAGATGATGATGTTGTCAAACATTTTTTAGTGATGTTATCTGAGGAAAAATCTGTATGTTATAATGTACACATGAATATATCAAACATGTACGTAGTGATGAATTCTTATAAGCAATGTATTTATAAAGCATGGTTTGAATTCTGACCACATATAATTTGAGCTGGCACTAGGGGACACTACAACTGAATGGAGAAACAAGGGGTTTTTACCCCTGATAATCTTTTTGTTTAGAAAGCAGAAAACGTAATGGGGCAGTACAGCAAATATGGTGATTTTTTAATATGTACTATTAGCCATCTTTGTTGTAGCTCCCATTTAATAATGATAACTCAGGGTTACAAGGGAAGAATAACACCAGTTGTAGTGTCCCATATACAAGGGAATCACAGAATATTGCATTTAAAGGTATTTAAGGCTTCTGATGTGATGTAATGGAGATTTTAAAAGGTTGCTGTTTCTGTTTTAGCTTTGGTGTGGTGGGTAAAAACAAAATGTTTGTATGCCCCAGGTTAAAACATTGTAACTATGGATGTCCAAAATATGACACCAATTTTAATGAGTTATGACACCGGGTTGTTCTATTTCCCCCAAGAAACTCTATGATGTTGGTAATAGCATACTATCCTGTGGCTACTTGAATAGGATCTATTTCTATACAAAAAAGTTTGAAACATCAAGCTGAAGAAAATTGAAAATTCAAACATCACATCTATCCAAACAGCCCAAATCTTTATTCCATGGTGTTTTTAAAACAAAAACAAAACTGATCTTTTCATGATCCAGCTGCCAAAAATATGAGTTTTTAACTGAATATTTTATCCTCATATTTAAAATTTTTTTTTAAAATGAACTCTTCATGATATAGCTGTTAGAACTATGAGCAGTTTTGTCTGAATACTAAGGGCTAATTCTATTATAAATGTAGACATGCTCACTGTATTTTGTATTTCTGACACAATTTGCTGACCTGTAGCCTCAAAACAACCACCAAAATGAAAGCTGTACTGTCCAAGTTTAAATATGAGAGTTCTGAGCACATGATTGTGGCTGAGCACATGATTGTGGCTGAGCACATGGTTGTGGCTGAGCACATGATTGTGGCTGAGCACATGATTGTGGCTGAGCACATGATTGTGGCTGAGCACATGATTGTGGCTGAGCTCATGATTGTGGCTGAGCACATGATTGTGGCTGAGCACATGATTGTGGCTGAGCACATGATTGTGGCTGAGCACATGATTGTGGCTGAGCACATGATTGTGGCTGAGCACCCACTGCTAGGACATGGCTTTGTCTTAATTTTTTTATTATTCTCTCCCTGATTGGGGGGAAACTTAAATTTTTAATACTTGTGTTTATCAACTACTTAGCAGCTTTGAACATAGAGAATGTTTGTTGTATTTACCTTCTGAAAGCTCAATTGTGCCACACTACAAGTTATACCGGGAGTCATATATATCTCAATACTCGGTGCTCTCAAACAACCTCTTGTTGTGCAATGTTAAACCCAGCCTCTGAGGCGGACCCACCCTAGACTCATATTTATCTCAGAGTGTATCAAATATATATATATATCTCATCTGTGATATGCCACTCTTGTATTTGGTGAGGATCAGTGTTAATATTTATATTTTCTGTCCATGATTTTTTGACTGACTCCACCCCACCACCACTTGATACAGGATAAATTCACCACTAACCCTCCCCCCTCCCCCCTTATATATATATATATATATATATAATATACATATTCTAAAGTCAGGAGTAAACACAACTGTAATGTAATCTGAAGATCATATATCACAAAGTATGAACCCTTTAACAATGCTGTTTTTTTTAAAAATAGATATGTTAATTCTATCGCTTGTCTATTGGTACTTTTTCTGCCAATTGAACTTTTGATATCTTATCTGTTTACAGACGCTCCTTCTATACAGAAGATTATTGCGTCCTACGCTTATCTATGGTTCTTTTTTAAATTGATCTCTTTTTTAAGTTTTCTTCATTCCTCTTATACATTTTTTGGGGAGGTTTTGTTACAGACTTTTCAAACATCATCTGAGTGGTATTATAGGTTATAGCTCCAGTTGCTTTGACAAAATCAGGGATAAAATGTAGTTCCACTTGTGTAAACACTTTCCTTGGGTGTCGTGTAGCAGTGGAATTTTTTGTATAACAAATATGCTTAAATTGTATTGATGATTGTGTGTGTGGTTATTTAGGCCAATGACACGGTCCAGTGATTACTGTGTAGCAAATGTGCCCCTTGTGTATGAGAAGATAATAACAGCATTGTTTTGTATATCCAGGAATCTTGTCACCCAACATTTAACCAAAAATAACATTTCCAAGCAACTGCTGGTATGTGGTGACCTCATCATTGTCACTGTGCCAATAAATTAAAAAAAACTATTGTCATGTCAGCTCTTTTTTTTTCTTTCTTTGTCTTCTTTAAAAGTTGTCACTTATCTTACTTGGACCATGAAGTTCTCACGCCAGTCGTATGTTGTTATATAACAAGATACTTTATAAAGATCTAACACTATTAATATGTTGGTAGAATAAACATGTTATAAAGATCTACCACCATCAATATGTTAGTAGCATAAAACATGTTATAAAGATCTAACACCATCAATATGTTGGTAAAATAAGACATGTTATAAAGATCTAACACCATCAATATGTTAGTAGGATAAGACATGTTATAAAGATCTAACACCATCAATATTTTGGTAGAATAAGGTATTTTATGGATTTCACCACCTGGAGTTTTGTGTCCTGTAAAGCAGCATATCAGGGATAAGTCAAGTTTGGGTTAAAAAAAGAGTTAAGACAGGGTCACTTAAAGCTGTTACGTTTGGCGCCATCTATTTCTTTATTTTTTCAACAATTAAAAACATTTTTTCCCTTTGAATGCCAAAATGAAGAGCAACTTTTTCTCTCCCTATCACTCATGTAAAAATTCCCCTGTGAGGGGCTGGCCTGACAGTAAAAAGTCCCCTCTGAGTGGCTGGCCTGACAGAAATTCTTTGACAAAAACTAAACCACTGACCATGATCAAAGATCTAGTGATGTTTTATACACTAGGAGTCTCCTACATTCCTTGGATCAATCTCATATTAGCACCCTTGGGAAAAATTATGTTATTCTGTTCCCTTGTAATATAATAAGCATTGGAAAAAGATTGTTTTCTTGTTGGGCTCCAGGATCATTCAGAAGGTTCCTCCATGACCAACATGTTTCTGCCAGTGATGTAATGATTAACATTTCTTTTAGATCTGTTCAATATTTTTTGGAAATAAATCCTTAGCGTTTTTAAAAATCAAGTGATGTTATATATAGATTTAAAGACAGAACATAATCATGATTGATGTAGTAAGACAAACCTTATCAAAACATTTTACTTCACTAGTGAAGAGAAGACACAGGAGTTTGATCTGTATTGTTTTGTTTTGTTGTTTGTTGGGTTTTTTTTTGTTAGTTATTTTAAAAGATTTTACCTGTTGGATTTGTTCAGCTCATTAGAAACCATTATTAATATATTCCTATAAAAAATTAAAAAGGCTTAGATCTATGGCTAAGAGGCACCCACATCTTGCACACCACAAGCTGTTCCATCAGATTTCTTATTGTATTAACTATAGCACACATGACTGCTTTTTAGGTTTGCCAAATGTTCTCATTACAAAATCTTAGAACAAATTGGATCCTAACAAAAAATAAAAGCATGGCCACAGACAGAAAATTAAATTTCAAGTAATTGAGGTCAAAAGTATTTGCTTTATTTCAGAAACATTTTAAACTTAATACATCTCCAACAACCTTTTTGTAACACTTCCACCCATCACAATAGTGAATCCACTTTTAGTATGAGAAAGTTAAAATTCATTTGACGAGGGAACTAGAATAAGAAGTCACATTTTAAAGAAAATATATTCCTGAAGTGACACCTTGTTGAGCAGACGTTGTACCCTACCCAGTTATTTTATATATATTATATTATACATATTAAATATATCACTGAAAACTCTCTGACTGAAAAAAACCACACATCTTTTTAATGCCTACTCATGCCCTCCTTGAGATGGGGATGAAATTTCATTTAAACAAAAGGTAAATTTATAATTCAATTATTATTTAGGTTTTTTTTTATTTTACTATATTTTTATTTACAATTTCCATGTTTAGTTTCTTTAGCTTATTATTATTTTTTTTTATTAATTTATTTTCGTTTTCATGTTTGGATTCCTTCATTTGGTCAGTATGCATATGCATAGGATTTGGTGTGCCCTGTTGTGGTAGCTTCACGTAGCCAAAGGGATATTGTGACTGAGAGATTTTTTTTTAATGTATTAATTAATATTGTTTTGGTCACATGTTCCCATTTACTCTTTAAATCCTATGTAAATTTTATAAATCTTACTTACAGTGCTTCTCAAACGGTTGTTTGGGATAAGTCAATATTATTTTTCTTTGCAATTACTAAACTGGTGCTTTGTCATTAAAGTGAATATTTGTCCTATTGTGGCAATCAAAAAGCCTCTTATTAATAGTTTCTGCAACAAAAAGAAACCTTTAAAAATCAAAACATACTTTAAACACAACCCTATCATGAAATAAGTTGTTTACAATCAGTTTATTTAATTTAACTGAGCATTCAAAAACTGGCTAAATTAAATATAATTTTTATTATTTTGTGTTTTAGAATGTCAAATTTGTGCAGCTGTTATAGTCAGTCCCCATTATACAAAGCAGTTGTGTGAGAGCTTTCCATTGATGAATTATTACATTTTAAAAACTTAGACCCTAGCCAATGACCTCACTTAATGACCCCTGTGTAGAGGACACCATGTAAATGATAAAGACATGCCCCCCCTCCCCTTCCTCCTCTCAACCCTCAAGTTTGTTCACCCCTGTCATGACTAAGTTTGGATTCCTTCAACCCTCAGTCTGTGACACTTGATATGTAGAAATGCAGACTTGTGTCTCTGGATTATTGAGTGCATGTTATAGACCAGTTGTTTTGAGCTGGATAGTTGACTCATGGCCATCTGAGTTCAGTCAGGAAAAAAAATTTCTTAGACCCACTGGCTTAAAATAGAGGAACAAACATAATAATTGATCAGTGGAGGTATTGTCTGAACCACTGGAACAGTTGTTGGTTATTAAATCATAACAAGATCTCAAATCTCATTTATTGGCACAAGGACATCTCTTCACTCTGAAAACAGGACAGTGGGGGGGGGGTGTGTGTTGATAGCTTCAATCAAGTATTGACTTAGAAATTGATTGCATCAGATGACTTTGTAGGGTAGTGGAGTCTCATGACTTGTTGAAGTGACTTTTTTTTCTTTGTTATAGACTGTTATGTAGTTTCCATTTCAATATAATCCAAAGTTGATCACCTTGTCCCTATGTTTTCATATGTTCACCCCATTCACCCCGCCCATACTGTATCATATGTTCACCCCACTCACCCCGCCCATACTGTATCATATGTTCACCCCATTCACCCCGCCCATACTGTATCATATGTTCACCCCATTCACCCCGCCCATACTGTATCATATGTTCACCCCATTCACCCCGCCCTATGACATGTTCACCCATTCACCCCGCCCATACTGTATCATATGTCACCCCATTCACCCCGCCCATACTGTATCATATGTTCACCCCATTCACCCCGCCCATACTGTATCATTCCCTGTATCATATTGAATCCAACCATTATGCCATTGCTGCCTCTGCATGCCTGGATGTTACCATGCTGTGATAATTATTTCACTTGCATTGCTCTGCTTATACCTGCCATGTTCTCATATACATCTTGCACCCATGTCTGTCCACCTGCACAGTCTTCCTGCAAGGTCTTCCCACACCAATCTCCTTGCACTTATTTTCTTGTGAACATTTTTATCAATATATTCTCTGCTACAGACGGTCTCATGTGTTTTTTTTCCCTTAATTTTTAAATTTCTTATTTTAAATGTTGCCCAAATATTATATAAAGTATGATTGTGTTTTTAATGATCCAAACATTTGAAATGTTACATGATAAAACTTAATTAGTGTTGACTAATGTCATAAATCAGTTTTAAAGACAGCAACAGAGAAATAGAGAATTCTTAAATCAGCTACCATGAATAACTGAACTGCATTCAACAATCTGATACTTAAAATCATTTACTTTCATTTCACACATTTTTGTATGAAACTGAAGCACTGTAAAATCATTTATTTGCTTTTCATACATTCTGTTTTCAAAACTTAAGTTTTCATTTCATCTGATGGCTTCACTTTTTTTTTCTACAAAAATTTATATTTTTCATATATACATAATTTTTAAAACTCTATTTATTGAAATTAACTTAAAATGTTTTAGTTTAAAGAGAAAGTCAGATGAACAAAAATATTGCTATGACGATTGAGTGGGCGTGTCACATGCCCGCCATCATTTCAAGATAAAGGAAACGTACCTACGGTAGAGATTATCTTAAGGATTGTACTAGTCGCCAATCATATGGTCTGATGCCAAAATCCCATTTTTTTTCCACAGCTATTCTGAATAGTCCTCAAATACTTTTAGCGGAGGAGGAGAAGATATTTGATGAAACAGAGCAACAGGAGAGGTAACTCCCCATACACACAGTTAACTTTAAATATCTAAAGAAGTTCAGTAAAGAGACGACAAATAATTTAAGTACTTCCTGGTGTTTTCATAATGAAAATTCAGTTATCAATAATGAAAGGAGTATATAAATAAATTATAAAGAAAAAACCGTGAATTGAAAAATCTTAGTTTGTAAAAGTTTTTCTCAATGTAGGGACGATAGATGTTGCTTACAGAATAACAAATGCTTCTTAATTTATTGTATATTATGTGTTACCTTACTTCACAGAACTGTTGTGGACACTGTCTACGCCCTGCAGGATCGTGTCAAGGAGTTGGAACAGGTAATTGTACTAGTTAGTCATAAACATTCTTCTTTGAACAACACAACAAAACCCTAATGTGTTGAATTACCCTAAGTGATACCCTAATGTGTTGAATTCCCTTACTGAGTTCAAAACTCCTAGTGTTCAAAATCTTGACTGCATGGTAAAGGCCTCTACATCATTAACAATCCCTGTAGCATTTACTGCACTTTGTTTGAATAATTGTGGGAAAGCTTAGATATTTTCTCTACTATGACCTGTGGCTGAGAAGGGGGGTGATGAAGGTGGTTGGAATGTTCAGGGAATTTAGCCTGTCACCTGATGTGATACTAGATTAGGAAAAAGTACTAACCTCTGATGTGTGGTGTGTATTGGGTTGGACCAGAGTGACCAGTGGGATATATCTCACTGCATCTCCCAACTTTGATTTTAAGTAATAAGCATCCTCATGACGGGCACCAACCAATTCATTGAGCCCACTCCCCCAAGCCGTGACATTTGATAGCCCCTTGGCTAAGTGTTACCTCCAGACCCATGCATAGTAACTGCTGTACGCAATTTTTATTTTTTTTTGGCCGCCTCTGCTAATAATAGCAAGTGTAGTAAGATGATACAGGTTGTTACAGGCAGTACATATCTAATAATAGCAAGTGTAGTAAGATGATACAGGTTGTTACAGGCCGGACATATCTAATAATAGCAAGTGTAGTGAGATGATACAGGTTGTTACAGGCAGGACAGATCTAATGATAGCAAGTGTAGTGAGATGATACAGGTTGTTACAGGCAGGACAGATCTAATGATAGCAAGTGTAGTGAGATGATACAGGTTGTTACAGGCAGGACAGATCTAATGATAGCAAGTGTAGTGAGATGATACAGGTTGTTACAGGCAGGACAGATCTAATGATAGCAAGTGTAGTGAGATGATACAGGTTGTTACAGGCAGGACAGATCTAATGATAGCAAGTGTAGTGAGATGATACAGGTTGTTACAGGCAGGACAGATCTAATGATAGCAAGTGTAGTGAGATGATACAGGTTGTTACAGGCAGGACATATCTAATTATAGCAAGTGTAGTGAGATGATACAGGTTGTTACAGGCAGGACAGATCTAATGATAGCAAGTGTAGTGAGATGATACAGGTTGTTACAGGCAGGACAGATCTAATGATAGCAAGTGTAGTGAGATGATACAGGTTGTTACAGGCAGGACATATCTAATAATAGCAAGTGTAGTGAGATGATACAGGTTGTTACAGGCAGGACAGATCTAATGATAACAAGTGTAGTGAGATGATACAGGTTGTTACAGGCAGGACATATCTAATAATAGCAAGTGTAGTGAGATGATACAGGTTGTTACAGGCAGGACAGAACTAATGATAGCAAGTGTAGTGAGATGATACAGGTTGTTACAGGCATGACAGATCTAATGATAGCAAGTGTAGTGAGATGATACAGGTTGTTACAGGCAGGACAGATCTAATGATAGCAAGTGTAGTGAGATGATACAGGTTGTTACAGGCAGGACATATCTAATAATAGCAAGTGTAGTGAGATGATACAGGTTGTTACAGGCAGGACAGATCTAATGATAGCAAGTGTAGTGAGATGATACAGGTTGTTACAGGCAGGACAGATCTAATGATAGCAAGTGTAGTGAGATGATACAGGTTGTTACAGGCAGGACATATCTAATAATAGCAAGTGTAGTGAGATGATGCAGGTTGTTACAGGCAGGACAGATCTAATGATAGCAAGTTTAGTGAGATGATACAGGTTGTTACAGGCAGGACATATCTAATAATAGCAAGTGTAGTGAGATGATACAGGTTGTTACAGGCAGGACAGATCTAATGATAGCAAGTGTAGTGAGATGATACAGGTTGTTACAGGCAGGACAGATCTAATGATAGCAAGTGTAGTGAGATGATACAGGTTGTTACAGGCAGGACAGATCTAATGATAGCAAGTGTAGTGAGATGATACAGGTTGTTACAGGCAGGACAGATCTAATGATAGCAAGTGTAGTGAGATGATACAGGTTGTTACAGGCAGGACAGATCTAATGATAGCAAGTGTAGTGAGATGATACAGGTTGTTACAGGCAGGACAGATGATGTTTGGGGAAAGAAAAATAAAGATGTTATTTCATTTCCCAGTGGTTCTTGGGGAAAATTTCAAACTCAGTTTCTGATCATCAGAAGTAGAGAGGTTAAGGGTTCATTGTACACATTTAAAATAAAAGTATATATGAGTAGGACTTTTAGGGAGTCGAGGGATTTTTTTTTCTACTTATGAATACTGCATAAATGTTTGCCCCCGGGAGAATCGTTAAATTTTAACAAACGTTTCTTCCATTCAGGAACAGCGCAAGCTCCGCCAGGATCTAGACGAGGAGAAGAGGTGTCGCAAAAAGCTGGAGGCTCTTGTTCGGCAGCAATACATAAAGTCAGCAGTTGTGGATGGCATTCAGGATGGTGGATCTTGATGCAGTAGACGTTACGGGGATGCTCACATCCTAACGGGGTCCTCTTGGCCAGGGGCCACTTTTAGTTCATGGAAGAAACATTATACTGTATAGGTCTGTGCTAGTTAACAATTTTGAGCTTTCAAATCTGGATGCAAAATTTGAAATGCTCAAATCTGAAGAAAAAAAACTTTGAAGATATTCAAATCTTACTTTTAAATTCTCTGTAATGTTCATAAAGCACCGCAAAGACTTCTGGAAGATTTTTCTGCTTTGATTTCCCCTTGGTGATGGACAAAATGTCAGCTGGTGTGGATCCAATGAACACATGACATTGAGGTGTTTGGGAATATCACTAAAAGTGATTTGTTTGCACATGATACCCACCGAAAGTCCTAAACCAGCCATAAAAAATTGTGTTGTTTTTTTCTCAAGTTATTACAAGATACAAGGGCTGCATGGATTTGGGCTCATGCTGAGAACCTATGTACATACAGATGTACTTGTACATGAGAACCACTGAAGGCAACTGTGGGACCTTGTACATACAGATGTACTTGGACAGGAGAACCACTGAAGGAAAGTGTGGGATCTGTACCCCATAATGAAACGTCAACTGAATTTTAGGAGGATCACTTATCTCTCTCCCATACAATTGCACCTATGGAGGATCCCTCCCATTCAGAAAAATAAATTATAAATTTACCTCCCATTCAGAATAGTTTATCCATGGTGGCTAATTCTGCCATCTTTTATACAAACTTAAGGTTTTAAATATTTTTTTTTAAAGCCAGAACTCAGCAAGGTGATGTTTACAAGTTTTATATTTCTATCAATTCTTTTAATTTGTTGACTTCAACTTGCTTTTTGTATGTGTGTCTGTGTGTGTTTCATGTTTGCAACACATGAGTGCTACCTAAGTTGTTTGCAGTATGTGTGTGAGAGAGGAAGGGGTCTTCTCTGCGGCATTAGGGATGTAACAAATTGTGCCTACGTAATTGTATGTCAACATTAACCAACCTGCACTGTCTCAGTTGAGTTACGTCGTGTAGAGGAGAGTGTGTGAGGTGAGGGAGAGGATGACATATCATACAGTACAAAATGATAGGGCAACCCTTGGAGCATGGGTACATTTTGTATTACCATGTATGCCAAATGACATGTTTTCTATATATGCCATTAAAATGTCATCAATGTCATGTTTCAAAAGTTCCATCAATCCTATGACAATGTGGCTATTTGTTATATTTGACTATTGAAATTGAAAACCAATTCGTAAATGTATCTGCTACTCTTAAATTTTTACTAATATTTCTGTTATAATTGCGAAGTGGATTTTACAAAAAGATTTCATTAGAGAAGCCATTGGAGCAAGGACTGTACTATAATATTTTAAATATAATATATTATTGATGTGATCTCTAATTTAGTGGCATTTTTCTTTTTATTGATTATTTTTTAAAATTCAAATTATTGAAAAACATGTTAACTAAAGAGATTCCAGTATGGTCCTTTCTGGTTTAAATTTTAGCAAAATAATCTCATTGGTCATAGAGTTTGCTTATTTATCTTGGACCATGAGAAGTTAGGATACTTGTAATATTTTAGTGGTCTGAGATACAATGAGAAGTTAGGATACTTACAATATTTTAGTGGTCTGAGATACAATGAGAAGTTAGGATACTTATAATATTTTAGAGGTCTGAGATACAATGAGAAGTTAGGATACTTATAATATTTTAGTGGTCTGAGATACAGTGAGAAGTTAGGATACTTATAATATTTTAGTGGTCTGAGATACAGTGAGAAGTTAGGATACTTATATTTTAGTGGTCTGAGATACAATGAGAAGTTAGGATACTTATATTTTAGTGGTCTGAGATACAGTGAGAAGTAATTATAAAGAAATAGAAGTCAGTCAGCTTTTCTTTCACAACAAACATATCTTATAATTAGATTGAAGGATTACTGTTAAGAATCATGAAAGGACTTGTTAAATTCCAACAACAATAATTGCTACCTGTTTCTGTCCAATGAAGCCAACGTTACGTAGTATAGTGTAACAATATGTCAATCTACATATTACAGTTTTGCTCATAATTTATTTCTAAAATGTGTATTGTCATAAATATTGTTCTCCTTCTGTTAATGAAACAACATAACAAAGTCAATAAAACTATGTTTTTAACCTTGTATTGTTTGTCTACCCAGTTGAAACTATTTGGATAAAAATGACAAGGAATAATAATAGTTGATTGTCTTCACCCTTTGGGTGATGTGTGGTTCTCAGATTTAGACATTTGTCCAGGGGATAGAGAGATTGTGGTGCAAAGGTAATGGGCTTTACGTCTTCAAACCCATCCTTGTTTTATGGCAAGTAAAGCTAATTAGTATACTCAAAGCCAACTGAGTGGTCTGGCTGCACATTTGTTGTTAGGCTAACTGAGTGGTCTGGCTGCACATTTGTTATTAGGCTAACTGAGTGGTCTGCCTGCACATTTGTTGTTGAGGCTAACTGAGTGGTCTGGCTGCATATTTGTTGTTAGGCTAACTGAGTGGTCTGGCTGCACATTTGTTATTAGGCTAACTGAGTGGTCTGCCTGCACATTTGTTGTTGAGGCTAACTGAGTGGTCTGGCTGCACATTTGTTGTTAGGCCAACTGAGTGGTCTGGCTGCACATTTGTTGTTAGGCCAACTGAGTGGTCTGCCTGCACATTTGTTGTTGAGGCTAACTGAGTGGTCTGGCTGCACATTTGTTGTTAGGCTAACTGAGTGGTCTGCCTGCACATTTGTTGTTGAGGCTAACTGAGTGGTCTGCCTGCACATTTGTTGTTAGGCCAACTGAGTGGTCTGGCTGCACATTTGTTTTTAGGCCAACTGAGTGGTCTGGCTGCACATTTGTTGTTAGGCAACTGAGTGGTCTGGCTGCACATTTGTTGTTGAGCTAACTGAGTGGTCTGGCTGCACATTTGTTGTTGAGGCTAACTGAGTGGTCTGGCTGCACATTTGTTGTTGAGGCTAACTGAGTGGTCTGGCTGCACATTTGTTGTTGAGGCTAACTGAGTGGTCTGGCTGCACATTTGTTGTTGAGGCTAACTGAGTGGTCTGGCTGCACATTTGTTGTTGAGGCTAACTGAGTGGTCTGGCTGCACATTTGTTGTTGAGGCTAACTGAGTGGTCTGGCTGCACATTTGTTGTTGAGGCTAACTGAGTGGTCTGGCTGCACATTTGTTGTTGAGGCTAACTGAGTGGTCTGGCTGCACATTTGTTGTTGAGGCTAACTGAGTGGTCTGGCTGCACATTTGTTGTTGAGGCTAACTGAGTGGTCTGGCTGCACATTTGTTGTTGAGGCTAACTGAGTGGTCTGGCTGCACATTTGTTGTTGAGGCTAACTGAGTGGTCTGGCTGCACATTTGTTGTTGAGGCTAACTGAGTGGTCTGGCTGCACATTTGTTGTTAGGCCAACTGAGTGGTCTGGCTGCACATTTGTTGTTGAGGCTAACTGAGTGGTCTGGCTGCACATTTGTTGTTGAGGCAACTGAGTGGTCTGGCTGCACATTTGTTGTTGAGGCTAACTGAGTGGTCTGGCTGCACATTTGTTGTTGAGGCTAACTGAGTGGTCTGGCTGCACATTTGTTGTTGAGGCTAACTGAGTGGTCTGGCTGCACATTTGTTGTTGAGGCTAACTGAGTGGTCTGGCTGCACATTTGTTGTTGAGGCTAACTGAGTGGTCTGGCTGCACATTTGTTGTTGAGGCTAACTGAGTGGTCTGGCTGCACATTTGTTGTTAGGCCAACTGAGTGGTCTGGCTGCACATTTGTTTTTAGGCCAACTGAGTGGTCTGGCTGCACATTTGTTGTTGAGGCTAACTGAGTGGTCTGGCTGCACATTTGTTTGTTTAGGCCAACTGAGTGGTCTGGCTGCACATTTGTTTTTAGGCCAACTGAGTGGTCTGGCTGCACATTTGTTGTTGAGGCTAACTGAGTGGTCTGGCTGCACATTTGTTGTTGAGGCTAACTGAGTGGTCTGGCTGCACATTTGTTTGTTAGGCCAACTGAGTGGTCTGGCTGCACATTTGTTGTTGAGGCTAACTGAGTGGTCTGGCTGCACATTTGTTGTTGAGGCTAACTGAGTGGTCTGGCTGCACATTTGTTGTTGAGGCTAACTGAGTGGTCTGGCTGCACATTTGTTTGTTAGGCCAACTGAGTGGTCTGGCTGCACATTTGTTGTTGAGGCTAACTGAGTGGTCTGGCTGCACATTTGTTGTTAGGCCAACTGAGTGGTCTGGCTGCACATTTGTTTTTAGGCCAACTGAGTGGTCTGGCTGCACATTTGTTGTTAGGCCAACTGAGTGGTCTGGCTGCACATTTGTTGTTGAGGCTAACTGAGTGGTCTGGCTGCACATTTGTTGTTGAGGCTAACTGAGTGGTCTGCCTGCACATTTGTTGTTGAGGCTAACTGAGTGGTCTGCCTGCACATTTGTTGTTAGGCCAACTGAGTGGTCTGGCTGCACATTTGTTGTTAGGCCAACTGAGTGGTCTGGCTGCACATTTGTTGTTGAGGCTAACTGAGTGGTCTGGCTGCACATTTGTTGTTGAGGCTAACTGAGTGGTCTGGCTGCACATTTTTGTTAGGCAACTGAGTGGTCTGCCTGCACATTTGTTGTTGAGGCTAACTGAGTGGTCTGCCTGCACATTTGTTGTTAGGCCAACTGAGTGGTCTGGCTGCACATTTGTTTTTAGGCCAACTGAGTGGTCTGGCTGCACATTTGTTGTTAGGCCAACTGAGTGGTCTGGCTGCACATTTGTTGTTGAGGCTAACTGAGTGGTCTGGCTGCACATTTGTTGTTGAGGCTAACTGAGTGGTCTGGCTGCACATTTGTTGTTGAGGCTAACTGAGTGGTCTGCCTGCACATTTGTTGTTAGGCCAACTGAGTGGTCTGGCTGCACATTTGTTTTTAGGCCAACTGAGTGGTCTGGCTGCACATTTGTTGTTGAGGCTAACTGAGTGGTCTGGCTGCACATTTGTTGTTGAGGCTAACTGAGTGGTCTGGCTGCACATTTGTTGTTAGGCCAACTGAGTGGTCTGGCTGCACATTTGTTGTTGAGGCTAACTGAGTGGTCTGGCTGCACATTTGTTTGTTAGGCCAACTGAGTGGTCTGGCTGCACATTTGTTGTTGAGGCTAACTGAGTGGTCTGGCTGCACATTTGTTGTTAGGCCAACTGAGTGGTCTGGCTGCACATTTGTTGTTAGGCTAACTGAGTGGTCTGGCTGCACATTTGTTGTTGAGGCTAACTGAGTGGTCTGGCTGCACATTTGTTGTTGAGGCTAACTGAGTGGTCTGGCTGCACATTTGTTTGTTAGGCCAACTGAGTGGTCTGGCTGCACATTTGTTGTTAGGCTAACTGAGTGGTCTGGCTGCACATTTGTTGTTAGGCTAACTGAGTGGTCTGGCTGCACATTTGTTGTTGAGGCTAACTGAGTGGTCTGGCTGCACATTTGTTGTTGAGGCTAACTGAGTGGTCTGGCTGCACATTTGTTGTTGAGGCTAACTGAGTGGTCTGGCTGCACATTTGTTGTTGAGGCTAACTGAGTGGTCTGGCTGCACATTTGTTGTTGAGGCTAACTGAGTGGTCTGGCTGCACATTTGTTGTTGAGGCTAACTGAGTGGTCTGGCTGCACATTTGTTGTTAGGCCAACTGAGTGGTCTGGCTGCACATTTGTTGTTGAGGCTAACTGAGTGGTCTGGCTGCACATTTGTTGTTAGGCTAACTGAGTGGTCTGGCTGCACATTTGTTGTTGAGGCTAACTGAGTGGTCTGGCTGCACATTTTTGTTAGGCCAACTGAGTGGTCTGGCTGCACATTTGTTGTTGAGGCTAACTGAGTGGTCTGGCTGCACATTTTTGTTAGGCTAACTGAGTGGTCTGGCTGCACATTTGTTGTTGAGGCTAACTGAGTGGTCTGGCTGCACATTTTTGTTAGGCCAACTGAGTGGTCTGGCTGCACATTTGTTGTTGAGGCTAACTGAGTGGTCTGGCTGCACATTTGTTGTTGAGGCTAACTGAGTGGTCTGGCTGCACATTTGTTGTTAGGCAACTGAGTGGTCTGGCTGCACATTTGTTGTTAGGCAACTGAGTGGTCTGCCTGCACATTTGTTGTTGAGGCTAACTGAGTGGTCTGCCTGCACATTTGTTGTTGAGGCTAACTGAGTGGTCTGGCTGCACATTTGTTGTTAGGCCAACTGAGTGGTCTGGCTGCACATTTGTTGTTAGGCCAACTGAGTGGTCTGGCTGCACATTTGTTGTTGAGGCTAACTGAGTGGTCTGGCTGCACATTTGTTGTTAGGCCAACTGAGTGGTCTGGCTGCACATTTGTTGTTAGGCCAACTGAGTGGTCTGGCTGCACATTTGTTGTTAGGCCAACTGAGTGGTCTGGCTGCACATTTGTTGTTAGGCCAACTGAGTGGTCTGGCTGCACATTTGTTGTTGAGGCCAACTGAGTGGTCTGGCTGCACATTTGTTGTTAGGCCAACTGAGTGGTCTGGCTGCACATTTGTTGTTGAGGCTAAGTGAGTGGTCTGGCTGCACATTTGTTGTTAGGCACTGAGTGGTCTGGCTGCACATTTGTTGTTGAGGCTAACTGAGTGGTCTGGCTGCACATTTGTTGTTAGGCTGAGTGGTCTGGTTGCACATTTGTTGTTAGGCTGAGTGGTCTGGCTGCACATTTGTTGTTAGGCTGAGTGGTCTGCCTGCACATTTGTTGTTGAGGCTAAGTGAGTGGTCTGGCTGCACATTTGTTGTTAGGCACTGAGTGGTCTGGCTGCACATTTGTTGTTAGGCTGAGTGGTCTGGCTGCACATTTGTTGTTAGGCACTGAGTGGTCTGCCTGCACATTTGTTGTTGAGGCTAACTGAGTGGTCTGGCTGCACATTTGTTGTTAGGCTCGAGTGGTCTGGCTGCACATTTGTTGTTAGGCTGAGTGGTCTGGCTGCACATTTGTTGTTAGGCTGAGTGGTCTGGCTGCACATTTGTTGTTAGGCAATGAGTGGTCTGCCTGCACATTTGTTGTTGAGGCTAAGTGAGTGGTCTGGCTGCACATTTGTTGTTAGGCTGAGTGGTCTGGCTGCACATTTGTTGTTAGGCTGAGTGGTCTGGCTGCACATTTGTTGTTAGGCTGAGTGGTCTGGCTGCACATTTGTTGTTAGGCTGAGTGGTCTGCCTGCACAATTTGTTGTTGAGGCTAAGTGAGTGGTCTGGCTGCACATTTGTTGTTAGGCTGAGTGGTCTGGCTGCACATTTGTTGTTAGGCTAACTGAGTGGTCTGGCTGCACATTTGTTGTTGAGGCTAACTGAGTGGTCTGCCTGCACATTTGTTGTTAGGCCAACTGAGTGGTCTGGCTGCACATTTGTTGTTGAGGCTAAGTGAGTGGTCTGGCTGCACATTTGTTGTTAGGCTGAGTGGTCTGGCTGCACATTTGTTGTTAGGCTGAGTGGTCTGCCTGCACATTTGTTGTTGAGGCTAACTGAGTGGTCTGGCTGCACATTTGTTGTTAGGCTAACTGAGTGGTATGGCTGCACATTTGTTGTTGAGGCTAAGTGAGTGGTCTGCCTGCACATTTGTTGTTAGGCACTGAGTGGTCTGCCTGCACATTTGTTGTTGAGGCTAACTGAGTGGTCTGGCTGCACATTTGTTGTTAGGCTAACTGAGTGGTATGGCTGCACATTTGTTGTTGAGGCTAACTGAGTGGTCTGCCTGCACATTTGTTGTTAGGCTAACTGAGTGGTCTGGCTGCACATTTGTTGTTGAGGCTAAGTGAGTGGTCTGCCTGCACATTTGTTGTTAGGCTGAGTGGTCTGGCTGCACATTTGTTGTTCGGCTGAGTGGTCTGGCTGCACATTTGTTGTTGAGGCTAAGTGAGTGGTCTGCCTGCACATTTGTTGTTAGGCTAACTGAGTGGTATGGCTGCACATTTGTTGTTGAGGCTAAGTGAGTGGTCTGCCTGCACATTTGTTGTTAGGCTAACTGAGTGGTCTGGCTGCACATTTGTTGTTGAGGCTAACTGAGTGGTCTGCCTGCACATTTGTTGTTAGGCTAAGTGAGTGGTCTGCCTGCACATTTGTTGTTAGGCTAACTGAGTGGTCTGGCTGCACATTTGTTGTTAGGCTAACTGAGTGGTCTGGCTGCACATTTGTTGTTGAGGCTAACTGAGTGGTCTGGCTGCACATTTGTTGTTGAGGCTAAGTGAGCCACACATCTGTCAACCCAAGTTTAGTCTAGTGACCAATAAATAAACAGTTTTAGAGCTGTGGGTATGACTCTAACAACACTTATTTTTTGGGGACATTCATGGTGCAAAAAAAAACATTTACACATATTTTTATTTTAACTTCTTTAAATTGTTTTTTAGGTAGGGATTTTTTTCAGACCTCAGATTTAAATGAGAAAATTTCATGAATTATTTACAAGTTAAATTTTTATTAATTTTCTTAATCAAAGACTATAAATGAATGCAGTTCATATTTGTTCACCTATGGTTAGGTTCTACAAGGATTGAATTCTTAAAATATTTAGATAAGTGTCGCTTTCAAATAAGTCTCGTCCTTTAATTGGCGTCACAAGAGTATTTCTATCCTACATAAAAATATGTTTTGGTACAAGCACTGTGGATATCCATATACATCTGGCCTGACACATGCACTATAGATATATCCACCACATACCTGGCCTGACACATGCACTATAGATATATCCACCACATACCTGGCCTGACACATGCACTATAGATATATCCACCACATACCTGGCCTGACACATGCTCTATAGATATATCCACCACATACCTGGCCTGACACATGCACTATAGATATATCCACCACATACCTGGCCTGACACATGCACTATAGATATATCCACCACATACCTTTTCTGAGACAACCCCTCATGAAATATTTGAGGTGGTCATCTTATAGAGGTTTTCTCAAGACACAGCACTAAAGTCCATTGTTTTCTTATGACATTCTTTATTACGACTTGATAAATACATTATTTGTTTTAAATAGTTACACACCGCTGTTGCACATGTAATGTAACAAAAACATTACTTCATATTTTAAAAATGTTCCTAGTAACATCTATGACATATTCAGTGTTGTATGCCTTTAGCAATGAACATGGCCTAACTTGGGTCAGCACTCACATGATATTCCAATATCATCCAAAAAGATTCATTGCTTCCTTTCCAGAATTTGTGTCTCATCTGACTGTTGCCAATAAGAAACGGGGAGATTGTGGTGGGGTGAGGGATCTCATTTGGAAATCTTAAGTAACGGGACCAGGTTTCAAAACGAACTTTCAATTCGGAGATTGACATATTATAACAGGATGACAAAATATGTTTACAGGATCATATGTTTATCAGGACATCGAAAAAATTAAATGTTTATTTTTGTCTTCTCTGTATGGATGATCAGTAATGACAGCCCTCAATCATGAGAAATCGTTTGATTTTATTTATTTTCTGTTCAGCTGTTAAAATTAAGCCCCCATAACTACTTGTTATTCTGTTCTAACCAAGGTGGGCTGACCCGGATTTTTTGCTGTCCTTGTCAGTGGACTCGCTCCTTTTGCGGAACGGCAGAATTTTTCTGACTGTGCCCATCCACCCCGTACTGGCCCTGTGATCGTCTGTCAGTGGTTTGACCTGGTTGTTGAAACGGTCGGATGAAGGCATCTCCGCGGGGCCGATGTTTCCACAGCTGGACGAGTTCCCGGTGGTGGACACGTGGCGGTGGACCGGGATCGAGAAATTGCTGAGGGGTCCCGAGATGACCACTGTACGCACGGCGACATCATCCTTTTTCTTGTTTTTCTTCTTTTTCTGCGGGGACTCCGGACTGCTGGGCTTCCAGAGCGGTACGGTGTAAATATCCACGGGTATCTCCAGATGGCTTGTACCCAGACAGTCCGTGTTAGCTCTCAGCGGTGGCTTGTTCATTTCTCTGTTGGACGTTGCGAATTTGCGGCTGTGATCTACTGGGGGCGTCACCGGCGAGTTTCCCCGGTTCAAGGATTCGACCGAACTCTTATCTGAGTACATCTGGTCCGTGAAGTGCGATGAGCTGGCCTGGGGCGTGGAGTCGCCGGCCTCTGTCCAGTAGACATGCTCGACGGAGTCCATGTGGTCCGAGCATCTGAATTGGACGTTTGAGCTGACGGGGTGTTCTGTTTCAGCAGACTCAACGTGACTCGTGAAGGTGTAGGCTCGTACGGCGCACGTCTCGCCAAGGTTCTGGGCAACGTCCTCACAGTCAGAGGAAATCTCCGGAGGTTGGCAGGTGATGTCTGTCGTGGCCTTCGATGAAGCGTTCTTCTCCCAAATAAGAGTGCGCTTGTTATCTGAGGAGTTTAGGTGACGCCTCTGGGGTCTTAGTCTTAGTTCATGTCTAATGTTGGTGTCGTGCCCGCTCAGGTCTGGTCCACTTCCGTCTGAATCCATTTTATCATGCGCTCTCAGAGGAGAATCGTCACCACTTATATCGCTTGCCCTCTCCTCTCGAAGATATTTTACGGCGATGTTGTGCTCACTGTTCAGATCTGTTGTGGTGCTTTTGCTTTCACTTCTTAAGTTCGTTTCTGTGCATTTGCTGTCAATGCTCAAATTTGTTAGAGTGCTTTTGCTTTCAATGCTCAAATTTGTCGCGGTGCTTTTGCTTTCAATGCTCAAATTTGTCGCGGTGCTTTTGCTTTCAATGCTCAAATTTGTCGCGGTGCTTTTGCTTTCAATGCTCAAATTTGTCGCGGTGCTTTTGCTCTCAATTCTCAAGTTGGCTTCTGTGATTTTGCTGTCCATGCTCAAATTTGTTGCGGTGCTTTTGCACTCACTGCTTTTATTTGTCTCTGTGCTTTTGTTCTCTGAGCGCCTTTCTTTCACTGCCATAATGTTCTCACTACTCAAAGTCGTTGCAGTGCTTTTGCTCTCGGCGCTTACGTTTGTTGCGGTGCTTTTACTCACAGAAAACATTTGATTCAAAGCTAACATGCTCTCATTGCTCAAATTCGTCGAAATGCTTTTGCTCTCACTTTTAAAGTTTGTCACTGTGCTTTTGCTCTCTCTTAGCAAATCTGTCTCGGTGCTTTTGTTCTCAGAGACTATTTTATTCACTGCCGTTATGTTTTCCCTGCTCAAATTCGTTTCGGTGCTCTTGTTCGCACTGCTCAAATTCGTTGCAGTGCTTTTGCTCTCACTGCTCAGGTTTGTTGCGGTGCTTTTGGTCTCACTGCTCAGGTTTGTTGCGGTGCTTTTGCTCTCAGAAAACATTTTATTGACAAGCATTATGTTCTCACTTGTCAGATTTGTTGCGGTGCCTTTGTTCTCACAGCTCAAGCTCGTAGCTGTGCTTTTGTTATCGCTGCTAAGGTGCGTCGCAGTGCCCCTGCTTTCAATGCTCATTTTCGTATTGGTGCTCTTGTTCTTACTGCTCATGTGCGTCGCAGTGCTCTTGCTCTCACTTACCATGTTCATGGTGGTGCTCTTGTTCTCACTGCTCTTGTGCGTTGAAGTGCTCTTGCTTTCGTGGCTCGGGTTCGGTGCAGTGCTTTTGTCCTCCGACAATTTACTCTTCCCGTCACTTCTACTCTCAACGCTCGACTTTGTCACGGGTCCGCTGCGTCCGCGGCAGAAGTTATTATTTACAAACACTGCTCTGACGGGAGAAAAAAGTCGCCCCAGTATGCACTGCAGAGATTTTTCTTTGGACCACACAGACATTTTTTCACTTGACTCCCCCAAAACGCTACCGTGCCAACTTCTTGGCGGCTTACGATTTTCCTCTTTTGATGATTTCCCTCCGAATATTTGACCTTCTGGATGTCCTGTCCCAGTTTTGGTCATCTCGTCACAAACAATCGATCTCGCTGCAGACATCGCCGGACATTTGTTACGGGCTGTACATTCTCTTGCGTCATCCGAGGAGAGTGGGGCGTTAAACGACTTGTTCAGGTGTGTTATACGACCGAGCTCCGCCATGCTCTGGGATTTCCTGAGACGAAACTTGCGCGTTGACACGGGGACCCTGGTCAATTTGAAATCCGTCATATGGAATCTCTGAACGCGGCTCGGGACATTCTTCATTCCTCCGCGGCTGCTGGAAAATATGATGTCCTCCTTCATGTGGTGGTCGGTGGCGACCGACAGCGAGGATGGTACTCTCCAGGCGGTATCCATGAGATCTGACGTGGCGCAGAAAGTTTGGAAACTCCGGTCGGTCTCTGAATCTTCGTCCATGTTTGCCCGAGGGTTCGTCTTAAGCGCAGGGACTCCTCTATTGGCATCAAGCTCGTAGAGCCGAGAGGAAACCGTCGACTTGCTTGATGTGGCAAAATTATCCTGCGCGTAGACAGTGTCGCTTTTAAAGAGTTGGAGCGTTTGTTGATTCTGTGACTCAAAACATTTCAGGGGGGACGATATTTTCGAATTAATTTTCGCGCTCTGCGCCCATTCGACGCCATGTAGAGTGGATGCATCTTGGTGGCTAACGACTTGATGAATGTCACTGGCTCGGTTGCCGCAAATATTTATATACTGATCGCCCATCTGCCTGAAAACATTAGGGGTGGGGTTTGTTTGTTCTTCGCACCCATCCCTGCCGTCTTGGTTGTGCTCACCAATCAGATCTCTCACCATGCTGTCCACTAAACTGCAGCTCTGGACATCGGCCTGAGTGCTGCTTCGATTCGACGGGCCGTTAGTATCGACGTAAAAGTTGCGCGCGTGACCATAACCTTTTTCCGCCAGGTGGTTTTCTAACGTCACCTTCTTGTCACCGGTCATGCGATCCGCGCACTGGAACTGGCTACTTTTCATTGTCGTCCCTAACGAGTCATCAGAAGTGGCCACTAGGTCATCCGTTTGTGTGTTCGATGAAATCAATTTCTGGACTGTATCAGTGCTGCTGACTCCGTTGTCTTTAGTTTCATTTAAACGACTTAGACCCTGTGGAGTTTTGTACGCAGTCCTCATCAAGTGTGCGCCCTGAACATAGGAAGCCAGACTCATGCCTCCTGCAACGGGAAAATCAAACGCGGGTTTCTGCGGGTTATCAGCCTCGGCGGTCGCTTGGTTGACCTGAGTTGGCGGCATGGGGATACCCGATAGTTGGGCGATGGTGGGACAACAGGCGGGGTTAAGAGAGGGTGGTCCCTGGTTGGCGGTGTGGGGAAAAGCCTGATGCATCTCGTGGAGAATGTTCACCAGCCGCTCTATCCAGACGTCCGCAGAGTCACACGACTTCCTGGTCGGCGTTCCTTGCTCACTGCCGGGCTCGGCCTTCACCTTGTCAGGGGAGATCTGGTTCGGCGCAAGGGAATCTACTTCTCTGTTTTCTGAACAGCCGCCCACCGGGACCGTGTCGTGGTGGCTTTCCTTTTTATACTGAGTCTGCGGAGGATTGACTTTATCCCAACCACTGGCTTCAAAACAATTTTTATTGCAACCCTTCCTACCGATCGCGTCTTTATTTCCTTCGTCTTGGACAGCCATCGAACTACTATTCATCGCGCTGCATTCAATATGCGCGGCACTGTCGGCTGATACAGTGTACGGCATAGCTAACT
The DNA here is from genome assembly GCA_944989445.1 of Ampullaceana balthica. NCBI lineage: Eukaryota > Metazoa > Mollusca > Gastropoda > Lymnaeidae > Ampullaceana > Ampullaceana balthica. The sequence continues at coordinate 404,959 of CALYLW010000266.1, read as the reverse complement.
TTGTACTAGCATCGTTTTCAGAAACACTGATTTTCCCATTGAAATCTCGAACTTCCAGCAGCCGTTGTTGGCGTTCAATGCACAAGGCGTCTGAAGAGAATGAATCAAATTTTTGGTCATCTTGATGAAACCCACTTCCCTTTTCAAACAAGTTGACCATTCGTGCCAAGTGTCGACCCCTCACAGACCCTGCTCGTATTTTACGTGACATTTCAGCCCTTGTTGAGCACTCAGTCTGGAAGGATCTGAATCTGTGTGGGGAAACTTTGTCACCATCCTTTGACGGTTTGTAACAATGCTCTGATTTCTGCTGCATGTCTGAGGGAGATGCCTTTCGCTTCATGGCTTTGTCGTTTGAAGACATGTCGTTCTGGTTCTGCTGCCTGGCCGTGGTGTTGTTGACCCCACTTTCTGGCCAGTACCGCCACGAAGTTCTCTTCTTGGTCTTCGCGTCCTTGTTCTCACCCCCCGCCTTGGTTGCATTCCGCTGTGCCTCGCGGCAGTCCTTGCAGGGCCTCTCCCCGGGTTTGATCGTCGGGGACAGCATAGAAATGTACTGCAATCTGCAGGTCTTGCAGTGGTCCGAGTTTTTCTCAAGGCGTGTCAAGCTCTTCCACAACATTTTCGTTTCCGTCGACAGGACGTTCTTCAGCCGCCCGTAATCTACGGACGTGCCCGATAGACTTCCGGACGACGCGCTGCTGTTCGAAGCCGAGCAGCTTTTTTTCGGCGCCACCTCTAGGTTGTCATCCACCTCTAGGTTTTCATCCACCTCGATCGACTTATCGGAAACATTTTTGTTGGCGCTGACAAGCTCCGGGTCATACTGCGTCTCCGTGTCGGTTTTAGTCACAAGATGGACACTCATCTCCTGAGGGGAACGCCCACTCTCCGAGATGGGGATTCCTGGCTTTTGGCTCGTGTCAGTCTCATTACGGGACGCTTCTAGTTCTGACCCGATCTGTACTGTAACAACTTTGTTCGCAGTGTTGGTTTGGCTCGCAGATGCAAGAAGTCTTCTAAATTTGCTTCTTGTGAGTAGCTTTCCGGTGAAACGGCCTGCGGAATCGCTTAAAGGGATCACGGCCGACGAGGAAGATTTCAAATTAGCGCTTTCTTTTCTTTTAGACAACGAGCGCACCCAGAGGGGCGATGCGCTTTTATGCTTCACCAAGCTTAAGCTTTTCTCTTTTTCAGGTTCTATCATTTGTCGACCGGCCTCTTCTTGTTTTCTTGTTACGGTTCGTTCCAAACTTTTCTCGGCTGCTCGATCAGTTTCGTCTGGATGTTTTCGGGATTTAAGCTCATGGAGGCGTTTTGGCGCCCCAGAAACGCCGAAGACAAGTCCGTGCATGCTTGTTGTTTGAGAGGCTTTCTCGATTTGAGCTGTCATCACCTCGATGTCGTCATCAATGTTCTCGTCGCTCACATTGCACACCGGGGTGGGCATGTCGTAATCGTTCTCAGCACTGACGCACCGAAGACTGCATTTGCTGGTCACAGCGTTGCCGCGGAGAGCACCGGTTTTGATTGCGCCTACGGCAGATGTGGAATCGTTACGCTCACCCTGCTTGTCGACGCCGACGTTTTTGAGCTTTGTTGTCATTCTCTCGTCTACGATGTTCTGCACGTAGCACCGGAAGCTGCTGGAGTGCACGCACTTTGCCATTAAGTCCCGAATATTCGAGAAGCCGTGACACTCGTTCCTGGCAAAAGGCACATCGGTTACCTTCCCCGCCGACACCTCGGTCTGAGTAAAACAGGTCGCGACGAGGGGTCTCAAACTAACCACTTCCCCTGTCTCAGGACGACTGCTCTCAACCAGGTGGGTGCGCCTGTGCCTCCACAGGCGAGACCTTATTTTGACCCTCCTGCGATGCTTCAGGTCCTCCCCACCGCTGCTGTTGGTGTTCTGACCTTCAAGCGTCCGACCACCGTATGTTTCGTTACAGCATGTCCCATTGGAAAAATACTTGTGAACCGCGAAGATGGTCTGCGTGCCGGCCGAGAGGGTTGGCGTGATTCTCTTTCGCGGCAACGCCTCACGACTCGAGCTCGCCTCGCTGCTGACTTGGCTTGAGCTCGAGGTCATAGAGATGTCACTGAAAATCTGGCTCTCGCTCACCTCGGCGGCGTGTGCTTCGTCGTGGAACACATTGGACGACGAGCTATCCTGCATCTCCGTGAACAGACTGCCCAGCTCCTCGTACGTGTCCAGCTCGTAGTCGTCCAGCAGGTACTGGCTCTCCAGCTTAGTCTTGATCCTCTTCTCGTGGTAAGAACGCGTGAACTTGTCCTCGTTGAACTCGGTCTGCATCTCGGACATGATGGTGGAATCGACGTTCGTGTGGTTAAACCGATCCTCGTGGCCGATAAAGCTGTACGTCTTGGTCAGGGTGCCAACAGCCCTGGCCAGCGGCGATCTCTTCTTGTTTTTCCCAACGTTGAGGTTGGTCTTCCTGAATGTGTTCAGCTTGCACGTGGAGTCCGTGTCGCGGTTGAATCTCGTGCGCCCGTGACCATCGTTGCTCGACCAAAGGGTCTTGCAGGCAGGACTGACACGAGGAGACGGTTTGCTCGTGGGACTCTTCTTTTCTGTAAACTCTACTCGCTGGTCGGCGCCGTCTGCCTTCGTGAATTTCGCCCTGGCGCGTGGCGCATATTGTGTACCGTTAGAATGGTGAGTTTCAAGGTGCTGTTTTGAAGGTCCGAGTTTTTTCCGCTTCAATGGCGGGACCTGATCGTCGTCTTTTATGACCCGGTAATGGAAGAATCGCCCGCAGTTTTCGTCCGCCCCGTTCCGAGGACTGAATTTCCGTTTTCTCGTCTGACAACCGACGCGACAATTGACCTGGGGCGTTGGCTTAGGCTCCTCCGCAGTGCTCTGCCCCTTGGTGAAAAACACGACCTCGTGGATCTCGCCGTCGTAATCTTGCTCGTAAATCTTGGTCTGGTACACGACGTCCCTGGCCTCGCTGGACGACGTGGTCCTCGCCTCGCGCTCCCCGGCGTCATCGTTTCCCTTCTCCGTGAGACATTCGGCCAGCTTCTCTTCCCACTGTTTAATAATCTTCTCTTGCTCCAGGGCTCTGGCCCCTTTGGTTTGAATGACCTGCATTTGGTCACTGGCGTCTTTCGTGTTTTGGCACGACCACGCCCCCTGGATACCAGTGGCGTCTTTCGTGTTTTGGCACGACCACGCCTCCTGGATACCAGTCTCCAAATCATCGACGTCGTTTTTTGGCAAATCTAAATTATCGCCCGTTTCGTCTTCGCCTAGGATTATGAATAGCGTCTGCAGTAGTGGAGGGCTTGAAAACCACGTGGTCTTTCCACTCAAATTGGGTATGGCGCAGGGGTACATCTCCAAAGGGAACTCGTTGCCAAGCCTAAGGGAGTACGAGCAGTCGTGAACGACTGGGATCCCGTGACCAGGCTCAGTCTGGCCGATGACGGTTTCGGCCATGATGGGAGGCTGGTTGAAAAGATTGTTGACGTCACTGTCCAGTAGACAATCCGCAACATCGTCCTCGTAAACTGTATGTATGAATGAGTTGAGTCCTGGATAAAGGTGACCTTCGGCCAGCTGGCTGTTGTACATGAAGACACCGGGAATAAGTTCCGGTGGATCATCGGGTGTGGAAAAGAAATAATCGTCGATGACATTTCCATCCGAGTCGATGTCCACAAACATCCTGCGACACGGCGGGCTACGGTGATGGCAGCACGGCAGGTGAGTTAACGTTCTGTCCATTAACATTTGGTTGAGGTAGTTCATGGACCCGAAGTGGACGTCATTCCAAGATGAGCCCTTGCGGACACTCTCGTATTGAGGATTTGGGCCGGACGCCGACTCTTCCGATTCATGTTCAAGCAAGGTGTCCGTTCCCGGCGAGTGCGCATCCATGCTGACTAAAACATCGGAACACGTTCGGTAGGTCTTTTCCGAGTCGTCCACTGGTGCCGCTTTTTTCCGTTCATCGACGACCAGATCCGTGACGCTTAAAGACTCCCTGCTCACCTGCGAAGATGAGACAGTGTTAAATGAATCGGAATTCAAGTTGCCCTTCTGGTTCAGCTGACCTTTTCGCCTTCTCTTGAACTTGAGAGAACTAAACTTCTTGTCCCAATGCCCACCCTCCTGGTTTGAGTGCCTCGGACCTTGCGAAGTTTGACCATGGCGTCGGTAGATATTGGCTGCGCATCGCCTCTGCTTGCAGAGTTTTTTCGGTTTCATCTCTTTCTTTTTTCCTGCGTATTTTCTCTTCACCTCGGTTTCTATTCCCAGGAAGACGGACAGAAATCGGGACGTCAATAACGTCACCGAATCTAGAAAATCCTGATCGACGTACTCGCTGTACGAATGATTGTTATTCTCAGAGTCCTCACTTTCACAGTCAGTGGAGCTCATGGTTTTTGAGGCGACCGGCGTCGGCTTCACCGTGCTTTTAACCTTGTGAAGAGGTCGGCCAAATTTTGGAAGCAATGGTGCCTGTGAACAGAATGAAAGGTTTGACTGGTCATCCAGAGTCCAGCTGCTGAAATCCGTCTCGTCCTGGCTAAAACTCGTCGCGCTGCTTGTTGTTTCTATTAAACTGATTTTACTTGAATTGACCCCAGGCGGTTTGGTCACAGAAAACGTCTCCATGCTGGACAAGTCTATATTGCTGCAAATCGTTCCTAACGGCTTCTCGCTCCCCGTACTCACGCTCAAACTTGCGTAGTTGACGCTTTCCGAACTATTTTCAAATGGGGACATCGTCATCTCGAAATTACTTCCCCAGCCATGTTCGTCCCTCGTATCAAGTAGTGTGTAGTGACCGCTCAACTTTCCGCAACGCCCTAAGCAGCTTTGTGAACTTTTAGTACTCTCTAGAGATGGCAAATGTTCCGGTTTAATTTGATTAAACGGAATCAAAAGTTCTGTCCTTTGACATCCTTGTCCTGAGACGTTCTCCGTCTCACGCTCAAGCTGTGACAGTTGGACATCGCTTTCATTAAACAGCTTATCAGAGGTAGACGACGCAGTGCTTGGGTGCGTCTGTAACAAAGACCCGTCGGTCAATTTTTGCGTGCACGCGAAGGGATCGTCACTGAATAGAATCAGCTGCTCCTTCGTCGTATTCAGAGAACGGTATTGCGTCTTCTGTGAGGAATCATTTTTATCTGAGCTATCCGAACTATGGACACTGTCACTACCGAAAAAAGATTTCAGTTCCTCCGAGGTGAGCACGAACCTTGTGGGTTTTTGGGATGTCTCCGACGTTTCGGGTATCTCCGTTACGTCAACAAGAGGCTTGTCCACGGGGTTGTAGACCGTCGAGTGGGAGCAGATTGGGTTTGCGGGATTGCGTTGCTGGCTGTGAGTGCCACGAGAAGCGGATGGGGGATGGGCAGGCAAGGCGGTGTTTTCGCTCTCAGAAGGTGAGGACGTCAACAAGGTCTCAAATGTAGTCAAAAACGGATTGTTTATGGCGTCGGTAGCGAACGGATTGTTGTTTTTAAAGACCTGGGGTCCCACTTCAGAATAGCTGTTTCTCGAAGCAAACCTGACAGTAGCTTGACAACCATTCGGTTTAGATGTCGCTGAAGGGTAAGAATGAGTTAACTGACTAGGTACGTTGAATTGTGATAGTGGACTTGAGCACATTGACGTTCTTTGTGTTAAGTTTTTATTTTGTCCGAATTGATGTTGTAAATTTGTTGTAAGCCCTACGGGATGCGACGATATGGCCTTGTTTCTGCCATCCTCTGGATATCTCGATGTAAATATCTCACAAAAATCAGACTGCGACAAAGGCGCTTTCACAATCGGATTTTTATTTGTATTGGGATCTATGTGTTTTAATAGCGCCATGGGATCTGTATGTTTCACCTGCTCAAGTATGTCTCCCTGCTTGATATTTTGGGCAGAATCTTCTAGTCCTCTACCTCGTGATACCGATGCATCGTTGAAAAAAATCTTGCTGGTAGTTTTAGGCAATGGACAAGTAATTTGTTTTATTGTATCCGAGTACAACATGTCTTCTGTTGGATCAGGTACACCACAATGTGGTGTGTGTTCAAAGACTTGCTCAGATGGTACGTCCTTTGACTCTTGCTGGATGTTTATCAGGCTAAACTGCGTGTGCGGACCGATCATATCCTCTTCCTCGTCCATTTTCCCGAAGAGTAACGGGCTAAGGTCGTAACAGGTGATCAAGTCATTGTCATCGGGTGTTTCATCGTGCAGCAGGCTCGAGGGTCGGCCAGCATGTGCCTCACGGAGATAGTTTAGAGTCAGGTAGGAGTTGGCAGAGACACCAAGTTCACTGCCTGGAATTAAAGCTGGTGGGGCCGGGGTTTTTGTTGTACCAGCTGGACACGAACGGTGCGTCCTGGCGTTATCGAGCCTTGACTTGACCTTTGGCGGTGACTTGAGGGTGTTGCCCCTCCACTTCGAGGCGATAGCCGTCTTCAGGAATGACTCCAAGTTCTCCAGGGCTTTTTGTTGAATGTACCTGTAGTTTATGGGACCTGAGCGGGTCAGAACCCTGACCGGCTGGCCAACGGCAAGAACGTGTGGCTCCTCGTCAGAGAGTGGTGGGGACGCTGAACCGCTGGAGTTCACATTCGTGCCGGCGTCCGTGGAGGGTGCGCGGGGAACGCTGGGATCGCGTTCTACTTCATCTTCGGAGCAGGGGCTGAGCTGATCGCAATTAGCGGCTACGGCTCGTGGCATTGATTGACGGTGAATATTCAATCGAGGATTCTCAGAGTCTTCCAGAGTGATCCCTTCGTTATTTGCTATTACCTCGCTCACCCGTTTAACTTCTTCTTGGTCAAGACTGGCGTTATTTTCGGGTGGACTTGTTCTCTTGGCTGTGTTTATAATTTTTGCCTTCATCTTTTCAATGTTCTTCATGATTAAACCGTCCAAATCCGTGCACTCGTTCTTTCTTGGGACATCCATGGATGTGCAAGATTGTGAATCAGGTTTCCTCGAATGGGTGTCTTCTGTTCCCACAACCCTTGCATCACGATTATTGTCTTCCCCTGGTTGATCTGCGTCGTTCACCTTCTCCCCTTGGCCTAATTTGACAATACTCTGATTTGTGACCTCATCGGTGACATTGGTGCTACCTTTCAAATTTTCCTCTGTTAGCATAAACGATTGGGATTCAACTAATATATCTCGAACTGGTTTCCCGTCCCTGCAGTGGCACGCCGCCTTTGTCTGCCTGACCTCGGTCTGGATACCAACAGAGATGCAGACCTCGGGCTTAATCCGAAGACAGTCGAAATATCCGTCAGACTTAACAATCCCTCTGTTGTTGCTTCGTGACACAACGATCGCCCCACAATCATCCATGCTCAGCGACCTCAACCGTGCGCCCAACGCTGTCTTCGGTAAATTTATTTTACTGTTGAGGATTCCTGATTCTGATTTATCATATATTCCATCGCCTTGTTGAAGTTTGACGGAAGCGCGTTCGTTTGTGATAAGATGTGTTTGTTCGTTGCCCTGTCTGACCTCGCCTCGTCCCACGGCGGCTACCTTCGAACATGGGACACTGTCCTTGCTACAGCTATAATCCTTTACGCTGCAGTTCTCCATGCCAACCTTTTCCCCCGTTAGCTGTTCGTCTGTCTCTTTTTTGCCACTTGTCTCTGAATCGTGAACAACTCCAGGTTGACTCATGGTCACCAGGTTAGCATTCAAATGGACGGCGTCGACCCTCCCGCAGATAAGATTGTCAACAGCCACGTTGTAGGTGCTCGCCTGGCCGCTGAAGGGTTTCCACTGACACCCGACGATCTCCTCCAGGGCTATGTGAATCCTCATGCCGAGCTCCTGCTTTTGTCCAAACTCCTTATTTTCGGATGCGGCCATGGAGGTCGTGTAACCGCCAAACAGCGCACCAACCGATGGACGTGTATTTGGGGGTGGATCCGTGTGATCCGCCACGAGCCTGTTACCGCTATTACCCCCACCAACGGAACAGCGGTCGTTGTTGCTGGGCTCTTCGAAATGTTTCTGCTTCTCTTCGTCCTCTCCGAGTTTAGTGTTTTGTGAAGGAATCATTTCATGGTTGTTAAGGGTTTGTATGCTGCCAGGCCGAACATCCGCAATTTCACGGGCTTGTGTGCCATGGCCAGAAGGCGAAATTTTATTTAAGCAGTCTGTTTCGATGTTCTGACTTAACGCCAAACCGTTTGACTGACCGTCAGTGTTGTCTAGGATACGGCTATCGGCCTTATCGGTTTTTAGCTCACTCCAAATTGAAACGAAATCGGCCTTAGTGTTTAGGGAATCAAGCTGAGAACTCTTGAACGCCTCAGATTTTATTGTCTCCTTTGAAGACACCGTGACGCAGTTGGTCTGAATCTGGTTGGGTGTGATGATTATTTCCGAATAGGATCTTGAGGCTATTAACTGCCCGGATGGCTCATTAATGTCATCAGCTCGAATATTCTCCTTACTACCCTCTAACGTTTCTCGATGTTGCTGCCCCGCCTCTTGAACGTTGGGCGTCTGGGTTGATTCTGTTTCTGTGTAATTTGCTTGTTTCCTGTCGGGCGCGCGCGTGGTCATCTCGCCTGTTGCGATTTGACCCGATTCATCATGGTTCTTTGTTGATGTGGGTTCCAATGACGTAGTGTTGTAGCACTCGCCGTGTTTGAGTTCAACTCCACTCGACTGCTCGTCGGTGGATTCACCGCACAAGAATATCTGATAGACGTCCTCAGAAACGTGCAATCTCGTCTCATGGGCAGGTTCGTGCATAGTAGGCCATTCCCTAGCAATCGCTTGCTTTGTTCTGTCCCCGCCTTGATAAAAAGGCTTGTCCATTGGTTTTGGCCTATGAATATTAAAATCTTGCAAGTGAGGGCGCCTAAGGGGAGGAGATCCCGAGCCCATCATTTTATCTGAATCAACTTTGACCATTGTTACAAACTCTCTACACGTATCGGCCGAGATTAAACCGTCTCTTGCTCTCTGTGAAATTTTAAAAATGTCCGAGTAAGGACTGGTCTCTGTCGTGCAACTGCTCTCCTGTTCATGCTGTCGATTACTGGAAATGTAATCTGGAGCTCTCTCGGAGCAAGAGACTCTCTTGTTTTCACTGCCTTCTAGCTCATCGTTAGTACCGTTTTTGTTATGGAAATGTGCGACGAACTTCTCGCTCTTGACGACACTGTCGTCGTGCGCAACATTTCTCCTGTGGTGTGGATCTCCTACGTCATCATTCATCTGGTCAAAGTGCGACCTTTTCGAGTGCACTCGGGTCACCGTTTCGGGTGCCAGGGCATATTCATGAAATCCTCTCTCGTTGCTGTTGGTTTCACTAACTTCAACGTTCACCATACACAAGAGCTCCTTGCTCATCAGAGTTGTCTGTGCATTCATTTCTATCTCTGCACACTCCCACGTGGAAGTTTTATCCGGAAAAAATGATTTATGTCTCACCGCTGTTGCGTTGACTAAAGCAATATGGGGTGGAGATTTAAGGACTTCGTGAACGGGCATGACTATGGCGGGACTTATTTTTAATGCATCTGGTCGCAGCGTTGACCTCGATAACGGCATTTGCAAGTAGTCGGCGTCTTCTAGATAAAATTGTTTGTCGTCCTGATAACGGGGAAAGGTGTGTTGGCTAAACTCGCCCTTGAACTTGTGGTCTGGCGACAGACTTTGTTCAGATATGGCAACACACATGGCGATTTGATCTATTCCTGATTTTTCCGTGCCCTTAAAGCCGTGGCCTCTCCTTTTAGGACTTCTCATCACACCATCTGATGGTGGACTCGTCACTTTGGCAGCCCCGGGGGCGCTCGTTGCTTTATTGTTGATCGGCTCGCCTGTCGTCAGATCGGTCGAGTTCGGTGATGTTTTAATGTGGGATGCGCTGATGCTGGTGGCACTGTGATCGTTGCGTGTTTGGGGTAGCACAGTTTCGAGACCCACATCCGGGGCGACGCCTTTAGAATTTTGATCGAGTACGTATACAAGAGTCGTCCTCTGTTTCGGAACCGGGCCCAGGGATATCACGTGACTTGTATCGCTTGGCATCACGACAGCCTTTGAGCCCCTAGCGCCTATTGTTCTGCTCTCGGGTGATTTTAAAGGGTCTTTGGAAACAAGTGTTTTGCCGTCAACTGCTTTTTCTGGCGAATTCGTCTTCTCGGGACTGGACAACTCAATGATTGATTCGCTACCGACAGGGTCTAAACAGCTTGGCGCATCTTTGCTCCCAGTTAGGTTCTTGGACTCATTGATAATCATCTCACAAGTTTTGGCCACGGCCCGTTTTCGTAACGTTTGAAAGCTCAGTAGATCCGAGGTTTCGCTCTCCTCATCAGACGCGTGTTGTTTCTTTCCGTAAGTGGCTTGGATTTTTTTCAGAATCATCTGCTCGGGACCCGTTGGTTTGTAGCTGTGCCCGTCAAGGCTCAGCCGATTATTCTGAGCGGTTTTCAAAAGAACAGGCGGACTCCTTGTTGGTCGAGGAGGTGTCGTGGGCCTCTTTGTTTTGGACCCTTCTGTTCCAGGCTGAGCTCCATCATTCTCATTTAGATGCGACGCGTCTTTATTCTGACGCACGATGTCGTCCAAGGTCAGGTCAGGTCGAAGGCCTTTGAGATCGAATGTGACATTGTTGCAGACGGTGCCGTACCTGCTTTCCGTGTCGTCCTTGTCACTCAACTCGGGGGAGGAGCTCAAAGAAATCAGAATAGGCGGGGCTGCATCGAGCGTCTCAATGTTTCTCTTCTTCAGGAGCCATGATCTGTTTTTAGCGCTCAACACGCATTCATCAGAACGACTCCGCCTCTTCAGGGTATTTTTGGGATCGATGGCAGCTTTTCGGCTGCGCGCCTCGGTGGCAAGCCGGGGAGCCCTCGTCACAGTGGTAGTGAACGAAGAGCCCCGCCTTCGTATCATATGAAGACGCGACCAGGATCCCGACGCGCTGATGGCGTCCGATTCCTTGGCATTCGGGGGGATCAGGCTTTTTTCAGACTGACTTTTTTTACCTGATCTGCTCGCGGTCCGATCACCTGATCGTCTCTGCGGCGGTCTCCAGTCCGTTTTCGACACAGCCTTCGCCGCTGCTGGGGTTTTGAGGAAATTGTTCGCGCTGATCATGTCAGAGGCTGACAGGCACTTCTTTGCCTGTGTGTGAATTGGATTCGAAGAGATGGCCTTGCGCACAGATGAAGACTGGGTTGTCGATGTGTTTAGTCTGTGGGGGCTTCTTTTCAAAGCGAGGGAAGGCGAGCGTTTGTTCATTGAAGAAACCGTCGAGTGCTGTCCAGGTATGGGCTTGTTATTGGATGGCGCCTTGTGCACCTTGTATAAGACCGGCTCACTGAGGCTGCCTACGGTCTGTCCATTTCTTGATCGAATCGCCGCCTCCTTGACTGCGGATGAGCCTGTGAGAGCAGGTTTGTGTACGGTACTGAACAAATTTAACCTGTGCGGCTGTTTGTCGCTGGGGATTATGTCCATGATCGCTTTGTTGTTTTCCGTTCCCGACGGATGTTTCTCATTTTGCGATTGGCCTTCAAAACTAGACTCCAAGCGCTCGGTCGAACAATCTCTCATTCTTGGATTTCTCTGATGTTGGATCGTGCTTCTGGCTCCCGTTGTCGGTTTGACAAACTCTGGTTTCTTTATCTCGAGATTTACCCTTTGTTCGTACGCCGCAGCGTGCGCAATAAGAAGGTCACTTTCCACGAGAACCGCTTTGTTCTCCGGTGCTATGTGCTTTTTAGACAATGGAAGCAGGAGAGGGCGCCTGATGCTGGAACTCGTTCTTTTCGTTAACTTTGTTACCTTTGTTCCCATGCCGTCCGATTTAACACCCGCTTTGTCTTTGTGCTGTTCTGTCTTTGACGGTCTCTGAGCCGCGTTTACTGCAGACAAACTTGAAGAGCACTCCTGTTTAACCACAAAGTCTTCCAGCTTCGGCGCTGATGTCACTCCTTTATTCTCCGTTTGAAATCCTTTTCTCCTTTCTGTTGTTGAAACGCCGACGCTTGATTGCTTTATCAACAGGAGGTCAGATAGACTCTTCTTCACCGTGTTGAGTTTCTCGGCCTCATCGCTATTCGTCTGACTGTCATCCAGCCCCGCAATGGGGCCTTGGATGCCAGCCGTTACAGGTGAAATGTTTAAGCTCAGAGGCGGAGCTGCGATAGTGATTCCGGAATGGGCCCGTCTCATGCTGGAGCGTCCCAACCGAAAGGGCTGGAATCGCTGCTGAATGCCCTGGAACAGCTTGTGCATGTTGTTATCTGTGGGGGGCTTAGGTGAGCCGGGAGAGGTTTCTTTTCTTGCGATTCTATAAGGTTGTGACGCCTTTGGCGGCATTTCTTTGCTCGGCTTCAATATGGGGGAATGCCGAGGACTGATGTTACAACCGCCCGGGGACCTGTCTGTTCCTGTGACAGCTGTAACCCCGATGGGAGGTTTTGAAAGGGAATGACCATCAGAGTTCTTTGTGTTTACCATTCTCGTGGCGGACAGGGAAGACGCTCGTGTCATCTTGCGCTGAATCCCGGCCTGGGATACCCCCGCTCCGTCTGTTTTTTTCATCTTCGATCGCGAGTTCTTTGTGCTCCACGCTAACCTCCCGTTACGTTCGGTCGATTCAGAATTTTTCTTCTGGTGCACGCTACTCGAAGACAGCGACATCAATACTTTGCTGTTTGAAGATTTCGTCGGAAGCTGGTAACGAGGCAAGTCCTTCTTCCCCATGCTGGACTCGCCCATGAGAGAACAGAAGTGCTGACGCGCCGTCTTACAGGAAATTTTTGTCGGAAGTGAAGCCTGAAATTTCGATGGTTTTGTTGGAGGTTTAATCATCTTTGTGTCTTCTGCGATCGCAGCCTTCGTAGTGTCAAATGTCAGATATTTTGCAGATTCCCCTGATTTATTTATCGTGTCACCTACTTGTCTCCCACTTAAAGAGGGAAGAACTTTGGGCGAAAGCTCAACCTTTTTCTCTCCGAACTCACATCCCGCTAAGGCTGGACTCGGCGTTTTCATCTTTTTCCCCGATAATGCAGAGTTTGACCTCCTGTGTTCCTCCACATCGCCGTCTGTTAAATCTCGGGGCTGGTCGGGGTCTCTTCTTGATCGCTGCTGTGTGTCCATTTTAGCCTGGTTGTTTAACTTCGCCTGCGTGTCTACCTGTGCTTGGGTGTGGGGAGCTTTGCTCGCTTGACCAGTTATTGTGTTGAGCTCATCGAAAATCTCCTGGTAGCTGTTGATGATTTGGTCAACCGTGATGTCAAGTTCCCGCTCCGCTGAAGCAAGGGCGTCTGGTTTCTGTAGAAACATCCCCAGTGCCTGTGTCGCCCTTGCTGTCGGAGACTTGAGTATGTTTTGGAGCAGCTCAAAGTACTTCAGGGGTCTCTTGGCGATCAGTGATCCTTGCGTTGATCGTGTGTCGTCATCTTTGAGAGTCGCGAGGAATTCGTCTTGCCCCATATTGGCCTGAATACCCAAGTCCTTGACGTAATTGTGATCTTTGGGGATATCCGTTGACTGCAACGGTCGGGTCAAAACACCCGATGATTTAAAATTTGAATTGGTCTCCTTTTTGCCCGAGAGCTCCGATGATAGGATGGCGCGATTCACTGAATGGCAAATGGGCACCAACCTGTCTTGATCGTCAACCTCGTCTCTTCTGAAATCTGACATAGCTCCAGCCTTAAACTGTGCAGCCTCCATCGCAGCGTCCGCCGCTCGACTAGACGCGTGCGTGACGTCATCGCTGGACTTTACGCACTGGAGGTCACTTTTGGTGGTGGACAGAGTGGTGGTCGTGTTGCTCTTCACCGTGCGTCCCGATTTGGCTTCATCGGCGCGCGAGTGACCCATCGTCTGGGACGTGACGGCAATTTTCTGCCCCGGCGAAATGCAACCTGCGAAGCCTGGGTTCCACGAAAGAACGGACGAGGTGTCCGAAGTTATGGCGGACACCGTGTCCTTCGTGATAGTTATCCTGTGCTTGGGAGTTCGCACCGTCTGGAAGACTTCTGACTTATCGGCCTTGTTGTGGAGCACCGAGTTCTTGGGCTGTTTCTTTTTCTTCGTCTTCGTTTGCGGTTCACCCTCGCTTTTCTCCTTTTCGTGGGCGATCTCTTTCGCCTGCTGGAGTCTTTTCTTGTGCTTTTCTATCTGGTTGCGTATTCTACGCGAGGCCGATACAACGTTGTGGTCATAGCTGTTTGCCCTTGTGGTCTCGAGAGACTCTTGTTGTAGCCCGTCGGATTTATCCGTCTTGCTAGATTTCGTCTCTGATTTCATCCCTTCGGATCTGAGGTCAGACTTCGTCTCAGGTCTAGAGAAACGCTTTCTGGTCGACGTGTGTTTTTTCTTCGATATCGAAGCTGTGCTGCAGTCGTCCGATCGTTTCGACATCACCTTGTAAGCCTCGCCTTTCTTTCGCTGGATTAAAATCTGCAGGGCTATTTCTTTGTATCGGGCTATCTCGGCTTCGGAAAGCGGGGAGAATGTGGGTCCGCAATCTTTGGGCATGTCCGATTTTCGAGAACATTTTTCCGCTTCTTGACTCTCGGACCGCTTCGACCAGTCAGAGCCCGACCCTGTGGTGCTCTCTGTTGTCCCGGCGGTTTGATTTGACTCACTGCGTTTTAGTTTTGATTCTTCTGACTGGCTAACGTCATCACCTGTGTCTTTTTTCATTCTGATGTCTGCTGTATTTTTTCGATGGGACAAATCTCTGTAGTCATCCGAGTATGGGTCCGGCTGGCTCCCTGGGTGACATTTGACGTTCGTGGAAGTTGATGTAATATTATTCTGTCGTGAACAGTTCTTCATGGAGTTTGAGGACATGGCACTCGAGTGTCTTGAAGAAATTTCCCAATTCTTGCTAACATCTCGTGTATACGTTGTTGGCGATTTATAATTTGATAAAAATATGTTTTTAAAGTCTTCTTTGTCTGGGGGCAGGCGCTTTGTAACAATGGTGGACTCGACACTCGAATCCCTCTCCGAACCTGCGCTAGAATCTTCACGCTCCGCGCTGGATCCTGTGGCGATTTCTGCACTGGACCCGATACAGAGCTCAGCACTGGATTCCTCCGCGAATTCCGCACTAGAATCTCTGGTGAATTCGGCGCTGGACTCCTTAAGGTACTCCGTACTTGAGGCTTTGGTGTTGTCTGTGCTGGTCTCTTTGACAAAGACCTTACACTCGACGTTTGGCCACTTCAGCTGAGCCTGGTAATCAACGTTAGGCTTTTTGAAAGAGAAAGATTGAGACTGCTGTCCGCTGACGGAGGCGGACTTCTTGACGACAACCGTTGGATGGTGCTTGATGTACGAGCTCTTAGCTCTGTAACAGGTCTCTTTCGCCTTCCTCCTTTGACCGCCCCTTGACTTGGCCTCGCTCAGCTGCAGCTGCGACTCCCTCCTCATACTGCAGCAACACTCGTCTCCGGTGTTTCTCTCGTCGACGTCACTGTCTTCGTCAGACAGGAAGCAGCTCTGAACGGCGACTTCGACTTTTCCCGTCTGCCGCTCGCCCCGTGACGGCTGACTTATTTCGTTATGCCGCCCCCTGCTCTTGTTGAACTGGGAGTGCGTCTCGTTCACCGTGGACCGCATGTCGTTGGTAGTGGATCTGGTGTCAGCCGCGGACTTGCTGTCGCTGGTCCTGCCGAAGATGAGACTGGGCTTGTCGCTCTCGTACACCGTCTCGAACGTCTCGGTGTCCGTGAAATATTCCTCGCTTCTGTACTCACCCACGGCCCGGTACCCCATCTTGACCTCGGCGTTGGTGCACGTGTCCATAGCGCTGTACACATTCGGTGGCCTGTACTCGGACAGTCGGCTGGACGACAAGTTTCCGCATTTTTCTCGCTTTGTGTTCAACAGGTTCTTAACGTGAACCTTTTCCACACAGACCGTCTGACGTCGTATCTGCCCTTTGCTCTTTGTCAAATCTCCATTCTTGGCCACCAGACCCGCGCCGTCCAGTACAGATGTTTTTTGGCTCTTGTCCTCGCCCGTTGAAGCCGACGCGCACAACTTAGGTCTGAGGACGGTGCAAGTGTCGTTCTCCAGGAATCGTATCTCCATGGCTTCCCAGACGGACGCGTCCTGCAGGCAATCCGACAGGTCCAGGGGGAAATTGGCCGACTCATATTTTGTGGTCGTGGTCTTGGTGGTGAACGAGGGGTTTGTGATTGGCTTCTCCGCCGTCCCTTTGACAGAGTCACGTGACGGGGTGTTCTTTGGCTCTTTCTTTGAGTCACGTGTTAGTTTTTTGCCCGCCGACGCTGTTTTCTTCTTTTTGTGCCCGCTCTTACTCTTAGCCTTGGATTTAACACTCTTTGCCACAGCATGCCTGAACTTGGATGATGTGGATGTTGACTGGATGCTATCAGGGGCGCTTTTTCTTGAACTTGCCATTGTTTTTTGGAGTGTCTTGCCTTTGGATTGTAGGAAATAAATCTGGGAACAATTTGATGAGAATAAAATTATTTTGATTTATTCTAAATTTGTTGCATTTTGTATGAGAATTAATGATCTGTACATGCTACCTCTAGTCGAAATTGTATGATAGATTTGAGAACAAACGGCTGCCTAAGAAACATTCTTGTTATCTTAAATTACTTGTTTTCTTACTTTCAGTTATTTGTCAGTCACAAGAAGCTAAGAAATCGGTTTGACGTTTTTGCTGCAACTTAGCCTACTTTGTGTAACTTAATAAATCAACTTTTAAGGCGCTATAAGTGTGTAGCTCACTAAACTCACTTATCAACTTTAGTTACTAATTAAGGGGATCTATGTAACAATTATAAATAATGTAATTAAGTAGGAGGATCCTAAGAAGCGAGCCGTTTAAACAACACAACCAGTTCATAGATAAACCGGTTCATTGTCACCACCAAATCAACTAACATGATTTTTTAAAAACTTTGAACCCAATAAAAGACATCAAAATATCAACTGTTGACTGTTGAGGAGATATTGTGTCATAGTTAGGAACAGGTCGAAAACTTTGCCCAAAAGCAACTGTCCGAAAATGTCACTAACCACCTCCCCAAAAGCTACTATAAAACGGATTTAAAACCTTTTTTTAAAGTACTTCTCTCTTGAAGCCGAGATAATATAACAAAAGGGCAAAGAGTGTGTGTTTGGGTTGGGGGAGGGGCGTCTTAAGACTTTTTGCTCCTCGGGCTAGAAGAAAATATATTTCAAATGACATAGATGTGACCTTAACCATCGTCCCTTCCCAACATTTGTTTTTTTGGCGCTTCTAGTATTTAGTGATCTGAATTATCAATTTATCGTATCTTATATCTTTCTTAGGGATAAGAGGTGTCAGTGTTCAATTATTTTTTTTTATTTTAAAGGCCCCAATGTTTTCTTCTATTATTCGTGATTTTTTTAATCAATAAGACACATGAACTTAGAATTAAACCAGTTTCAAACATTATAGGTCTAAATAAAAGCTTTAAGAGTTACCATACGCTGCCCATTTTCATTTACAAAGTTCGGTGTAAAACGTCTCCATAGAGTTCAAAAGTTTATTTTTTGTTTTTACAGCTTTACCATTATGGCCCATGTTTTTTGTCGATGATTTAAATAAAAGACCCCACCAAAAACAAACAAATAATGCCCATAGGCCCCTATGTATTTTCCTTTGGTCACTGTGGATAACTTTCGAAACCTACCTACAGTTTCGCAATCCACCCCACACATGTTGAAAAATCTCCAGCGGGAACTACTAACGAAAAGCTACTTTCCCTTTCGAGAAATCCTGTGTGTGGTGGAAGGCAGGCGAGTAACATTGGTCAACGACAAGATAAGAGGTTTGGATTAGGTTCATATTTCCTCATTTTTGGTGGGTTTCAAGATTGCTTGATGTTATCACTTCTGGAATGGCAATGAATATAATAATATGTGTTATGGGGTTTTCTTCGTGCGCGCAATTTTGAGCTCTTCCGGTTGTTGCACAGATGATGCGCATTTTTTGTGTGTGCTTCTTTTTGAACGGATTGAAGTACCTGTCACAACAAACACTAATTATTATATTTTCAACACATTACATAAGAATACATATGACCTAATCACCTCCCCTATTGCCCATTGTTTTCATATCTCACCCCTAAGATTTACTGATTCGTGGTTTTCAAGTGACAGCTCTTAATACTATTACACACAATCTTGACCCCATCAATTGTTTATCAATCCAAAAGTTCTGGTTGTTTTAAATTTAATGCCTGGGTTTTTCCCACATCTGTTTCACCTTGGTGGACAATCCAATTGGAGTTCCAGTTTACAGTTTGGCGGCCCAAAGTTTGTATCATTTTATTTTTTATTAAAAAAAAACAAAACAAGTCGTTAAAGCAGTCAACCTTCTGGTGGGGGAATATGGTTTAATTAAGTTTTTAAAAAAATCTGAAACCCCCAATGAGATTTCATCTAAATGCCAATATTCTTTTATATCCAACTAGGACTTCCTCTGATCAAACAACAAACCTTTGCTTTATGTCAGAAACTATCTTAAAGCTGTTTTGCAATCAACACATTCACATATATCCCGTGATCTTATTCACAAATATGTGATCCTATTCACAAATATCATGTGATCCTATTCACAAATATCCTCTGATCCTTCCAGCAGCATTTCTTTTAGCCATGATAACATTTCCCTATCAATCATCCGTTGTCATTTCACACTTAATTTCCCCTGTACCCTCAATCACACTCATGACAAAGGTGGAGCTGAGGTCCCCTCCTGCCCCAATCACACTCATGACAAAGGCGGAGCTGAGGTCCCCTTCTGTCCCAATCACACTCATGAGAAAGGCGGGGCTGAGGTTCCCCCCTGCCCCAATCACACGCATGACAAAGGCGGAGCTGAGGTCCCCTCCTGCCCCAATCACACTCATGACAAAGGCGGAGCTGAGGTCCCCTCCTGCCCCAATCACACTCATGACAAAGGCGGAGCTGAGGTCCCCTCCTTCCCCAATCACACGCATGGCATGACAAAGGCGGAGCTGAGGTCCCCTCCTGCTCCAATCACACTCATGACAAAGGTGTAGCTGAGGTCCCCCCCTGCCCCATTCACACTCATGACAAAGGCGGAGCTGTGGTCCCCTCCTGCTCCAATCACACTCATGACAAAGGTGTAGCTGAGGTCCCCCCCTGCCCCATTCACACTCATGACAAAGGCGGAGCTGAGGTCCCCTCCTGCCCCAATCACACGCATGGCATGACAAAGGCGGAGCTGAGGTCCCCTCCTGCTCCAATCACACTCATGACAAAGGCGGCGCTGAGGTCCCCTCCTGCTCCAATCACACTCATGACAAAGGTGTAGCTGAGGTCCCCCCCCTGCCCCATTCACACTCATGACAAAGGCGGAGCTGAGGTCCCCTCCTGCCCCAATCACACGCATGGCATGACAAAGGCGGAGCTGAGGTCCCCTCCTGCTCCAATCACACTCATGACAAAGGCGGAGCTGAGGTCCCCTCCTGCTCCAATCACACTCATGACAAAGGTGTAGCTGAGGTCCCCCCCTGCCCCATTCACACTCATGACAAAGGCGGAGCTGAGGTCCCCTCCTGCTCCAATCACACTCATGACAAAGGTGTAGCTGAGGTCCCCCCTGCCCCATTCACACTCATGACAAAGGCGGAGCTGTGGTCCCCCCCTGCCCCATTCACACTCATGACAAAGGCAAAGTTGAATGGGATTCCACCAGGATAATAAGTTGTGTATACTATTACCGTGCAGTAATTTTCTACGTTTTCACCCACCTTAAAGGCGTATCATGGGAAGGGATCTGCAGAGATATTGTCTCACGCAGACTTCAGGACCCCTTTCTACGCCACTGTAACAAAACGTGCACTTGACTTTCCTCTCCCCATACAACAAAAAAAGTTATAATAAAAATATATAATCTTCACACGTGACCTAGCGAACACCACTCTGAGTATAAGTACAAGAGGACATGTTAAGAAGGTTGTCCCTCATAGACTAGCAAAAGTCACGTCGTCTGTAATAGTTCGTTGCCCTACTCCCAGCAGAAATGGCACTTCGTCCTTTGCTCATTTGTTTGAGTGTGATTCAGGTTTTGTCAGGTAAATACGCTCATGAATTTTTTTTAGTAAATTCGCATTCTTAAAATTAGGAGATATTAACCCTTAGGCCCTTTGGACTATTTTGAATTGAATCATTTAACTATCAGAATAGTTGCTTCCCTCTGACTTCTGACAAAATGTTTAGTCTAGAATTAGCGACCGACCGAATGTCATTTTCTGGGTTTGAACGGAACCAAGCCGACAGGTATATAAGCTTAAATGTGTAAAGATGCTTTACCTTGCACAAACACTGATTTCTTGTCTGCATCCAACACTGACGTCACACCCCCATCGTCAACAGGGAGAGGATCAGCTTGTGACGCATCTAGTCTTTGATGGACTGTCCTCTGACAGTTCTATGTCATCGACAAATCAATGCACCTAGTGCTGGACAGAATCAGTTTTTGCATAGTTTAAAATTTTAAATAATCACCTACGAAACTGTCGAAACGTAATAGAAAATCCAAGCCTAACGTTCGACCCAATCCAAAACATAAGTCAGCATTTATAATTTTCAATGATTAAATTTTAGTTAAGATTCGCCTGACGTTTTGTACCAGACAAATCCTCGGGAGGTAACAATGTTAACTTATCTCATCTTGATGTTTGTATCAGATACTCCCTGTACCAATGTTAACTTATATCATCTTGATGTTTGTATCAGATACTCCCTGTACCAATGTTAACTTATATCATCTTGATGTTTGTATCAGATACTCCCTGTACCAATGTTAACTTATATCATCTTGATGTTTGTATCAGATACTCCCTGTACCAATGTTAACTTATCTCATCTTGATGTTTGTATCAGATACTCCCTGTACCACTGTTAACTTATATCATCTTGATGTTTGTATCAGATACTCCCTGTACCACTGTTAACTTATCTCATCTTGATGTTTGTATCAGATACTCCCTGTACCACTGTTAACTTATCTAATCTTGATGTTTGTATCAGATACTCCCTGTACCAATGTTAACTTATCTCATCTTGATGTTTGTATCAGATACTCCCTGTACCAATCTTAACTTATCTCATCTTGTTGTTTGTATCAGATACTCCCTGTACCACTGTTAACTTATCTCATCTTGATGTTTGTATCAGATACTCCCTGTACCACTGTTAATTTGTCTCATCTTGATGTTTGTATCAGATACTCCCTGTACCACTGTTAACTTATCTCATCTTGATGTTTGTATCAGATACTCCCTGTACCAATGTTAACTTATCTCATCCTGATGTTTGTATCAGATACTCCCTGTACCACTGTTAACTTATCTCATCTTGATTTTTGTATCAGATATCCCCTGGGAATGTGCCTTCGGGTTCCAGCCCATGGCCTCCGAATGCTATCTTCTCGTCCGGGAGCCGGTCACATTCTTCGAGGCGAGAAGCGCCTGTGCAACGGTCGACGGTGAGGTGTTGCAGATCTCTTCGGCCGACGCCCAGCAACGTGTTGTCCGCTACATGAGCACAGTCAGCAACCCGCCTTCGTTGGTCTGGCTGGCAGCAACTGATCTACAGAAAGAAGGGACCTGGTTGTACGATTCAACTTTGGTGAGTAGATCAATACGCTATATTTCAAAAACCACTGTTTCCCCCCAACCCTTCTGATGTAATTTCTTTTCCTACTAGGCTAGGCATGACGTTCATGTTGTCATGTATTAATACTAATTTCTGGTCAAATGGACGTTCTCCTTGGGTCATACGGGGGTGGGGGTGGGGGGGGTGAGAAGCACAATTTACAGTAAATCTTCCATTTTTCCAAACTATCCTGTAGCCGAATATATAAACAAGCCTTACAGTAAAATCGTGTTCTAGTAATTACTGCTTGGCCTAAACCGTATAAATCAATGATGCTCTATTACACAGTGTATTATAACCACCAATTTTATGTTGCTTTACTGTCCTAGTTTATTCCTATATAATATACACTAGTGTATTACCCGTCAAAAATGACGGAAGTTTTCAAAATGGATATATTTCAGTTTTTGTAATTGTCCCTTTTGCTTGAAAGCCGCATAGTAAATAATCAGAAAATGTAGAGACCAAGAGAGAAACGTTAAATCACTTTTCCATATTGAACAATTTTATGCGGACGTTTGAAAATGTCTTTTTTTTTCCAGGGCTATTTTTTTAGAGGTGCGCTTTCTAAAATCTAGCGTTGCGAACGGACATAGCAGAGTATATCTTTTGATTATATACACGAATATATGTGTTATGAGAAAACCTCCAAGGGCTTCGCGTTATATAAGTTTGCATGAATAATAATGATATAATCATGATAATAGTAAATGCATAGTGAATTACACACAGCATAAGGTGATACTACAGCAAAGAAGTTTGAAGTTCGAAGTATTAACAATTTTTTAATATTGCTGAGGAGTCAGCCGGACGTTAACTTGCGGCATTGAATAGTGCGCACCAATTATGAGTGCACCAATAAAACAGCACAGAGCGTTCAAAATAAATTATGTGACTGTAATGTGATCCACATCAAGGACATCTGTGATTTGAAGCAGTTTAAGCTTCATTGATGATTATGACTTGTCAGTTTATTCGCCCATTTGTCCATACATTATTACAACAACATTACCAAAACATGTAAAAAATAAAATGTAATTTTTACACACGTTAATCACAAAGAACTATTCATTTTGCATGAAACGTAGTAAGCAAATTTTGTCACAGGATAACAGAAAAGATTAAATTATCAACTGTTAATCATATTTACAATTTAATATAAACGTGTTAGTAATTCACATAAACGTTTTTATTATTGTCAAGTCAGCACCTTTTCAGGATCTTTTATGACTTGTCAGTTTATGCGCCCATTGGTCCATACATTATTACCTTTACATTATCAAAAACATGTAAATAAAAAATTGTAACTATTTACAAATATGAATAACAAAGAACTATTTATTTTGCATGAAACCTTTGAAGTAATATGTTAATCACTGGATAAAAGAAAATATTAAAGTATCAACAGGTAATCGTATATAAAATTTAATATTCACGTTTTAGGAATTCTAATAAACGTTTTCATTATTGTCAAGTCAGCACCGCTTCCAGTTCTATATTAAAAGCAAGGATTTTTTGTGCCAAATTAGTCTAAGACGCATTAAAATATTACATGTAAATAACAATTTTTTTAAAAACTATTGTGGGGAGGAGTCCGATTTTTAAATATGTTATTTTTTTAAACATAGGGCCTACAAATATGCAATCTCAAAGTGTATAAAAGAAAAACAAACGCTAAACTGAAGCATAATTTAAAGTTGGCAAAATTCATTTGCAGTAATAAATAATGGCTTTGTAGTTCAAAACGCATCGAAAATTGACAACCTAACGACAACCAATTCTACATTTCATAAACCGAAAAACGAATGTTATATATTAATATAGAAAATTAAATTTATAATTACGTAAGTAATATTGACATGGACACATACACAAAAAACGAACATTTAATACAAAAAATAATAATATTTATCAAATAAAACATGGCCTTTTTTTACTTCGTTCCCTTCACAAATTAATAAAAGCTCAAATAATGACGTCACGCCACAATATTTTATGGCTAGAAACACATTTTGTTAATCTTGAACGCAACATATTTACTCCTATATTTTCATTTTTTTTAAATCGGGCGTTACCTCGCATAGCGTCACGGACAGTGACAGACGTGACATTGCAAATTATATTGTTTAATAATAGTAGTAGATTTCAAAGAAATTGCACCGTGTTTTGGAGCTGTCCATAAATGACGTCACGCATCTAAGAGGGGGAGGGGGGGTCATACATTTGGGACGATGTGTGACGAAGAGGAGGGGGAGGGGTAAGAAATGTGACGTCACATCAAAGCGCGCAACTTTAAATACAATTTCCACTTAAATATTTGATTGCTTACAAATTATATAATGACGTTTTAAATGGCTTTCCACGTGTTACGATATTAGAGTCCAGCCTACACTAAATACATGCTTAAAAAACAAAAAAGTGATTTGAAAAATGTCAATTTCAAATAGAAAATACAGCTTTTATGGGGGAGGGGGGGACAAAGCTTTTTGACGTCATGTTGGAGGGGTGTCTAACTTTTTGTGACGACGTGTGACGATGGGGAGGGGGTTCAAAAATCGCCATTTATCGCCCCTTTGTATTAGCGCTGGGGATCTTCCAATACATTTTTATTCTTTAGAAAACTAAAATGTTGATATTCAACTGTGTTCCTTGAAATTTCAATGCGCATCTTTCCCTGTTTTAGCAGGTGGCTTTACCTAACTTAAGAACTATTCCCGTCTAGCGAAATTTCGAATTCGTTGTTCGCTATTACAGAGATCACCATTCAATAGGGTTGCCAGATGTCCGATTTTGTACCGGACTTTCCGTTATTATCGTTATTTGTCCAGTGGAAAAATGGAAGCAATACCGGACATTTTACATTTAAATAGTGTGCCATCGACAAAATTCGACACTAGTGTCCGGTATTTTTGAGACAGCCACCTGACAACCCTACCATTCAATGTAACTTTTATGTAGTCATGGCCTCTTAATCAACAAAAATCATTTGCCATTTCCTCTCTCACCCCCCCCCCTCTAGATTATGCACGCCATGGAATATTACAACGCCTGGGTGCCCGGACACCCCACCACGGACATCTTTAAGAACTGCGCGGCGTTAAGTCGAGATGATGGTTGGAAGTGGACCGACGTCTCCTGCAGCTACCACCAACCCATCCTGTGCTACCGGGACCTGAATATGACTCTGATCGTTGGCTGAGCTCACATGCCGCATTCTTCACAATCTTCTGTAGTTTGACTTTTTTGTTGTTTCTTTGTTTACTAAAGGCAATGGTATCAACTCTGGCTGTTTGTTTTTAATGCTGGCATCACACCTCGACTCCCTCACCCCACACAAACACAGTTTTTGCAAGTGGTGATCAATGAGCTACATTCAGGGGTCTACAAACTACGGCCCGCGGGCCAGATGCGGCACACGAGCCCCTCTCATCCGGACCCTGGAGACCTTTTAATCTCCAAAAAAGATACAATTTTTAACTATAGTTTACCACAAAACTGTATGTAGTTGGCCCCCCAAAGTGCTGTTTGACAGTTGATGTGGCCCTCCGGCAAAAAAGTTTGGAGACCCCTGAGCTACATAAATGAATCTTCCAAAAAGGTCTAATTCTTTATTTAAGATTACAGTTGAAATGGAAAGGTAGAAAAGTCCCAAAAGTGCCAAAGTTAAACACACAGGGCACCCCTGGTATAGGGCACCCCTGGTATTCCAGCTCAACACTCCCTGATCAGGAAATAAGATCGTGAAAGGGGGAAGCAAAAAATGTTATTTTAAATTTATGTTTTATCGTCAGTATTTTTCAAACTGGTGGCGTGCAACAACATAGCAGTTCCCGATTGCTTACATTTCCAGTTATCAAAGAGGTTGAGTCAAGCTATCAGATTCTGTTGACATGTCCACTGGACCCTGGTTCACCAGACAAACTTAAATTTAAAGAAACCTAAAACAAAAGGTGGTTTTTTAATTCCTTTTTAATTCTAAGAAAAGGTTTTCAAAGTTTTCTTTGAAAAAATTATAATATGTTTTATGTATACCTGCTGTCAAAATAAATTCATTACCATCAAATATGATTTCATTTGCACCACAGCTGGCCTTTCAAATTAATATCAAAGTTATATTACTGGTGGACACTTTTATAAAAGTAATGGCGACTCAATGTTTCCAAATGCAATTTTAAAAATATCACCATTTAAATACAAGTAATAGAAACAAAAATCATGGATAAAATAACTTTATTTTGTCAATGGCCTCCAAAGTAATACAACAGTATCACAATGATCATATGTCTTACAGAGATAGATGGTAACTGATCTCACTAGTAATACAACATAATCACTATGGCCATGTCATATCCCACTGAATGACCCCACCCAAGAGATACAAGTGTTAGGATCCTCAGGCTTAATATAGACTCTTACCTCATAGAGCTGACTAGATCAGATAAGCCCAACAGAGCTCACTAGCCCACCCGACAAGCCCACCAGAGCTCACTAGCCCACCAGACAAGTCCATCAGACAAGCCCACCAGCCCAGACAAGCCCACCAGAGCTCACCAGCCCAGACAAGCCCACAAGACAAGCCCACCAGCCCAGACAAGCCCACCAGCCCAGACAAGTCCACCAGACAAGCCCACAACCCACTATTTCTATGGCCACAGGTTCAACACATTCAACCTTTCAGTATAGAATCCACATCCATTGACAGCATATTTAACTATATTTAAACAATGTTAATATCATAACACATTCAAGTTATTGTATTCTTCACATTGTGGAAGATTAATACTTTTTTTCCAAATAATAAAATAACATATATTTGAGCAATAATAATCAATTTTATACCCAAACATTGTACAACAATGTTCAAGCAGAACTCCATAACAATACAAAAATGTTAATAGACTATAACTATGACAAGTAACCCACTATGGATATAAAACAAAGCACAATGTTGCCACTTTATTATTTGAGGGCCTACAATTTATTATTTGAGGGCCTACAATTTATTATTTGAGGGCCTACAATTTATAATTTGTGGGCCTACAATTTATTATTTGAGGGCCTACAATTTATTATTTGAGGGCCTACAATTTATTATTTGAGGGCCTACAATTTATTATTTGAGGGCCTACAATTTATTATTTGAGGGCCTACAATTTATTATTTGAGGGCCTACAATTTATTATTTGTGGGCCTACAATTTATTAGGACATCTGATAACAAAAATTCTGACCAGAACCAAGACTAGAAGAAATCTTAAGCTTACTTTCCCAAAAAATTTGCTTGGATCAAAAATCACAACATTCCTCCAATATTGAACTCTGAACATTATTGGTTTTTTTTTCATTACCAGCCTTACATTGTACTGATAACTTTTACCCAGCAATAGTTTTCAATTTGAAGTTGAATATGGAGAAGTAAATCTACAGTAACCTTATTACACAAACATGTGGGGAAGACAGGGGAAATAACTCAACTAGAAGACCAAGATGACAGGTGTGTGATAAATTGTTAACAATAACCTGCAGCTCCACTTGGTCATATGAAACTTTGTACAACATGATAATTTTTGAATAACTGAGTCAAATGTTGATAGTGCATCCAGTTGCAGACGTCAAAATGAATTCAGTTGTTAGGAGTGTCATGCACCACGTCCCGTTCATCACACAATTCCAGATTCTTTGTTCCATGCACGCAGCTCTTCCTTAGCTACCCAACCCAAACAGCACACCACCCACTCCAAACAGCACACCACCCACTTCAAACAGCACCTCACCTCCCCCCCCCAAAAAAAAAGCACGGCAGCCGCAACACAACCAGATCTACCACATTGGAACAGTTTTCTCTGCAGCAACTTGACCTGAGCTGCCGGTTGATGGTTTCGATGACATTGTTGACATTCTCCTTTGCCCCAGCTCGGCCCTCCAGACCAGACCCATCCCACTGGACACCTTATCCACTTCAGAGCCGGATGTCATAGGGTTGGCAATGGATTTGAGTTCGTTCTCCTCCAACATCTTGAACTCTAGATCACAGTTGAAATTGTCTTGAAAACATCTGGGAAATATGTAGAAATAAAATTAAAAAATTTTGAAAAATTGCTGTCATGGTAAAAAATAACAAATTGCTTAAAATGAATTATTGTAACAATGAGCAAAAGTTGAGATGAGGATTAAATGAGCAAAAGTTGAGATGAGGATTAAATGAGCAAAAGTTGAGATGAGGATTAAATGAGCAAAAGTTGAGATGAGGATTAAATGAGCAAAAGTTGAGATGAGGATTAAATGAGCAAAAGTTGAGATGAGGATTAAATGAGCAAAAGTTGAGATGAGGATTAAATGAGCAAAAGTTGAGATGAGGATTAAATGAGCAAAAGTTGAGATGAGGATTAAATGAGCAAAAGTTGAGATGAGGATTAAATGAGCAAAAGTTGAGATGAGGATTAAATGATCAAATGTTGAGATGAGGATTAAATGAGCAAAAGTTGAGATGAGGATTAAATGATCAAATGTTGAGATGAGGATTAAATGAGCAAAAGTTGAGATGAGGATTAAATGAGCAAAAGTTGAGATGAGGATTAAATGATCAAATGTTGAGATGAGGATTAAATGAGCAAAAGTTGAGATGAGGATTAAATGAGCAAAAGTTGAGATGAGGATTAAATTAGCAAAAGTTGAGATGAGGATTAAATGATCAAAAGTTGAGATGAGGATAAAATGCAATCAAAGGATTTAAGCCGAATGTTAATCAAAGTTTAACAAGATTTTAGTTCTAAATTTTAAACAATATTTTCTTCTCAGAACATTCTTTGTTGAATGAATTTTAAGAACCGTTAATTCCTATTTCATAGTGTCCCCTTGAAAGAAAAGCTTTAAAACAATTTATTTATAGACTAATTTTTAGTTGTCAAACTTTAAGCTTTCCATTGTTGACACAATTAAAGTTATCTTCATTAAAAACAACGGAAGCTTATATCATTTAGGATTTAAAAAATTTAAATAATATCATTTCCCCTTTCCTAATATGTTCCTTATGGAAGTAAACACTAAGTGACCTATGTAAAGAAAGAATTTTTTTTTAATGAAAAAAAACCCATAAAAATACAGTCGAAACCGGTTAAGTCGACGGTGTTGGGGTATGAAAAATGGCGTCGACGTAACCGATGATCGAGTTAAAACGAAAACCAATATGGCGGCAAAATATTAACATGTGCTTGAAATTTCTTTATGTACGTGATTAATTAGTTAGCGTTAATTAGTGATGGGACGATTAATCGGAATCGTATCGGAACCCTAATATTTCTTCACTCTTTCCTAAGGTTGTAATGACCGTTCGTTTTTAAGGACAGTTTAAAATTTAAATATAACCATGGTTCCCACTCAGGAAAACGGGAAAAAGTCGGGAATTCTTTTAAAAAAATTTCTCGGCCTTGAAAGTCGGGAAAAGTTATGACTAATCGGCAGTTTTTATACATATATTTTATTATTTATATATATATATATATTTATACCGAAGTAGAGGACTTTGATTACGACTCTGTGGTAGTGGTATGTTTCGATTCCATTTAATAAAAAAAAAGTTACCAGTTTATAATTTTCTGCGCATGCGTTAAAAGGTCAAATTTTTCGCATGCTGCGTGTCACGGTATAGCCACTCGCGTTTGCCGTCGTATCAGCAAATTTAAAATACGAATAAACAAATCAATATGGTTATTTTAAGTTTAATGCTTTTGACGTGCAGGATATCTGTTACTATCAGAACGCTCTCGAATTTCCTCAGTCAATCAAACTTGTAATATAAATAAAACTATTGTGGCCTTGACCGTTGATCACAGCACGCTGTGTGTACTGTGTTAGACCTCGGCCGGCAAATAAGTCTAAGCCAATTTTTTTAAAAATTATTCCCTATCAGAAATTATTTGATTTCATCGTCACGCGCGTGTTAGTCACAGTCACGTATCTTACTGGTAACAAAGCAACAACACACTTTTAAAAGAATAATAATTTTTTTATTTGATTAAATAATTTAAAATAAAAACCACCGTCAATTCTCGATACAAACCTTTATTTTCATTTCTAAAGATATTCGTTTATCTTAAAAAATAAAATGATTAATACATCAGAATATGAATTAAGTTTAATAACAATATAACATGCACTGCGAAATGACGATTAACGACCTCTAACGCGATTGTCCAGTACCTCGGGTGAATACATACTCCATGGATACACGTCGAACTAATACTAATAATTCACACACGCAAAACATCCGGTAACTTTTATTGAAATCTCGTAGTATCACACAATAGCCGGAAGTCTCGAAGAAAAGCGAGATGTCAACACTGTTTTGAACTAAAAATACCAGAGTGCATTGCTAGGCCAACTGACGAGGATCGAGCTAACCAAGTTAAGTTGCAAATTTGGCCCTCTTTTGTGCTCGAGGTACTAGGTTTCGGCGACTTAGAAAAATCGAATTAGCCGATGAAAAAATGCTAAGACAAAGAGAGAATTTGGCGGTTCCAATAAAAAACGTCGAGTTAGTGGGGTGGTCGAGCTAACCCAGCTCAAGGTAAGTGGGTTCGACTGTACTATTGTCAAAGAAATGTTGAATGCAGGTAGCAAGAAAGTCTTGAATGAAGTCAGGTGGTTTGACAGTGATCAAAAAGTTACAGATTTCTAGCAAGTTGTATTGATACTTTGTTACAATTAATCATGTGTTCCAACTGTGACATGTTGGCATGCATTGAAGGTTCTACAAGGCTTTTCTAAGACTTTCTTAGCTACCAGTAAACAAACTATGGAATATTTTCTAAAAAGATTCAAAAACAAATCATTTAATATTTTGGGAACATCCTTTTTTAAAACACCTAATTTTAAGCTTTTCTTATTGATTAATTTCATACTTATTATCATCTTGGTGTTTCCCCCTTATTATTATCATGAATTTTGTATTGCAGTGCTTCTCAAAATTTTTGCCATGTCAAATCTGTATGATTTCATCAACACTTAAGCAGGAATAAAAGAAAAAGCTGCCATCTATTTTTGTTTTAATCTTAGAAATTGTTCATCTTCTTAAAAACTGTCAGCTGAAGGCTCCCGAGCCTTCAGCTGAAGGCTCCCGAGCCTTCAGCTGAAGGCTCGGGAGCCTTCAGCTGACAGTTTTTTTAAGAAGATGAACAATTTTCTCATTGTTCATCTTCTTAAAAAAAAACAACAAAAAACTGTCAGCTGAAGGCTCCCGAGCAATCACCACAACACAGAGCGACAGTTGAGAAATTGTAATCTAGAAAATAAATATGAGAACATATATCATACTGTTAGAACCATTGGTGACAACTGACCTCAAGAAAGGTTTGACACTGTCCTCATAGGGGATGTTGTGACCCAGTTCCTTAGACAGACTGGTCACCTCCACACCAGGGAGGCCACAGGGAACAATGTGTCTGAACCACGACAGGTCAGTGTTGCAGTTCAGGGAGATTCCATGGGTGGTCACGTATCTGCTACCATGAAGCCCTGGTAGAAATAAAGCCAATCATGATAACAGTTCTAACTACAGCAACAGAATGTCAGATATTGCAGACACTGGGGTAGAGTATAGCTACAATGGTTTGTATTGAAAGTAATGAAAAAGTTGGTATGTTGACAAGTCAAATCAAAATTTTACATAGAATCCGTAAAGTTTTATAACAACTGGTTTTATAATTCCTCTATTCTTATAATCATTTTTTTTACACAAAATTTTTACCAACCCATTGTCTTTTCTTCACTTATGTAACAAGGATAATATTTATATCATGCTAAATTTAATTTAGATTCAAGCCTTTGTAGGTTTTCTCTACTCATAAATACATTAGTTAAAACATATCAAATTGGAAAATTAAAACTTCGTTATGACGATTCATTAAAAAGAAAAACTGACTTGTTAAGCTTTATTCCAGAATAATTCCCTGATGTTTAATCAAATTCATGCAGAGAAAGAAACAGAAAAAACTCATCTAAAAACTCTACAATGTTTAACCTGTCTAATGTAAACAACAAGAAATGAATGAACAGTCATCAAATTTGTGCAATACTCACCGATGGAGCCTATTTTCCTGTTGTCCACCCAGACGCCCGTCTGGTCAGTCGTCCTGCCCTTGAGGCCAAACATCTGTAGCAGTTGGATCATTGTCTTCTCAAGCTGACACACATACCTGTGAAAGAAGACCACACTTGTAACAGCATGTCAAATAGATCACCTGTAACCAATGTTCCCTTTAAGTTCAGCAGTCGCAAATATATCTGTCACAAGCTGAACAGCCGTGAATATATCTGTCACAAGCTGCACAGCCGTGAATATATCTGTCACTAGCTGCACAGCAGTTTAAAATCATCGCGCAGGAAATTTAATTAAGGATAATTTAATATCTATGCTTGTGGTGTGTGCAATTTGACCCTAAAAATGGACGCTGTGCAAGTTTGCACACGAGTTTGTTATTTAGGACATGGAACAATGAACTTTAGAGGAAACATTGTCTATAACAAAGTATTACATGTAAGTACTTACTTACTTAATTCCTTGAAAGTTTTTTTTGGCTTCTTACTTACTTAAGCAATTTTTGGTTTATTTGCTACTTTCAAACTTTCAAGTATAATTATTTTAGAAAAAAAATATCATGAATTTATTTTAAAATCATAGGGAATACAGCAAAAAGGAATCATAAATTATAAACAAGTTTTGTCCATTATTTCATATATTATTATCTTGCAGTGGCTGAGATTATTTCCTTAAAAACTGGCACTACTATTTGTTTTTATTTGCTTTAAGAAAAGGAACAAATTGAAAGTTAAGGTAGAATTTCAATTTTAAAATATTCGGATTAAGGTAGATGTCTTATATTTTATTAATGTTGTTTTGAAATTAAAAAAAAGTTTTTTAAAAATGAAATGTTCATAAAATTGTTAGTCTTGGCCAACAGTTATCTGTGTCCTTATTCTTGGTAAAAATGTGAATTAATTTCATCCAGGTATATAATTACTAATATTTACAAACATTTACATTTACATACATATTATGGTCTATTTCTAGCACACTTGTATGCCAAAATTAAACAGTAAAGATAGTTAATTACAATCGTGAATAAAAGTAGTTACATTTAATCTTTAAGAACCAAAATTGTATACAGACTTTCTGACTTTGGCTAAAATAATGTAAAATAATATTGAACCCATGTCAAAATGTTAAAGATAAGTTGATTTTATATTTGATATTACTAAATTTGTTATTACTAAATTTGATATTACTAAATTTGATATTACT
Source organism: Ampullaceana balthica (assembly GCA_944989445.1). Lineage (NCBI taxonomy): Eukaryota > Metazoa > Mollusca > Gastropoda > Lymnaeidae > Ampullaceana > Ampullaceana balthica. The sequence continues at coordinate 371,967 of CALYLW010000266.1, read as the reverse complement.
AAATTACAACTAATTTTTTTATCAATTATTTTTAACTTAATTAAACCAAAATCACTGACTTAGACCCATCTCTAAATGATGAAATCTCAGATTAAATGTTAGGAAAATAGAAATGATTTCTCCTGACCATTTCATGCTTGGTTTGAAGTGCTGCAGATTTAAAATGGGGTAGGCCACTAGCTGCCCGGGTCCATGGAATGTGATCAAACCTCCACGATTGGTTTTGAAGAACTCTGCCCCTGTTTCCTTGAGTCTTACTTCATCCTCTGTTGACAAAAATGAAATGTTTTAAAGATCTTTTTTCTTGCACCCTACAAAGACATTGGTTTCACATTATATACAATAAGGAGTTATGTTTTCTGAATGTTTGTCTGAATGTTAGGTTGTTTGTGTGGCTGGTTTGACTGTCTGAATGGTTGTTATTGCCAGGGGTTTGGCTGTCATTGCGACTGAGTTAACATAACCTTTGGTCATACCACCTGATACTTGTTACGTAACTACCAAACTCAGGTGATAAATGTATTAACATCTGGCTAATTCATTACACCTGGTACCACCTTCACACTCCCCCCCCCCAAACACTATTAGGTCCACTCACCTGGTGTGTAATCTTTGGTTCTGATCCCAATCGTGTAGACCGGTGGATGCTCCACCAACAGAAGTGTATTCTCGCCATAAGTGTACGGCTTGTTGGCCAATTCATCCAGATGTTTTCTGGCAAATCTCATCTGTCAGGTGAAACAGGTCATCGGAGTCAAACAGATAATTGATATATTTAATATATAATTTGCAATGTATGTCCCGTCTGTCCCTCCCGTCCTTCCCTCCCATTCGTGACGCTACTAATTTTAGAAAGCAACACACCAAATTACTGCACCAAAAATAACTGTTTTCGAACGTTCTGCATAAAATTGTTCAATATGAAAATAAATGAATAGATTATTTTTTATTCTGATGTGTATTTTTTGAAAATTAATAGATTTCAGCTGAAATGTATTCATTTTGAAAACTTCTGTCATTTTTGACGGGTAATACACTAGTATTAATATATTATTGAACATCATTAACCATATTATAGATTTCCTGAAAGATGGCAGTGTGTTTATAAAGAGGTTTCATGCATCAAATTCTATGAAGAGGTGTAAATGTGGCAAGGTGATAATGACATCAGTGTCATTTTAAAATATGTCAGAGGAATGTCATTTGGACAGATCAGAGAATTATTTATTTATTTTTCTGTTCAGATCTGCAGACTGACATGGAAGTTCCAAATAATTTTTACTCCAACATTTTAAAGTCTCCAGACTTTCGCTTTAGTTGGAGGATTAGTATTTTTGTTTTTAAATGAGCAGTAAGACCAACTAAAGGCATGTTTAACTTTTGAACAAATGTTGATTAATCAAAACAGAAAACTGCTCAAAACAACGGGTTAGTGGGGGGGAAACTGACTCTTCAAAGATCAGTTTGGTAGCCAAACAAAGCGCCTCATGCATGTTAATGATGGTGTGAAGGCAGTTTAAATCAAGGGGAATTTATGTCGTCTCTTATTTTAGGAAGCATAAACAGATTATCTTCCCCTGGTTCATTTACTTTATCTTAGTCTCCATTATTTTAAAAAGATAATTAAGGAGGTACTGAACTGTAATAAATATACATGTGTGTGTGTGTATATATATATATACTAGAGTACACCCGTCAAAAATGATGGAAGTTTTCAGCTGAAATCTATTTATTTTATAAAAAATGCACTTTTTAGGGCGCCTACGACACCCTCCTTTTTCAAAAGCCCAACTAACTTGTCCTTGTTTGATAAATACGACATATTAAACCTTCTGAAATGCACACAAAGTATGTTCTAATAGGGGTTGCAGGGCGCCTACGGCGCCCCCTTTCTTTTTTTATTTTATAATTAACCATCATCAAATTCTCTTTTTACATTGTTCGCTTTTCCAAAATTACTATATGAACTAAATCAATGACATCATATAATAAGTTTTACAGGTATCTTTAATTTGCACACCCTTTGATGCATTGGTGCAGTAATTTGGTTTTCCCTGCTTTCTAAAATTAGTAGCGCCAGGACAGACTGACTGACTTGCTTGACAATTGCAAATTATATAGTTTTATATATATATATATATATACTAGGGGCAAGTACCCGGCTTTTCCCGGGTTTAACAACAGCAGCAACAAAAACAAAAACAACAACAAAAACAACAAAAATACAACAAAAACAAAACAACAAAAACAAAACAACAACAACTACAACAACAGCAACAACAACAAAGCAACAACAACATCAAGGACATTGTCGTCGCAGGGCAAGGGATGTGGACAGCAACAACAACAGCAAAAAACAACAACAGCAACAACAACAAAAACACAACAACTGCAACAACAACAAAAACAAAACAAAAACAACAACTACAAAGCAACAACAACAAAGCAAAACAACAACTACAACAACAAAAGCAACAACAACAAAACAATTATTTTATGGCGATAGTCGCTTCTTGTTAATCTCGACACCAAAATGTTTATTATTTTGCGTCATTATTTTACGTCTTAATTTTCAATAATTTTTATTTTATATATCTCATATAAGGAAAAACTACATTTTGGACCCCCGGCCCCAGTATCTTATATATATGGAACAAAACCTGTTTAATAACCTTTCCGGTATAATTTTGTGTGCGTGTACCAAATTTCACGTTATTTGGTTGTCTGGATCTTGAGTTATTAGGGAACAGACAGACAGACAACAAATGCGTCTTATATGTATAGAGATATATGTGTGTGTGTGTGTGTAAAAGAAATAATTTTTAATACACTTGTTCTGGAGGTGATAAGAACATTGGCAAGAGACAGAGGCTTTTAGTTTCCTTATTTCCAGGTGTCCCTTGGTTTACAGGATGGCAGAAAATTCAAAATCTGTCTCAGGATGCACGAGGGCTTTCTACACCACCATGACTGTTACACTGTTAAAAGGCTCAGGTTGTTAGTGACTACGAGCCAACATGTTCTTGGTAAGCTCAGGTTCTTAGTGACTCCGAGCCAACATGTTCTTGGTAAGCTAAGGTTCTTAGTGACTCCGAGCCAACAGGTTCTTGGTAAGCTCAGGTTTTTAGTGACTCCGAGCCAACATGTTCTTGGTAAGCTCAGGTTCTTAGTGACTCCGAGCCAACATGTTCTTGGTAAGCTAAGGTTCTTAGTGACTCCGAGCCAACATGTTCTTGGTAAGCTAAGGTTCTTAGTGACTCCGAGCCAACATGTTCTTGGTAAGCTAAGGTTCTTAGTGACTCCGAGCCAACATGTTCTTGGTAAGCTAAGGTTCTTAGTGACTCCGCGCCAACATGTTCTTGGTAAGCTAAGGTTCTTAGTGACTCAGAGCCAACATGTTCTAATATCTCAGTAGTTTTAAGTGTTGTCCCAACAGAACATACGACTAAATCCAGCTAAATCTCTGGGGGAGACCCAATCATTCCTACAACAACAGGTGCCCATTAACATATTCTTCTCAACATACAACACATATGCCTCAAAACACATGCCTCAACACACATGCCTCTACACACATGCCTCAACACACATGCCTCAACACACATGCCTCAACACCTATGTACCCTAAGAAAAATCATTATAAAAAAACATCTGTTTGTCACCTAGTTTTTTTCAATTATGTAATTTAGTTAAAGCTCATATCATGCAATCAGCGGAGTTGACAGATGGAACAGCTAGTTAACTTGTGTGACATACTACACACCTGGAGGCATTACCCCAAACATACCTAAGTAATGCAGTGTATCAACATACCCGACATTGAATGTATCAACATACCTGGACATTGAATGTATCAACATATCTGGACACTGAATGTATCAACATACATGGACATTGAATGTATCAACATATCTGGACATTGAATGTATCAACATATCTGGACATTGAATGTATCAACATATCTGGACATTGTATGTATCAACATATCTGGACATTGAATGTATCAACATATCTGGACATTGAATGTATCAACATATCTGGACATTGAATGTATCAACATATCTGGACATTGAATGTATCAACATATCTGGACATTGAATGTATCAACATATCTGGACATTGAATGTATCAACATATCTGGACATTGAATGTATCAACATATCTGGACATTGAATGTATCAACATATCTGGACATTGAATGTATCAACATATCTGGACATTGAATGTATCAACATATCTGGACATTGAATGTATCAACATATCTGGACATTGAATGTATCAACATATCTGGACATTGAATGTATCAACATATCTGGACATTGAATGTATCAACATATCTGGACATTGAATGTATCAACATATCTGGACATTGAATGTATCAACATACCTGGACACTGATTGTATCAACATACTGGACATGATGTATCAACATACTGGACATTGAATGTATCAACATACCTGGACATTGAATGTATCAACATATCTGGACATTGAATGTATCAACATATCTTGACATTGAATGTATCAACATATCTGGACATTGAATGTATCAATATATCTGGACATTGAATGTATCAACATATCTGGACATTAAATGTATCAACATACCTGGACATTGAATGTATCAACATATCTGGACATTGAATGTATCAACATATCTGGACATTGAATGTATCAACATACCTGGACATTGAATGTATCAACATATCTGGACATTGAATGTATCAACATACCTGGACATTGAATGTATCAACATACCTGGACCTAATTTGCCATGCTACACCTGCATACAGTGTCCTAGAAAAATCGTGGAACACTGACATTGACATCTCGTGTTATACAATTGTTCTAAAACATAACCAGAAAAAACTTGCACAGTGAACGTCAACTACCCCAACGTTGAGTCCCCATTACATACCTGGACATCGTGTGCTGCCAGAAATCCCATACGTCCCAGGTTTATGACAGTGACAGCCTTGTTAGCCACGGTAGTCATCCTTGGTTTATTCCCTTGTTGTCTTTTATTCTGCCGACAGCAAAAAATAAAAATAAAATTGAAACAATTCCTAAGCAAGAGAAGAAAATTCACATGGTTTGGGGGTGGGAGGGGCACTGGTAACCAACGGTTTCACAAATACTAAGATTTACTCTGTGAAAGTTATCGGTAATGAAGAAATAGAACGCAATAAGCTTCTGTATAGAAGGAGCGTTAGTGATATCAAAGACACTCTTCCATATCCATTAAGCCATTATGTTTTACAGAGTGGTTTTTCTTGAAATTTAATTGAAATTTCGCTGTTTAACATCTAACTAGCTCATGTTCCAAGCAATGACAACTACAGAGATATTTCAGCTACATGCTAATAGGGAATTGAATCTGTGATTCCTTCAATATAAACTTGGATTTCAATTTATAAAAACAAGGGATTCTTTCAATGTAAATTGGAGTTTCATTTGATGCGAGCGTCAGATTGGTTGCCTGCAAAACTGAAAGTAAACAAGGGCGGTAAATACAGTCACTACAAGGGGAGACAATTCTTTTATGCCGCGAATATGACATGACAGTGATGAGCCGTTGGTAAACGTTTGCGACACCACCACACATACCTTGCTATTGTCATCTCCACACATATCTCGCCATTGTCATCACCACACACCTCGCCATTGTCACCACACACCTCGCCATTGTCACCACACACCTCGCCATTGTCATCTCCACACATATCTCGCCATTGTCATCACCACACACCTCGCCATTGTCATCACCACACACCTCGCCATGTCATCACCGCACACCTCGTCATTGCAAACCCCGCACACCTCGTCTCTGTCATCACAGCACACCTCGCCATTGTCATCACCACACACCTCGTCATTGTCATCACAGCACACCTCGTCATTGTCATCACAGCACACCTCGTCATTGTCATCACAGCACACCTCGTCATTGCCATCACCGCACACCTCGTCATTGCCATCACCCCACACCTCGCCATTGCCATCACCACACACCTCGCCAATGTCGTCACCACACACCTCGCCATTGCCATCACCCCACACCTCGCCATTGCCATCACCACACACCTCGCCAATGTCGTCACCACACACCTCGCCATTGCCATCACCTCACACCTCGCCATTGCCATCACCGCACGCCTCGCCATTGAGTCCGACACGACCACCCATTCAGCCACCACAACATTCGGTTCAAACATCCAGGGCGAGGTATGAGTTTGGCCACCATTCATCTGACTAAACACATTCACCAGTACGTGCTCCTGGTCACATCTAGCATTGGACTTACACAGCACTTCTTTCTAAACAAAGGTTGGCACAAAGAAATCTTGGTGCGGGGACGGGCGGGGGCGTGGATGATTGGCAAAGACATGGCCTTACAGGACAATTATCAAATTAAAGATGTATTTGATAAGGCGATGATATGTGAGGACACAATTCAATGACAATCGACAGAAACGATAGTACACAGTCCTCGCCAATCTTCTCTCTAAGGTTTGTTGGTCTGTGTGTTAAAAAAACAAACCCGTAAAAACAAAGTTTTTGACTGTAAATCCCTTATGTATGAGACATAACTAACAGTATTGATTATTTTCAAACATTTACAGACTGAATCTGTCTTAACTCAAGTTTGCTTCATAGCCCTAGGGGGGAGGGGTGGGTGGGAGGGGGAGGGGTGGGTGGGAGGGTGGGAGGGGGAGAGGGGAAAAGTCTGGTCACTGATTCGCTTGACCGAGCTCAGAGTGACACGTAAAATGTAAACAAAAGCGCCCCGTCGCTTCGTTGGGTCGCCTCAATGCGTCAGCTCAAAATTTCACGTGGGAAAAAAACAATAACAAACCGTGAATTTTAATTACATACCTCATTTAAGGATAAACGAAAAATGCATTAATTTAATTACGGTACGTTCGATCGATCTGAAATTTTCATACGATGCATTGTTAGGTCAGACGGGTCAGTGTGCCAAATTTCAGCTCGATCGGATCACGGGAAGTGGGTCATTTTTTACTTCTAATTTTCCGCCCGCCCAAGACAGACAGAGAGAGAGAGACAGAGACGCCGGTGAAGTTAATATAAGGGATTTAAATAAAACAAACCCGTAAAAACAAAGTTTTTGACTATAAATTCCTTATATATGAGACATAACTAACAGTATTGATTATTTTCAAACATTTACAGACTGAATCTGTCTTAACTCAAATTTGCTTCATAACCCTAGGGGGGGGAGGGGTGAGTGGGAGGGGGAGAGGGGAAAAGTCTGGTCACCGATTCGCTTGACCGAGCTTAGAGTGACACGTAAAATGTAAACAAAAGCGCCCCGTCGCTTCGTTGGGTCGCCTCAATGCGTCAGCTCAAAATTTCACGTGGGAAAAAAACAATAACAAACCGTGAATTTGAATTACATACCTCATATAAGGATAAACTAAAAATGCATTAATTTAATTACGGTACGTTCGATCGATCTGAAATTTTGATACGATGCATTGTTAGGTCAGACGGGTCAGTGTGCCAAATTTCAGCTTGATCGGATCACGGAAAGTGGGTCATTTTCGACTTTTGTTTTTCTGCCCGCCCATGAGATGATGAGAGAGATGATGAGACGGCCGCGAAGTTAATATAAGGGATTTAAAAAACAACAACTCGTGCGCAAAGTTGCAAAGCATCCATTTTTTTGCTGCAATATTTTTCAAAATTTGCTGGGCCCTAGTTCTTAACTGCTGCGCGCAGTCGGTCAGATGTCTGCGCAGCCGTGCAGCCAAAAGGGAACATTGGTCCTTTCGGTTATTAAACCAACTGATTAAGTCGGTGACCACGGCAAATAGACTACGAACACGAGCAGGCGGTCTAAAGTACTCCAAATAAGGAGATCAAATAGTCAACCACAAGGACTGGAGATGAGGAGAAAAAAACACATGTTAAATACTTGTATAATTGTATAAATACATTATTTATATTTGTTATAAAGGACCCAATAAAGAATTTTAAAAAAAAATTTGGATGGTTGGTCGTAATTATTGTTATTTTTAAAATTAAACTTTGGAGTGTAGTAAAGTAAAGTTCCCCCTTCAGACCATGCTGACGAGTATGGGGCAAGCGAAGCGGAGTTCACAGGGTTCTATAGCCACGGCATGTGAGGGGAATTGTGTGGCTAGCACAATGCACGGCCGCCTTTACCATACCCCAACTAATGTCGGGTACCCATTCGGAGATGGGTTGACAGAGATACCCACTAAGCTAAGGGAACAAATCCCTGCCTTAACAGAGATACCTAGCGTGTTATTTAAAGTTACATGAAATGTCTTGCTCAGTTAACCATTAAAAGTAACAATAATTAATAAGATATTATGTCACACCGGTTCATACATTAAAATTCTTATCAGCAACCTCCCAACAATCAAGGCTTAGTCTTGATATAAAAAAGAAACACCTCTTACCTTCGAGGGGACTCTTTCGTTTCCACGGCAACGTAACGAAATGACGAGTCCATACAACGGTCACGTGACTTATACTACTAGCCCGAGTGGGCCGTCACTACTGTTCACTGGTTCTCAACTCGCCCGGACAATGGCCCCCTAACTCTCTAATTCTAAGGCCGACAGTTGCCGATTTCGGGGCCCGCCAGACGCTCGAGTCTAGAGCAAGTTGTGCCGCACAGTTGGGTCATGTGGTGGTGGGGGGGGGGCAGTGTCGCTAAATTTGCCACTTACTAAAATGATTTTAATGACATGCAAATTGTTATTTTTGTACTGACATACTATGCAAATCATCGAGCAGGTCCACATTTAAGGCTGCGCTCAAATGTCCATGTCAAAAAAAAAGGGGGAGGGGGAGTCAACTGTGTTTAAGTCTCCAACATGAGCAGAAGTATTGCTGTGTGTGCATAATATATATTTATATATAATATATGTAGATATCTCCCCTATATGCAAAGCAAGTTTTGCCGTGTGTGTATTTCTCTCCCCCCCCCTTTCCTCTTTCTGGTTGTTTGATACCTCGACATAACACTACAGCTATGTTCTTATTGTATTGTATTTCACTGTATTAGTATTTGTTTGTTTGTTCGCTGACGGAGGCTTTTTGCCGATACGTTCGTTGTTTTGTTGCGTACTGTCAGACCTAATTATACAATTTTAAAAAATAAACCTCTTTGTGCCCCGTTGTAGTAATTGGACTCTGGTCGTTCCAGTAGCGTGGCGCCGCACTGTCTTTTTTAACGTGGCTTGAGAGGGGGCGGGATGAAGCTGGATCTGGCTAGCAAGGGGGGTGGGGTGGGGGTTGGATGATAATAGAACTGTGTCATGACCCCCTGGTGTGATGACCTCGACATGTTTCTAAAGCGCCAAACACCTAGGTACCCGGAACCTCTCCGCCCGGGGTCGAGCAAATCAAACAAGAATGTATGCCAAGTGCTAGAGACCCTCTCAAAACTAGAGCCCGTTTTATCAGCTCGTCGTCTGACAGGTGACCAAGGAGGCGTCTATCTTAGTGACCCTTGAGGTCAGGCAGGTCAAAGGCGACCATGGTATGGGGGTGTGAGGGGCGAGACATGCAGCCAGCAAGCCATGCAGTAACCTGGCCATGCAGTCATCTAGTCGTGCAGTCATAAGATTAGCCATGCAGTGATCTAGTCGTGCAGTCATAAGATTAGCCATGCAGTCATCTAGTCATGCAGTCATAAGATTACCCATGCAGTCATCTAGCCACGAAGTCATCAAGTCATGCAGTCATAAGATTATCCATGCAGTCATCAGATTAACCACGCAGTCATCTAGCCATGCACACTTTGATGTCGAGCCACACCCTTACCCTCACCGGCTATATAATATTGTAGAACAGTGATTCTCAAAGTGGTGGTCCGTGGGCCATACGCTGCCGGTCCGCAGATGTTCACAATAGAAGGACAGAAAAAATTGTCCGTGCAGTGAAAATAGTGCACCGGTCCCTGGTGCAATGGAAACAAATCCTGCCGGTCCGCCATACTAAAAAGTTTGAGAAGCACTGTTATAGAAGACCGCCGCACACTACAGAACTGACAGATCGCACTTCAAGACGGAGATCAAATTTTAATTCGGTTACCTAGTCCGTTGGATGTGGCAAATTAGTGTACCGTCTGGGTGTAAGTGGAGCTTCGGACAGGTGTTTAATGACGTTAATCTGAAAATCACAGGAGTGTGAAATTGAACTCCCGAAATCTCTAAGTAAATGACCTTCATCGCCATCGGATGGATGTGACGGCATTAACACCGGAAGTCAGATTACATCTGCGCATCTTTGGGTATTAGACTGAAGGTCGCACTGCCACAAGGGTTTCCGGAAATACACCCTCCCGGCCCGATAGCCTTCACGCCCCATTAGACATTAGGGCCCACTAGAAATCAGGGCCCACTAACCATCACGGCCAACTAGATATCAAGGGCCACTAACCTTCACGGGCCTGAAGGCATCAGTGATCAGTGGGCATTACGGGTCCTTGATGTAAGAATTTGATGACAAAGGGAAAAGACTACCTACTAATGAGTCACTGACTGAAACTTGTAGTTAAGTAACTACAGTGGGGTGGGCGGGGAGGGCACGGGCAGATAAGAACAGGTGTCTCAGAAACCACCAGCACTGGTAAACAGCTGATGGCAATTAGGTCGAAAGTCCATTATCTCGACCTAAATTCTATTGCAGTATTTATTGCTTGTTATTTTTATCGCTTTCTTTATTCCTTGTCAACATCTAGGGCAGCGGTGGCGAACCTTTTTGGGGCAGCGTACACAAAATTCAAACCAAACCCACTTATTTATAGCCAAGTGTTAAAACTCCAATGAAACCCAATTTTCGTTGGGGTTGGGGTGGCTTAGCTGGTTTGATCACAGGTTCGCCATTACTGATCTAGGGTATTGCGACTAAGATTACTAAGAACAAGTATTGCCATTGCTCAAGTCCAATTACTGGAATATTGCACTGCTGACCTCAATTACGTTGGAGTTATTAAGTGTCAGCTACCTGAAACTTTGCTTTTCCAGACACTGATTGTTAAAAGAAGACGACTACTTCGCCGTGTTTTGTTGTTGTTTTTTTCCCCCCCCCACTACCCTACCTATTGATATGTTAATATTTAATTTGAGAAGCACTCAAATTCGAACGATTTAAACAAAAAAAAACACAACTCCTTATCAAACTGGCGGGCTATTGTAATCCACTCGATAAAAACAAAGTTTTCAAATAGACATCTAAGAAAAATAAGCGACAAAAATAGTTGAGGATATAGAAGACTGTCATTTTTCTTGGACATTTCCACGTCAAGTAACTAAAAAGCTACAGAAATAGTTTCACATTATTTTAGGATTGTGAGGGTTTGACATACTCGATAGGGTTTGACAACACTTGTTAGGGCCCGACCGCGTTAAGGTTTCATTACAAAGCCTCGCAGTTGGCCCCACACGTGACAGATTTAAAAGACACATCACGTGCTTACAGCAGACGGTGAGTACCGCCCAAAAGTGATCGTCAAACTACGATGCTAATGTGATTCAAAACACAAAGGTATCCAGCTGGCTGATTTATTTCCCATAGCAACGCTAATAATGGCGGACAGAGCCCCCCCCCAAAAAAACAAGATAGTGGCGGCAACTAACAACCACTGCCTACTTCAAAAAACATCATGCAATCAATGACGCGCGTTATATTAACTCGAGGTGTCTGGTTGCTTGCTGTTTGTCGAAGAAACTTTGGATCGATTTTTAACCCACTTCCTCGTAAGCTAGCAAGCTGAAATTTTGCAGGCAGTTTCGTACCGATGATAAAAACAATGTATCAAAATTTCAGATCGATCGCATGTACTGTATTTAAATTATTGAATTTTTAGTTTATTTTATTTATCTCTATGTATCATGTTAAATTTTTGAGATAGAGTGTCGTGGTGCGTATTATATTGAACAAGCTTTCCTGTCGCGCAATAAGGTGCGTACTTTATTGACAATACTTTTTATAAACATATTCCTGATAGGTGCGCATTATATTAAACATGTTTTACGACACAACTGCAATTTTGTATTTTTGGATGGTCTTGCGCTGCGTATTATAATGAACATTCTTTTAGTTATGTCTCGTACATAAAGGATTTATAGTCAAAAAACTTGGTTTTTTTACGGGTTTTTTTTTATTTAAGAAATATAATTGGCGCTTCCCAGTCCCCCCCCCTCCCTTTTCTGCCTAGCGACGCCACCAAACACTTTTTATTTTAAAAGACCCCATATATCAATGACGTCATATTCGAATGTACGTAAAAACTTAAGAAACAATTACGCACTGAACATGTGATTTGTACCTTTAAAAAAACAAATCCATTTAGCGCACATTTCAGGAACTTTTTTTCATGGGTTATTTTTTTAGTCTAGTAGAGACACATGTTGCATAGACAACTCTGCACTGTGAAAAGATTACATTGAATTCCCTCCCCTTGGGGGTCAGGGCAACCTGACCTCGAAACAAGCCACCAGTCTGTAGTGACGTGTCAATGTTATCAAAACAACCAACACCAACACGCCGTCTGACGAGTTATTTCATTGAGAGATGCTACTGAAACCATTAGCTTATCATTTGGACTTTGAACAAACGTTATCGAGGAATTAACAGGAGATGACGTAGGGACCCCTGTCAAACTCATGCACTGACCCGGAAACGGTTCTGGGATACTCAAGGAAGTCTTTTCTTGGCATACAAAAAAATTATCTCAAGGGTCGGTAAACAGAGCAAGTACGGTAGGGTTTTATTGACGAGGAGAGAGCGGACAAACTTTTGATCACCAAGGTCGGGGGGACACACCCTGTAGTTAACTGTAGTATATACAACTGGTAACCAATCTCGGCATTCGTGAGAGGATTCGTTTTGGATGAGCAAGGCAAGGATCCACATAACAGCAAACAAACGACGTCTGCAATTCTCGATCATCTTTATAGAAGCTTTATGTCAAAGGCGCAACAAAGGTTAAAGATCAATATTTGAGACCAACTGACATCAATCTTTGAGACCAACTGACATCAATCTTTGAGACCAACTGACATCAATCTTTGAGACCAACTGACATCAATCTTTGAGACCAACTGACATCAATCTTTGAGACCAACTGACATCAATCTTTGAGACCAACTGACATCAATCTTTGAGACCAACTGACATCAATCTTTGAGACCAACTGACATCAATCTTTGAGACCAACTGGCATCAATCTTTGAGACCAACTGGCATCAATCTTTGAGACCAACTGGCATCAATCTTTGAGACCAAATGACATCAGCCGCTGGCACAAACTCTGAGAAAAACTCCAAGACAAGCCTCTAATCAAATCGTAGCTTCGTTTTTTAGATTCATTAAACTCAGATCTTTTTTTTTAAAAAATATATTTTAATTACCCAGAGTTCAAAATAAAATAATAATAATTGTATCTCGGCACGGAAAAAGACTTATTCTGTCTTCCACGGAAGACGGTACCGCCCATGGGAAAACTTTAATACAGATTCACCAAGAAGGTTTAAACATCGTTGGGTGGGGGGGGGAGGGGGGAAATGAAAATCTTTACTTGGGAAACCGATGCGGAGCGTTGTCAATATGTTTAGGCATCTAATTTCAGACATATAAGTTTTTTAAAAAATATAACATTTTAAAGTATTTTCAATGGAGAAAAAAATACTGCACTTGAAGGGAGACAAATTCGTTCATTTTCTTAATTTTTAAAATCTTTTAAAAATTAGTTTTTAATTTTAGCTTAAGACTTTAAAATTTTATTTTGATAGTATCTTTGCTCTGTTACACCAAAGCATATTTATTTAGTAGTGCTATAATGCTGTTAATAACAGTATTAATCAGACCCTTCAAAATATTAATAAAACTTTTTAACTATAGGAATGATGTTCGATTGGATCGCACGTCGAGATATAAACAATTATATGTTACTTATAGAGCCCGAAGGGACAGAGTCCACTAGGGCAGCATCCGGAAAAAAAAGGAAACCCAATCTGGCAAGCTGCAGAAGCGATGTGTCTAATAAAATATAGTTGAGGGGGTTCACCGACAAAACAGCCCCGACAAATGTGCTCCGACTTAACGGCCCCGACAAAACGGCCCTGGACTAATAGTAAAATAATACAATCAAATATTATATTCGTATTTTTACTCACCGATTCAGTGTCAGGTTTAGCTGACAAGAAACAATAAAATCGACATCACAAGAATACATTTAATAGCCTTTACTCAATATGGTACCAAGTCACGGTTTTTTGTTGACAAGAAATAATATAATAACATCAGAAGAAATAAGTTTACAATTTTACCACTTTATTTTAAGGGTGAATAAGTTGACAAAAGCTTAAAATATAATAATAATAATAATAAAAATAAAAAAATAAAGTTTTTGTTAAAAAAATGTAAACAATTCTGGGGCCGTTGTGACGGGTCACCAGTTGAAGGTTATTATTGAAATTATGCAAAAATCTTTAGAAAAGATACTGAAAAGTTTTAACGTATTATACAACCTGTGTTGTCGTGAGAGAATATGAGAGTGGCCTTCAGCTCTTAAATCATTGATATTATTAGATCCACATAAAAATTTAAAAAAACGAATGTAGAATATTATATACGTTTGAACAAAATTATAACCGGACAAGTCTTACCGTAACTGTGTTAGCGACTCCAAAGTCCGAACGGACCAACTATCTTATGTTTATATATTTTTTTCCATCTATTTATAACAAAGAACTTTGGCCATAAACTCCCCCGGTTTAAAATTGGGACATTGCGTGTGCAACAAGTTAAGCACGGTGTTGTTGAGGGGGACAAAGGGCTGATCTCACTTTCAAGAAATGGTTTGTCCAACTTTAGCCGACAACCTCTCTTGTTGCTATGGTGCAACGGCAGTGGACTGCCCCCAAGACGTCTGCCATGTTCCACCGCCGTCTTTTCTTGTCAAAAATATACAACTCCTGTTGGCGTAGCCCGGATGGTGCCACAAACTCCGCCGCACCCCCCAACAGAGTTATGCGAAATAACGCCCCTCCATATCAAGACAGAAAAATTAACGCCCGGGCCGGACCAATCTTCCTCCACTAACAATGCGTGTTTTATTTCCAACTATGGTTGCCGGTTAACCGACAAAATGGCCCCGGACTAATAGATGGACTAATAGTAAAAAATTAGGGCTGTTAACGATTAATTTAAATTTAATCGTTAACTTTTGAAAAATTAACGATTAATTAATCGTTAATTTCGATTAAAGCCAAACATTGAAATTTATGGTGTCATAAGTAACATTTATTAAACGCACTTGTCGAAAATCGAAATAACACTGGAATGTCTTCTTCATATGACATCTTTTAACCAACAACGCAAACAGACAAGTGTATTGACATTATTAAAAATTTGCTTGAAGACATGAGCGGGTCTTATAACCATCCGAGGTGGATAGTCTTTCACATAGCTTTAGATTGTCTCAGCTGAAGTTTCTGATACTGTAGTGAATGTTTGGTTTCCAGGTAATATGTAAGCGAAGTGTTAGAACAATGCTAGCAATGTTCCCTTTAAGCATAGCGGCTGCGCAGATATTTCACCGACGCCATGCAGGAGTTCAGAATCACCACGCAGAAAATTTTGTAAAATATTGCATAAAAAATGGACATTGTGCAACCTTGCACACGAGTTGTTTTTTGTTTTTTTAACTTTGCACACGGACAAAACGAAGCTTAGACTTATAGGTAACATTGCATGGTAGCCAAACGATTTCTCTCAATGGACACATAACCTTTATCAACATTTTGAACAGTCACGTCAGTCAATAGTTTAAAACCAAAATGTCCGTGTAATCTTCCGGAACATTTTTTATATTTATCGGTCAAAATATTTTACTTTTTGACTTCCAGTACATGTGGTGGGTCGATTAATCGTTAAAAACGTCCATCACAATAGCAATACAAACGTCCATCACAATAGCAATACAAACGTCCATCACAATAGCAATACAAACGTCCATCACAATAGCAATACAAACGTCCATCACAATAGCAATACAAACGTCCATCACAATAGCAATACAAACGTCCATCACAATAGCAATACAAACGCCCATCACAATAGCAATACAAACGTCCATCACAATAGCAATACAAACATCCATCACAATAGCAATACAAACGTCCATCACAATACATGTAGCAAAAAAAAACGTCCATCACAATAGCAATACAAACATCGAGATATGTGACGACATCCCAGACAAACGTATCAGCAATCATACATGAGAACAAGTAACGATGACGATTTTACCCCCCCCCACTTTTGTTCCAAACAATCTTATGTTCTAATATAATACATGCGCTTACTCTATACAGAGGATCACTGCGTCCTACGTTTATACATGGTTTAAGTCTTGCATTTTTATTAGAATTTTGACTGCTGATAATGTTTTTGGTTTTCCCTGTTATTCAGGCAACCCATCACACGCCCGAAATTTGAGGACGGAAAGGAGGATTTGTAATTGTTTTTTTCTTGTATATGGAACAAAAATACGTGTTTGTATCACTTTGTCAGTCATCGATAATGTTTTCTGGCGTTCAAAACCGTTATCTGATGTTCAGAACCGTTATCTGATGTTCAGAACCGTTATCTGATGTTCAGAACCGTTATCTGATGTTCAGAACCGCTATCTGCTCTACATAATATGTTCTACTGACACCCATAAAAAGGGATCAAATAATAACAATGAAGTGAGCACGAGCGATAATATATTGTATCCACTGTCCCCTCTAAGTCACGCAGCTTTCTGCCAGACAGCACTCAGCAGTTTAGAGTTACCGCCCAGCAAAGTTTGATAAGGATAATATATTTGTGTTTGTGGCATGAAAAACATTGTATAGAAAAAAAAGAATAATTTGAACAAGAGTTTATTATTCTGCACATTAACAAAATAAATTCAAAGGGAACATTGATAATTATATCCCAAACTTATTCTGATCACTTTGTTATACAAAACCAAATAGTCACGTGACGGGGCGGACCATCGCATTGATCCTCACGCAGCACGTCTGTTCGGATTGACAAGTTTTAATCCAACACACGGCGCTTATGTCTAATATACTGCTCGTATGGTGATGACCCGCACTCACAATGGAGTAACAGCTTACACGTGAGGTCAGCAAACTGGGTTTAACAGCGGAGCCCCACCCCCACCACCGTCTACTGCATTGGTGTAACCTTAGACCAAAATAGAAGTTGACTGTCATAATACCACTCCATTACCTCCTCCACCTTCTAACTACACCCCCCCGCTCACTTATTACCAGCATTATTTTCTTATTTAAACTTTCGTATACAAACTAAACATAAAAAGATCCCCCAAACTGCTACTGTATAGATATAGAAAAAGCCCAACAAAACTCCATATAAGTCACCAACAGAGATATAGAAAAAGCCAAAAAAAACCTCCATGTAAGTCACCAACAGAGATATAGAAAAAGCCCCAAAAAAACTCCATGTAAGTCACCAACAGAGATATAGAAAAAGCCAAAAAAAACTCCATGTAAGTCACCAACAGAGATATAGAAAAAGCCCAACAAAACTCCATGTAAGTCACCAACAGACTACAACAGAAGCTCTAGACTTGAGCCAGTGAACTTATTCACATCCATTCTTTCAAACTTTTCACTGAACGTTTTGGAAGCAAGTTGCAGAAAACAAACAAACCAATGGTTACCCTTCAACTGCAATGGACAACAACAAGAGGTAATACAAACTAAAGGATACCCCAAAATTGCAAAGGAACATAATCCAATTTTAATTTAAAAAACACAAATCGATCAAATTTAGCTAAAATTTAACTTGTTTCAACATAATTGTGTGGTATTTTGAAGTATTCCATTTTGCGCAAATATCTGAAATGTATGTTAATTTTTGGGGGCTCATCCTTCTAAAAGACCAGGCTTGTGATAATTACCTGTAAAATTGACACTATCAATGGACGCACAGTCAGATTTTTAACAACAGAAAAATGTATTATATTGGTCAATTGTCTATTCACTAATCCTCTCGACTCAAAACATTTAAAATGATTAATTATAGAGGACTTGTTTGTGAAGTATTTAAGCTTCATTGACTTTTGATAAAAATCTTGATTTCGTTGCTTTTCAAAATGCAGACCTTGCACGAGCCTAAACATCTATGACCCTTGAGTGTGATAGCCTTGACCCTTGTGTGTGATAGCCTTGACCCTTGTGTGTGATAGCGTTGACCCTTGTGTGTGATAGCCTTGACCCTTGTGTGTGATAGCCATGACCCTTGTGTGTGATAGCCTTATCATTGATTGTGACATTTTGTGTGTGATAGCCTTATCATTGATTCTGCCATTTTGTGTGTGATAGCCTTATCATTGATAGTGACATTTTGTGTGTGATAGCCTTATCATTGATTCTGCCATTTTGTGTGTGATAGCCTTATCATTGATTCTGCCATTTTGTGTGTAATAGCCTTATCATTGATTCTGACATTTTGTGTGTGATAGCCTTATCATTGATTCTGACATTTTGTGTGTAATAGCCTTATCATTGATTCTGACATTTTGTGTGTGATAGCCTTATCATTGATTCTGACATTTGGTGTGTGATAGCCTTATCATTGATTCTGGCATTTTGTGTGTGATAGCCTTATCATTGATTCTGACATTTTGTGTGTGATAGCCTTATCATTGATTCTGACATTTTGTGTGTGATAGCCCTATCATTGATTCTGACATTTTGTGTGTGATAGCCTTATCATTGATTCTGACATTTTTTGTGTGATAGCCTTATCATTGATTCTGACATTTTGTGTGTAATAGCCTTATCATTGATTCTGACATTTTGTGTGTAATAGCCTTATCATTGATTCTGACATTTTGTGTGTGATAGTGATAGCCTTATCATTGATTCTGACATTTTGTGTAATAGCCTTATCATTGATTCTGACATTTTGTGTGTAATAGCCTTATCATTGATTCTGCCATTTTGAGTGTCTATGAACTCAAAAATATTGTTCACTTGCCTCATCCCTTGTTTTCGCTATGTGGCAACAGAAATATTTTTATAATGGTTAAATCACTCATGACTCCTCAAAACCAAAGATAGGTAGTTTTAGTACCCATCTACATGTAATTTAGATTATATATAGAAACCCAACAGAAGTTACATTTCCGTTTATATATATATATATATATATATATAGATATATATATATATTTAAGAGGCTTTAAGTATAACATACATGTAAAAAGTACAAGTACCCTAAATTTTCATAAATAATAAACTGATCATGTAAGAGGTCCACAGGCATAGGTTCCCATACATAAATTAACAATTGCATGAAGTCTATGTGGCCAATATAATAAAATAAAAACATTATATACAGTATGAAGGTCAGACATGGCTGGCATGACAATTTTTATTGGCAAGTGTGAGAACAATAAAATAATCTTAAATATTAAAGGACTTAAAAGTCACTTGATATAAACTTTATAACTTGCTGTATTATATGAGGAATGTTTTTGTCCCTTGCCTAATGACTTAACTCTTATTTAGGCTTAGACTTACACCTATTCTTTTTTACAGGTTAGAAGTTAGACAAATAAATAAGGTTCAGTCTTGGCAAGGAGATAAATAAAGTGTGTTTATTCTATTTATTCTAGGGCTGCGGAAATTAACGATTAAATTCGCTATTAATCGTTAACATTTTTTATCGATTAAAATTATTTTAATAGATAAAAATTCGATTAAAATTAAAGAAAATATTTCTAATATTTAAAAAAAAATTAATTAATAAATAATTAATTATTAATAATAATTTATATATTTTTTTTACGTACAAACTTCTCCCGTGTAATATTATAATTTATTTTATTACTTTATGTGGACCGGCAGATGTCAACTAAAAAATGGCTGACAGCATCAGCGCAGTTAAATTTAAACATATAACTAGAAAGTTGAGCAAAAATTTTGTTTTTCATCTAACTGCGGATAGCAAAGTCGAAGATGGTGAAAGAGTTTACTGTGTTCACTGCTATAAACAATTCTGTTTTAAAGGATCAAATATATCGCTGACGTACACCTTCAGCACAAACATCCGATCAAGTATCAACACATTGTCATAACATTTAGTTCAAAATATTCTTAATTTTCAATGTCCGTGAGAAATGTTCAGTTTAATGACGTCATACATTTTTATTTTTGGCTTTAATCGAAATTATTGATCAATTAATCGATAATTTTTCAAAAGCTAACGATTAAATTTAAATTAATCGATAACATCCCTAATTTATTCCAAATGATTTTTAAATTTTCAGACTTATAGAAATAGTCTTTTATTAATCATGGTCATTTTTTTGTCATGGTATGTCAGTTAACTGAATACTATACTATATAGTATAGTGAATTATATTAACCACGTTATGGTTTCTGTATAGAAGGAGCAAAATATATAAAAGTTAAGTGATAAGATTAATAAGATACATCATACAATAAATTAAAAGCCTCCTATTTCCTATAATTACATTAAGTTTCAAATATAGGCAGGCCAAGTAGATTTCTAAAAAAAATTAAAAAGAAAAATAGATCAGAAACTCATTAGCAGACAAAATATAGAATACATTATTTTCAGCAGCATAATAGACTATATATTATATATGACTATGACTAACTAATAACTCTAAAATAAATAAATGATATAATATGATACAAAAAGACTGCCCGCTTGCTAAGAAGGGGAGAGGTGAGTTCCAAATGCAGCAATCAAAACTCATTTGCACATGCCACATGCACACTTATTTTGTTAGAGTAGGTATTTAAATTTAACCAAAATTGTTATGTTCCAAAATAAATTAATAACTTTTGAGTCTTTTGTTTTTGTGAAATCCATGCTGTAATGTAACAACTAACGAAATAAAAGTGTGCATGTCAGGAATGGAGAATTTCAGGAAAATTCAACGTCGGCAACGAGATTAACTAGTGTTCTCTTAGTAGGGCCATGCCTTATAATAATTATAACTTATACTATACTTATTCTTAACTTGTAGATTTAATGATTTATAATTTATAGCCTATCTTTACTTTAATGTAAGTCAATGTAAGAATGTCAGACATATTCATATACGGTATATACTAAATATACGGCCTTATGAGCAGAATAATAATATAATATAGTCATAGTATTTTAAGTGATAACTTAATAACAATAATTACTCGATTATAAATGATAGTCTATACTACATTTATATAGGCTCTACATTTAAAAAAAATTTTTTTTTATAACTTATAAATTTATAAACTATTTAAAGTACTTACTTGAAGTAGACTTGCTAAAAGTTGCTACTACTAAGTTAGACTACTACTTGTATTTTTTTACTGCAGACTCCACTGCAATTAACTCTAAGCGTTAACGTTATTTAATAACTGCATCAAAAAAATCTTGTGTTAAAAAATTAGAGATGCATTAACAAGCAAACGATTCCTTGTACTCACTTCGTCACGTAGGCCAATTATAATCTTCACAGCGGCGGCGATTTATATAGGTCGCAGCTTTCTGGGTCAGTTTTACAGAGTCAACATGTTTTGTTTATAACATGGAGCTTCCGCTTTTTGTATTTACTTTCCAACGATGCTTTTGATTCGTTTAATTGTATGACCCGGAACCAAACGGAAGCCAATGAAAAAGGCCCTACCATTGTCCACCGCGATATTTGAAGTTGTATCGAGGCGTAAAGATGGCGGATCAGAGGAGTACTCAACAAAGTAAGATTATCTATTGTTTCTTAATATTTATTGCCCAGCCTGAAATCGAATAAAGGAAATAGTTTTGACCCTAAATGTTTTATTTTCAACTTAGGTTAAACTATACTCCACATGAACTATACTGATTTGGCATAGTAACCCTGTTTAAGTCTAGTACTAGAGTCACATTTTTAGTTTTTCTCAGTGCTGCGCTGAAAATAAACTAATAAACTTGAATAAAATCTATAGATTTTTTAAATTTAAAAGGTTTGAAATGATTCAATAATTGTAATGCCATGCGATAGTAGTTTATATTGTGGGTCTACATAAAAATCGAGAGTAAAGCGCAATTCATAGTATTAATTAACTTAGTTTAAAGTTTAACCTACTTCAGTACTTGGTCCCAGTAAGTTTCAGTAACCCAGTCCAGTTAATTCAGTTATTAAAACTTATCTCCCAATAGCACCCGGCGTTATACGGAGATTTCTTTTAAAAAAAACAACAACAAAATTTCTGTTCTAATTTAGTATATATGAATATGTACCTATCATAGTTTAAAATTTATTTTAAAAAGATTGATGATTTTAAAATTAATTTGGTAAACGAAGTGATTATTCGGAGATATCTCCATATAACGCTGGGCGTTATAGACAGATATTTCCCATGATTCTTAGCGTCATACGCAAATTTTTTTGGCTGGTCATGTGACTTCCTGCCAATTTGATATAAGATTTTTAAAAATTCATACCGATTCATGAGCTTCTGTGGTCTAACGGCACTAACGGTTAGGACATTAGATTCTTGAACTCTTAAGTGGAGGTTCGAGTTTCGTTTGAATGTTTTTTTTTAAGGTTGTAGTTTTAGGGTCTGGGTTAGGTTTAGTTTTAAAAATTCATACCGATTCATGAGCTTCTGTGGTCTAACGGTTAGGACATTAGATTCTTGAACTCTTAAGTGGAGGTTCGAGTTTCGTTTTAATGTTTTTTTTTAAGGTTGTAGTTTTAGGGTCTGGGTTAGGTTTAGTGGTCTATTTTTTAAATGAAAATAGAAAAAGATTTTCGTTTGAGTCTTATTTTTTTTAAGGTTGTAGTTTTAGGATCTGGGTTAGGTTTAGTTGTCTAATTTTTAAAATAAAATAGAAAAAACAACAAATATAGCAACCAAAAATACGATTTATCGAGCGCACCGTTCTCTTTGCTTTTACAAAATTAATTTTAAAATCATAAATATTTTTGAAATAAATTTTAAGCTATGATAGGTACATATAATTAATATATATTAAATTAGAACGGAAATTTTGTTTGTTTTTTAAAAACGAAATCTCTGTATAACGCCGGGAGTTATTGGGAGAAATCTCCGTATAACGCCTGGCGTTATTCGGAGATATCTCCGTATAATGCCTCCCTTTGGTAAAAGAAAAGTCAAAGACAACGGTGCGCTCGATAAATGGTATTTTTTGCTGCTATATTTGTTTTTGGGTGAAGCAGACTTTACGTTCCCAAATGAGTTATATAGCAATTAATTCTGCGTTCTCTTCCTGCGTTATTTAATTATTTAGGTTTAGTTCTATAATTTTTATTTGTTACTTTAGTTTTGGGGTTAGGTATACCGGTATAGATATAATTGTGAATTTAGGGTTAAGGTTAGGTTTAGTTTTAGAATTTTAATTGTTGAATTTTCCAATTTTCGTGTCACATTTGCATAGCAACAAAGATGGCGGCCATGAATGTGGGAACGTCAACTCCGAATTTATCTTGTTTTTTTTCTATTTTAATTTAAAAAATAGACAACTAAACCTAACCCAGAACCTAAATTATGTTTATGGATAGAAATAATTGCACAATATTATATATTTAAATTTAAAAAACTCAATCGAAAAACGAACCACCATTTGATACTTATAGTTCAAGAATCGAATGCACTAACCCTGATACCACAGAGGCTCATGAATCAAATGAATTTTTAAAAATATTATATCAAATCGGCAAGTAGTTACATGACCAGCCAAAAGCATCTGTATGACGCTAAGAATCATGGGAAATATGTCTATAATGCCCAGCGTTATACATGGATATCTCCAAATAATCACTCCGAAAACTTATTTTCATGTAGACATGATCGTCAATGATTGTATAATGTGGCCCTAACAAATGCCTAAAATTACTGCATGCTGCATACTACTATTAATATCTACTGCATAGTAGATAGTCAGATAGTTAAAGTTATTAGGCCTACCCTATCCTTTTTTGATTGGCCTCAGCTTTTTAACTTTTAAATTTTTATGTTTTAAAAAATTGTGGCATATTCCTAAGCTATACTTATTTTATACTTTTTACTTATATTTACAGACAAGATAATAATAAAATTTAATAAAGTTAGTAGTGTCAGTATTACTCTATTATTAATTTTTAGGTACAATGTACTTGTGTTTTATTCGACCTCCAAAAAATGTCTTTATTTCTTTGGTATTAACTGTTGGCAACTCCGTGACACTTAGGCTACTACGACTAGATGGCTATGGTCACTATGGAGTTATCCCACTTACGAAGATGAAGATTAAATAAATTAATGTTAAAATCATTAATCTAGTTAAAATAAATTTTAATATTATTTAAAAGCAATACTAATACAGTAATAAAATAGATTATAATTAAAAAGATTGACTATATTCATTATATAAACTCTATTGACATTTGACAAGAACAACCCCAATTAAAACTAATAACTAAATAAATGATAAATGAAAGAAATTAGGCTTTAAAAAAATTAATTTGCTGCTTTATGTATTATCAGTTGTAATATATCACTATTTCTTTTTTAATTTCGCATGGATTTCACTACGAAAAAGGGAATCACAGCCTACATTTCGTCGATCTTAATACCGGTGCTAACACCCAACGAATCAAGTGGTAATGAAAATCTGTAAGGAGCAAAATAAACGCCATAACGGACTCCTCGGCATATTAGAGATATAAATAATTTTTAAAAATTATTTTAACTAGATTAATGATTTATATTAATTTATTCATTCTTCATCTTCGTATGTGGGAGAAGTCCATAATGACTATATCCATCTAGAATCTAGTAGTTTAGTAGTAGTCTAAGTACGTATTGTGGGGTTTTCAACAGTTAATATCAAAATAATAAATAATTTTTTTTTGGTGGTTGGATAAATAAAAGTACCAATTTTTATAGTATAGTGTAATATATATGTAGATATATATATATATGGCTATGCCATAGCAATAGGTTATTTATGATTTATACATAGCCTCTTGCCTCTTAGCTTAAGCCTATACGGTTACTCTTAGTTTTAGTTCTCTAAGTCTTCAGTTAAAGCTTTAATTGTAATGCCATGCTACTTTATTTAAAGTTTTACTTCTACTTAACTAACTAGTTGAAATATAGGCCTACGCACTACTAGTCAGAAGTCATTGCTTTCACTTATTTTATTATTAGGCTATTGCCACTTCCAAGGCCTCATCTATAGGCTATACTATACATATTTCTGTACCATTTAACATGATATTTAGTATTATTATCATAAGTCATATAATTATTATTAAATAACTTACTTGATGAGATGCACTTAATCTGTAAAAACATAAAAAAATACAATGTCTAAAATTTCTGTAATGATGAATGTAACTGTAAATTGGTTCAATATTTGCAGTGAGTTAAGATTTCCTAGTGGGTGCTGGGATGATCTCAAGTGTAAAGTTGTAGTTTCCACTGAGCTTTTCTGAACTTTATCTGTTGTCAGAAAATGTAGAATTGTTAGCCAACCATGTTGAAAATTGCCACCTGTCTATTTGCTTATCTAGAATGTCAATTAACTTCTTTAATGTCAACATTAATACTTAGGCCTACATGAATTGAAATGATTTTTAATTCATGATTCTAACTTTAACAACGTAAGTTAGATTGTAAGTTTCATTTTACTTAGATGAAAATATTCACCTTTATATGACGCTAGGTTTTATGTCATCCTTAAGCCTCAGGCATATGTTCTATGTAATATAATTGTAAGTATATTGAATACCTCTTGTCTCTATGAACAGGTACTCCTACTAAGTTCAAGAACTCTCTCAGTTTAGATGATATAAATAATAGTAGCTCTTGTAGCGAAGGTGAAGTAATGTACATTGAATTGCTCTCCTATAATTTTCGCACTAACCCAATCCTTTTATCCTATCTAATAATTTTTATCACTTAATAAAAATAATATGGTTTTGAGGGTAGCTAACGTTTTGCTTAACCATTTGCTAATTTTTTATTTTGTTAAAGCTTATAAAAGAAATAACATTTGGCATTGTTAATATTTAATATTTGACAAACATATTTTGAAATTATTAATATTTTTAAAAAAAAATTCTTTTGCTAATGTATTACATTGTACTTTTATTCAAAGTACTGTTAATTGTAAGTAGTGTGTTCTTGATCTGAATAAAGGGACAGATCCCAGATCTTAGAGAAGGATGAGCACATTAATAGGTTGGGGCACAAATAAGTTGTTTCCATACAAATGTTGGTTATAAAAAGGTTTTAAAGAAATTTCAGTAATGCAGTCCCTTCATATTTTTTAAAAATATCAATATCATATTTACAAATTGTGATATAGATTATAGATCAACCCATTAATGGTACTTCAGGTTTAAAAGATAGATCTGAAATTAAGAAAAAATGTTTTATGGGTATTACTCCAGCTTTAAAAAAAAATTAAAAATTAACTGCCCAGTTGTACTCAAGCTTTTATATCTTTGCTACCATGTAAGTAATATTCTTTTTTACCTTCGAAAGCTTGAATAAATAAGTAATAAATTTCTGCAAAAGACTTGTAACCAAATCAATTGTTTGATAATCAATAAGTTTCTTATCTAAAGGTGATAAATTTGGTAATCTTTAATCTGTCAAGCCATTTTATCAGAGTAATATAAAGCTTTGGTGACAAGAATTTTATACCATGTGTGTGTTTTTTGCCTAAGAAAATATGTTCAAGAAGCACTTTTTAAAATTAACACATTATCAAAGATTCTCCATCTAATAAATGAAGCACTCATATGGATTTTTTTTTATTGGTTTTTTTTGTATATATATTAACAGTCTGATTATTTTGATTGTTAATATACGTTTAAATTATGATGAATACATAAGAATAGACATTTTTGAATTTATATAGCCCAGTACCCCAGCAATCAGCTAGGCTCACTGCGTTTCAAATAAAAATAGTAACATGTGCATTTATAATTTATATGCAGTATCCATGAACTACTAGTTAAAGAATACACAAAAAACTAAATCACACCCTTTAAATTTTAAAGACATTTTTAGTATTTTTTAAAAAGAAAAATCAAAGTAACCTTGTATATACATTTTATGACTTACTTAATAATGATGACTGGTGCCATTTATTTTCTTTATATAAAATATGGTTTACTTAAATTGAAAACTGTAATAAAAATAATATTTTTTTACATCACTGCTTTAAATATCACCAGACATTTCAATAGATTTTAAATCATTTATTGCAAATTTTTAGAAATTCACAGTCAATTACTTTGTTTAACTGGTATCTCCTTTCAAGGAAATCTCCAAATTAATTTCATTTTTCTTCCAACAGATGATGTTGTTGTAAAGGTAGTTTTAGTGGGGGAAGACACACACACTTTGGAACCTGTTGCTAGAGTAAGTGCATTGCATCTGTTTACATCACGTTTAAGTACTCAAAATATTTTGAAATGGTTTAAAAAAGATCCATAATTGTTTGTTCTTTTTAAAAAGAAATGAGTATTTTGTGCAACGTTTTCATCCATTTAAGTTAAATAATAAAATTTTAAAATGTTTGATAGTTAGGTATGTTATACACCAAGTAAATCTACAATCTACATATTAAGTAATGGAAAGTAAAAATATGCTTTTTAAAATATAACATCAGATGATCATGATTTTAAACATTTTTCCATCATCACTAGAGAATTCAAGGGGTATCTGAAGTCTATTGTTCTGAAACTGGCCTTGAACTTGTTAAAGATGCGTGCAAATTTGAGATTTCATTTGTCCTTGCCAACTTTGAAGGTGAACTTTTTTGTAAGCTGCATCGAGCCCAGGTCAGAATTATTGGTCCTCCTATTCTTCACAGATGTGCCAGAGATTCTATGGTATGCCTTCCATTTGGCAAATAATCTCAGTATATTGAATGACATTTACTATTGTTACTGTTCAATCAATATGTTTACATGTTTAAAAACTAACTCTTAAAGCATAACCTTGCGTATTAACAGTTTAACTTTGATTTATTTCCAGCCACTTCCCTTCAATGTCCGTCCACTTTTTAATTTCTCCATGCAAGACCTAGTCATTTGTTTTACTGGTTTCAAAAACAAAGCAAAATTGGTTTGTAGAGTTTTACAATGATTATATCTATATTTGACTGTTATTGATCTTTATTTTCTTAAGAGACTTACAAATTGTTTAGGAATTTGTGTTTCACTGAAACCGTGGTTGCTTAAGTAGTTATAATAAAATACCACTTGATTTTTTATATTAATATACAAATTTCCTCCACATTCCAGATTTGGCTGGTAGACCATGTACATTATATGGGAGGAAGTGTCCGGAAAGATGAGAGCATTAAAATTTCACACATGGTGGCTAATATTACTCATGGTGCCAAGTACAGGGTGAGATCTGATAGTCATTCATAATTAAAATAATGTGACTGGTTGATTTATGGTATCTAAATTTCAAAGTGATAATAATCACTATTTAATTCCTTCCATCACCTCCTTTGCAATATATAATTTCAGTATGCTGTAAATATGGGAAAACCAATCATGAGCGAAGACTGGATAAACCGGTTGTGGTCAGATCGAGATGACATAGACTCGTGTGCTGACCATCCTAAAATGGTAAAAGTATTAGATAATTATTTGTTCTATTATGTTAGATTGTTTCTAAAGACTAGATTTTAACTATTATTAATGAACTTAACTGATCTTGATTGATTAGCTGAGCTTTTATTAGAATAAATGTAAGTAGTCTTGTATAAATCATTGCATCTGGCTGAACCTAACTGGTATTTCATTTTCTTTCACTATTTCAGATCGGCTACAGGATGAAACCATTTTACGAATGTTGTTTGAGTTTTCTGGGCTTTGCAGCAGAAGAACAACGTCACATGGAGGAATTAACCATTGAGAATGGTTTGTAGAATTTCAATATTTTCTAGTTACATTCATAGTCATAAAAAATAACAGTATAACTTAAAACTTTTCTTTAAAAGGTATTAATTATACAATATTTAATGTAAAAATAATTTAAATACCGGATATTATCTGAGTTTATACAGTACATACGTTTCATATTAGTTGTTTGGTAATAAGGAAAAGAAAATTGTAGCTGGCAAATAAACAAGATATTATTCTCACCCAAAGGTGGCACTTTTGCCGAGCCAGGCTCAGCAGATGCAACACATCTTGTTGTTTATGACCTGAATATCAAAGAGATTCCTCAAGAGATTTCATTGCCTTCATTTGTTGTTAGGGGAGAGGTGAGTATCAAGTAGTAAACCATTATTAAACTTAGACTGGTTGTCATGCACATAATCAAACATGGGCAATTTTAAATACATTTCTGTATCTTATCATTTATTTATATGACATTATAGATAATTATGTTGATTATGTCTGCTGTAGTATTACCAATACTTTTTTAAAATTTATTAACAATTGTTGGTCTTGACAATTTGGGTTTAATATAGAATTTATCACAGAGATGTAAAAAAAAAGTATGACATAAATTTTGGATATTATTCGTCCACATAATTTAGTAGGCCTAACTGAAAGTAATTTAATTTCAGTGGTTCTGGGGTTGTATTCAGATGGCAGCATGTGCAGATGAACAAATTTACACTTTTGAGAAGGTATGTAATTTTCATTATTGAAAATTTAAGTTGTTTTTTTTGTTGTTTTTTTACAAGATTTTAATTTATATTTAAGGGGTTTACACAAACTTTACAAACCAGAGTGTGTTATCTTGTAATTTTAGTATTTATAATGAATATTGAAAGTTTGTTGACGAAATTTGTCATTCCTTTAAATCAGTTTAGAAGGTATTTTTTGAAAAAAAGGAAAATAGATCTTCATTGAGCAATTCTTCCATTTCTCTTTTATAGATCTCAACCCCAGCTCGTCACCAAAGCAAGAGTAATATCATGGCCAAAAATCGCAAACGGAAAAGATTACAGGAGCTGGTGGCAGAGACAGAGGGATCACCTTTCATGGCATACAAGCGACGATCTTCCTCTACAGATATCAGTGCCACTTCCATGAGTCCAGATTCATTCTTAGATGTCACATACACACCCGATAAATCTGATACAATACTAGGTAAATCTATAAACCTGAACGGTAGAGAGGCATAGGATATGGAATTTAAAGATAGTGATTCATTTTTCAGCACCTGAAGATCATCATTAAAGAAATATATTTTAAATTGTTCTTTACATTTTTTTTATATAGCTCTCAATAATTTTTATGTTTCTTAAATTATAGTGGAATCTGAAATTATTTTGAATCCCAGAAACTTCTGACATAATTAATATATTTTTATTATACAACTTTTAGCTGAATTGAAACATGACAACAAAGATGAAAATGGTACAAAATTTAGCAAACGTCGGATGGTTGTGATGGAACTCTTGCAGACGGAACAGAATTACGTTGGAATACTTCATACCATTTTACATGTGAGCTTACACTACTTACTAGAAAAATAAAAGTAGATTGCTTTTTCTTTTAAGAAAGGTTTTCCTTTGCTGGCAAAATGTGCATGAAAAATTTGTCTTAAAACATTCAACAAAATCAGGAATGTTGGTTTAATGGATAGTTCAGAATAGTTCCTCAAACTATTAATTTTTTTTTAAATTTCATATATATTTAACTTTAACATGATTATTTTCAGATTTATGTTCAAATATTATAAGCCTTCATATTTATTTCAATCTGATTATCAGCTGGATTTTTAATTCAATAAGTCAAATTTATTACAGTTTAATACAGCTTCAATGAGATGTTTAACGTGCTTTTTAAACTCTTCTTTAATGTTTGCCAGACTTTTAAATCTCAAATTGAGAAGCCAGATCAGTATAATGGTCCCATTCTAGCGCCACAAGACACTAAAATTATCTTTGGCAACATTCCACCTATATACGAGGCCCATGTTAAACTGAGGGACTCCTTGCTGTATCTAGTTGAACACTGGTCAGAGAGTAACAGTGTAGGGGATTGTGTTTTGAAAAGGGTAAGTGATCTAGTTCAGATATAGGTTAATTATCTTGTGCATACTAATTTGAATGTTAATTGAAGTTGTTAAAATCTGACATTTCAAGAAATATGATCACATTTCAAAAACAGGAATGTTTAAAATTACATTTTAAAATTTAGATCTAAATAAATATGATGTAATGTGTATCAACATTTGATTGTTATAAAGTTTAAATGTTCACTTTGGTTAAAGGCTGATGAGTTGATGAAGGCTTATCCTCCCTTTGTGAACTTCTTTGAAAATACTAAAGAAACCATCCAGAAATCAGATCACTCCAATCCTAGATTTCATGCATTCCTCAAGGTGGGCAACAAGTTTATTGAATTTCATGCTTTGCTGAAGTAGTTGTAGCTTTTTATAAAAAAAATCATTCACAGTTTCTATATTCAACACTGTATATTGTATGTCTTCAACTCACAAACACATGTCAATATTTTTGTTGTGTTTAATGAAGTGCATTTGGCTTTACTGTCTATTTCAGCTGTGTCTTAGTAAGCCAGAATGCGGCAGACAGTCATTACAAGAACTCCTCATCCGTCCGGTGCAAAGATTACCCAGTGTTGTTTTATTATTACAAGGTATACCATCAATGTCATATGAAGATAAATCATTGAGATTATTAGAGTATGAGAACCAATAATAATAATAATAATATTTCCTTGGTCCTAGTTTATAATCCCAGATGCAATTTGTTTATGTATTAGAAACTAGTCAATTAAAACAATAAACATTGGATTGGTCAATGTGTTCACTAAATTTCTTCTCCTTTAGATTTGTTGAAAAGAACAGACTCCAACAATCCAGACAAAGCTAAACTTGAGCAAGCAATAGAAAAAGTCAAAAACATAATGACGTAAGCTAAGCTTATTCTTTGTATTACAGCTGCTCCTTCTATAGAGAAGATTAAGCTCTTAATTAAACTGTAAAAACATTTTATATCATTTAGAAGAAATAACTGAATTATAGATTGTTTTAAGGAAGTTCATTTGAATTTAAATTAAAAATAATAGATATCTAAGGACATGTTTTTTATCTGTTTTATGGAAATCAGGCATATCAATGAAGATAAACGAAAAACAGAAAGTCAGGTTGTGATGTTTGACATTGTCAATGACATAGACAGCTGCCCAGTAAGTCTTATCTATAATAAGTCAAAATCTTGCATACATTTTTAAGAATAGAGGCTGCAAATTAGATCACTGTTAACAAAAATCTCCAATAGAGTATTTTTTTTATTTGTCTAATTTTCAAATTAGCATTTTAAAATCAACGCACGAAAGGTCAATTAAAAAAATTTATAAACGCTTCTTTTAATATTTTATTTTTGTGGTTTGGGAGGTTAACTTGTGCATTTCTAACTAAAGCTGATGGTGAATGAACCCAGAGACCATTGAAAGAGTAGATATTCTAAGAGTTAATTGGACTTGAATTATATGCCATAAAAGTTTATTTTGTCTGCTCTGGGACATTCTTTTCTTGGTGGTGCCACTTACATGGTTTATTCCTGAATTCTGGACTCCTAAAGCTGAATATTTTTCCACTCCAGATTTGCAAACTGTGCAATAATATTTCAATGATTATGTTATATTCAAATGTCAATGAGTTCACCTTTCATTATTTTAATTCAGGCCACTCTATTGTCATCGAATCGTCACTTTGTTATGAAAATTGATGTCATGGAGCTCTCAGGGAACCTCTCTTCTCGTGGTGATCCATTGACGCTCTTTGTTTTTTCGGACAATGTAGAGGTCAGTATGGAGTCTTGAGTGCAACAAGCTGTCATAACATCTGGTCCTTACGTTCAATATGGGATTTATGAATTTTAATCACTACATTTTTTTATTTTTTTTTAAATTTTAGGAAATGTTTTATTTGACCTTTATAAAACCTAATAAACATGGTGATAAGACCAATCTGAAGGTAAAGAGCTCTGTCATTATAAAATGATTCTATCATTTCTATAAAAGGTATCTTTTTATCAATATGAAATAAATGTTATTTCTAATTTTAAAAAATTCCAGCGCTTTCCCATGTTCTGTGTAAACCATCTCTAAATCTAATCCACCCGCCCAGATCTGCAAGCGGAGGTTAAAAGTCTTAGGGTCCAGCTCTCGGAGCCCAGCCATCCAGAACCACAAGACACCACAGAAAGCCTACAAACACCTAGACATGATCAGCATGTCATCCATCAAACGTGTCCTTGATGTGGAGGAGACGGAAGGTATTGTATTTCGTTTGAATTTTCCATTTTCTGAAACACCTGGCAATTTTGTTTTGGTGGTGGGGCCGATTTATCATTTTTAAAGGTATGCTGCTGTTTCCCTAGTTATTTTGATAATTTCTCCCTTCAGATTGTCGACTGGCTTTCGGTCTTATTTGTAAAGACAGTGCCCAGACCAAAGAGAAGTTGTACAGTTTTACCCTAGCTATGGACGAAATGTCTAAAGCGGAGGTTCTAACAAGCATCTGTAAAAATCTGGCCATTGTTCTGTGTCGTCCTGATATTGTAAGTATGTCAGCATGCAGTAGTTGATGGTATTGAACTCAATTTTTAAAAATTTAGGGCTGAATTCTATAAAAGTGTTGTCAGTGTAAGTTAATTGAACAATTTTTGTAATAGCCAGGTTGGCTCAATAGATGACATTAACGTTGATATTTCTTTCTGATACGCATCCACATTTCATCTTTTTACAGAAAATGCCAGCTATATTTTTTAAAAATTGTTTTTGTTTGTATGAACGTCAAAGCAACTTTGATTAAACTGGATTTATTTATTTTGTGTGGTACTTGGGTTGTTATTATTTAATGAAAACTCATATACTGAGACAGTTAACATGCAACTGATTTTTTATTTCAGGAAACATTTTTAGCTAAGGTGAATGGAGATGAGTTAAATATTAACACCAAGGATCTTCACAAAGGCAACAAGGCTTCAAAGTAGGTACTTCTTAGCTGAATGTTAGTTGTACTGGAATTGTTTTCTTCAACATAGCTATTCAGAGTGATAGCGCATTGTAATGTAAATAGAAATTCTCTCATGGCCTTTAGTAAAAATCAATTTATTTCAATGAGACCTCATGTAAAAAATAATTTCCCCACATTTGAGATAAGAAATCAGAAAAAAAGATAATTTTAAAGTCAAATTATCTTTATTTCCTGATACGATTCAACTTTGTTTCAAAACCATCGCTACTCTGGTATGGCTAGAACACATTTTTTGTGACAGTATCTCAAATGTGGTAATAATTGTTGGTAATGCTGGTGTATTTCCCTAAAGGTGCCGTATAAAATGTTTACTTGCTGTAATCTGCAGATTTGGTCGGAGAGTCAGCCGTGCCTTCTCCTTCAACAAAACTCCCAACAAGTTGAAGAGGGCCGTGTCCGGCATGGTCCATGGCCTGAGTCCGTTTGTCAAAGACTCACGTCAGCTCAGCACTGTACGGAAACTGGCCAGTACGTTTGACCTGACAGTAAGTACCAGCTTGATGTCATTGATGAATCCAGCATTTATTGGTCTGTGACATTTGAGAAGGTGGTTGGATTGATTTATTGAAGAACTGACCCAACTTTTTACATGTCTTTAGAACTGACCCAACTTTTTACATGTCTTGAGAACTGACCCAACTTTTAACATGTCTTTAGAACTGACCCAACTTTTTACATGTCTTTAGAACTGACCCAACTTTTTACATGTCTTTAGAACTGACCCAACTTTTTTCATGTCTTTAGAACTGACCCAACTTTTTACATGTCTTTAGGACTGACCCAACTTTTAACATGTCTTTAGAACTGACCCAACTTTTTACATGTCTTTATCCAGGAAAGGTTGGACGATGACAGTGACACAATGAGTCTAGGAGGTTATTCACTACAGGTCAGTTTTACTTTTTAAAAGGCAATTATGTTGTTGTTTTCATATATGATACACATTTATGTTAGAGAATAGTTTACGTTGTTATCTCATTATACAATCTTGTTACATCTTTGGAGTTTTCCAGAATTTCTGGCAGGAAATTTTTTTTAAATCACATAACTTGTGATCATTATTTAATGTTGAATCATTGTCTAAATTTAAACGGTAGGGTGTAGGGGTCAAACTAAGTAATGATCTTATGTCTTTAAAGAACGTCCCTAAGAAAATGTTTAAAAAATTTTTTTCTAGAATGAAGATGATTATTTTCACATCCAAGATATGTAAATGTAATAATCTTGTAGCACTATTTCTTATATGTCAAGCGTAAGCTTCAATGTATTTTTTTGTTTATTAATAAACTTATTCTAAAAAAATAAACCTTTTATTTTATTTTTAGGAGGATTGTTCCCCTGGTAGCTCTATTCTAAGTTCTCCGCAGCACTTGGCGCCCCCTAGCCATGTTTTTGCCACACCTAAGTCAGCAGTCAAGTCAGTTAAAACACCATCAAAATGGGCCACCATCGGACCAAGCTCGGCAAGCAAAACTAAATACTTATGATTTTCCTCACAGATTAATGTTGTTATTTTTCATTTGGCATCCCTTAGATCTGAGGGTTTAATTGACAATTTAATGAGACTAAGCTGTGTGGCTGCAAGCATTGGCTGTGTTCACTTTAAATGCATATAGAATATTCTTGGCCTCAACAGTTTCTAGATATATAGAACAATTAAAAGTCTAATGACATTGAAACAATTTTTAAAAAATGTTTATGTATTATTCTTAAAGGATTCTTCCAAGTCTTTATTATTTAAACAAATCTAAATTCAGGAATATTTATTTTATTTTTGTTTAAACCTATCCAAGTTTTGGTCAGGAAATGCTTAGAAGTTTGAGATATAC
Organism: Ampullaceana balthica; assembly: GCA_944989445.1. Classification (NCBI taxonomy): domain Eukaryota; kingdom Metazoa; phylum Mollusca; class Gastropoda; family Lymnaeidae; genus Ampullaceana; species Ampullaceana balthica. The sequence goes on along the minus strand of CALYLW010000266.1, from coordinate 336,047 downwards.
TGTATGTAGCACATAAATGCTTAAGGCAAATGGTACATTTGTTTAAAAATGTATAGCAAAAGCCAAATAATTATGACATATTTTGTAAAAACGTTGTATGATAAATGTTGCAACTCATGGGATTGTCAACATGCTGTTGAAATCATACATTTTCCAAAAAATAATGTATTCACCAATATTTAAGTATTGAATGCCTTTAAGTGAAGTCAGTATTAAATTACTGTCTTAATTGATTTTTCCCATAAGTCATAGGTTTGTGTATGTGGTTGTGTGTAAATGAATCTTTGTAGATCCAGGATTATTTCAGCTAAGCTGGATGAGTCCATTGGATATGGGCATCTGTGTGAAAGATTATGTGTATGCGTAAACTAAGAGATGTTTATTCATACACTTGTTCCTTGAATGAGTGAATGATGACTGAAAGAGTTTTGTCTCAGAGATTGTACAATCATCATACACTTGTTGACTTTACCTGGAATCATATTTACATGACTTGTATCTTAAGAAAAACATTGATCCCAATTGATGATTTCATTTTGTCCATTTCACAGTCCGCCTTTGGGGGAATAATTCCACAAAGAAATTGTTATAATTTATTGCAAACAATCTGAGAAAACAATGATGTTTGCTTCGAGGCACATTTTATTTCCTTGGTTGTAATTTGTATTTGTAAATAATAAACATTGTCTACCACCATTAGTTAAATAGTACATCATACTGGCATTATATCATGGCATGCACATATATTACCTATGTATATTGGTGCTATTTCCTTTTGATGTAGTTCTTTTTAATGTGTTTCTGAAATACATTCCATTTCTCTTGAAAGTCCAATCACTCTGTTGAACCCATTACCTCCCTTCAATTATTCAAGTGGCCGCTAAACCACAACAGATCAATTACGCATTTAATTTTTCACTCTTTAAATGTCAAATTCTGACACCATGCCTTACAGCAAAACAAATTTTGTGCTTATGTGTGTAAAATGTTTTACTATTTATTCCCATCTAATTTATTAACAATGATGCCTGTTTAAGTGTTCCAAATCCTGCATTGATGTCAAGTATCACCTTATTGGTTTCCTACTCCTGCTTAAATACCGAGTAAGAGATCGAGCCGTTACAAAACCATTAAAATAGTAACTTTTTAGAAAATGAAGGCTTGTTGACACTGTTCAGAAAAGTGGTTAGTGATCTTTCATGCCCACAGAGAGCAAGATTGTGCCAAATAGCCAACACTGAGTTTTGTCATGTCCCTAATCTGATACGATGATTTAGTAAAGTGTTCAGTATAACATACATCGCATGGCAGCTTTGCAAGTTAAAGAACTCAGAAATGACTTTGAAACAGAATAAAAACAACCCACTGCTTTTATTACGACTTTAGTGTTGGCACTTAGAACGACCCGTTGCTCTCATAAGACAGGTTGTGCTCTAATACTAAATATGTAAACACTGTATCTTCTATGCATATCAATATCTTTACTCTAGTTAGCATTGTTGTTAATACTATTCTGATTGAATTATGCACTGTTGATTGCAATACATGCTGTTTTCTCACTGATATTTTCATTTTTTTAAAAACAAATCAAAATGCTTAAAAATTCTTAAATGGATTTCATTTTTTATGTATCTTTTAAAATATATTTTATTTAGTTGATCAGTAATTTGAGAAATGGATTAAAAAAATTAATTTCAATTTCAAAGTAACTTTTTATGAACGGTAATGATATTGCTTTTAGCGAGTTTAAAAATCTTTGTTTGAACTGTACAGCTATAGTCTTGTGAAATTTGTTAGATTAAATGTTAGACATGGGCACGTTTGAATTCAGTGACTGTGACAAAACAACACATGTAAATTGTGATTATCTCTGGGGGGCAAGTTTGACCTGTTTAAATAGAGCATTATTTGAAAGAACAATTAAACCTCTGTACTCTGTACTGTAATATTGTATTAAACAATCTGAAGCAGTGTCTTTTTAGTTGATGTGATACTTGTTTGGTTGTGTGGTCAGTGCAGCTTGATGGGGGCTGAGAATGTCAGAGAGTGATTAATTGTGTGGTCAGTGCAGCTTCGTGGGGGCTGAGAATGTCAGAGAATGATTAATAATTGTGCCTTGAGCAACTTAGTCAGACAATTGGTAAACAAAATTAGATCTAAGTGATAAAATAAACAAAAATGCTGTTGCTTAATTATTCCTGCCATGGATGCACAAAGTACAAGTGATGTGAATCGTTATTACCTGAATAGTGGCATGAAGGTTTTTTTTTCTGTTATCTTACATAAAGCTTGTCCTAAATTATTCCCATTGTTCATTACATATTTACACACAATTAAACTTGGTCAGAATTTTTTTTGGATTTCAGGTACCACAATGTAATAGTCAATATCTCTCTCAGATAATATTATTGAAGATGTTGTTCTAGAAATAGCACAGCTCTGTGCTTGTGGAAAAGAAAAGTAATAAAAACTAATGTGTAATGAATATTTCACAAAAATATCAGCTCTGATCCCTATTCAAAAGGACTAATTAAACTTGTGAAACCCTTGGCCATCCTCAGACCTTTTGTGAAGATCTAACAAGTTTAGTCACAAGATTAGTTTTCATTATCATTTTTATTTTAACAGTAAGATCCATGCAAATGTTCAATTCAAGAAACATAGACACAATGAATGTGCAGGTGTTTTGAAAGAAGAACTGGTGTTGGCAACCCAAGAACTGGTGTTGTCAACCCAATTGTCATAATGCAATAAAAAGTATTTCTGGTGTGGGACATAATGTGCCAGTGTTTTGAAAGAAGAACTGGTGTTGGCAACCCAATTGTCATAATGCAATAAAAAGTATTTCTGGTGTGGGACATAATGTGCCAGTGTTTTGAAAGAAGAACTGGTGTTGGCAACCCAATTGTCATAATGCAATAAAAAGTATTTTTGGTGTGGGACATAATCCCCTGCTTGCTGGAAGTGCCACATAATAAGTTTATTCTTTTGTCAACACATTATTTGGATGACAATATTTTGTTCAATAAAGTCTATTTAGAATTGATTCATGCATTCAAAACCCTTAGACTTAAAATATACACAACAAAGTTTTGTCATTGAATCTTAATTAATTGATGAATGGCCATTACATAAATAATTTCTAGACAACTTAAATTTTTTTAAAATTAAATTTTTATTCAATTTATCACATTGTATTTAAATTCAATTAAACTGCAATGAACAAAACATAATGCAAACATTATTCAGAATTCATGATCATAACAACTCATAAGTAGTAATCCCAATCCTTACATTATCAACGTCGATTATGAATAATGAATATATATTTAACATGTTTCAGTTTTTCTAACGTCATGGCCATAGTGCCTCAACAGCTCTAAAGGAAACAAATTTTCTTTAACAGTTGAAGAAATAGTTGGATTTTGTCCAATAAAACAAAATCTCGTGAGCGCTCTCATGTGGCAGTATAAAATATCAAATCAAACATCCAGGGTTGTCAAACTTTGCAAATATTTGAACCAAACACACAGCACTGTCAAGCATATCAATTTCACATTTGTCCAATACAGCAAATCTCATTTGAAGATATCTTATTTGAAAATAACACAAACACACTGGGCGGTAAAGCCCAACAATGACATAAACCAAGCATTAAAAGATGGAATAGTTTTTTTAAAGGAACAAAATAATACATGTACAGTATATCAAAACTTAGTAACTGACTTTCATTGACAGTATCAATGAAAGTAAATGGCTAGATCTGCCAATGAAGTGTTAAGTTGTATCAAAGATAACTTTATGACTCTTACAGCACTAAATGATCAGTAGGTCGCAAGTGAACTTTCCATACTCTTGTATGAAATAATCGTAATACATCAGAAACAGAACATTATAGTTAAAGAGATAAAGGAATTTCAATACATTACAGCATTTCTCCAATGTGTTTCTTCTTGTTACAGATAATCACGTGAAACAGATTTTTTTTACCAAGTAAGGGTTGCCGCTGATCTTTAAGGTGTTTGTATTCCATGGGAAATTTTAGTACTTTGTTTCAACCCAACTATGATCTGTTACATTTTTTAAAGCAAAAAGTATAAAATTAAAATATAAAAAAAGAAGAAGAAATACTAATTAAAAAAGAAATTTGGCACAAATTAAAATTTTTTAAAGAAATGTACTTACCTTGATGCAACTCTTTTCAACACTATTGTTATACAATTCATTTAATTTAGAAAAGCAGTTTTAACAAATGCATATTATACTTTTACTGTTGCATGGATCCATGGATTTTGATTTTGATTTAGAAAAATAGCATGAATTTGAACATTATCAATGCGTTTATGTCTGTTCTACTTTTAAATAATAATAAGTTCGTGTTTTGCTTTACGCTTTTTAATCATATCACAACTTTGGGGACATTTAATCACATAACTGTTACATTAACTGTAAGTATTGGGGACATTTAATCATAAAGCTGTTACAGTAACAACTATTAAGTATTGGGGACATTTATTGAAGAGTTTCAAGTACAATGTTGGAATGACAAAATTAGCTTAAAACCCTACATTAACCCAATAGGCCAGGTGACAGTCTTAATCAGTGCTGACAATTAATGCAGATCTGGTATTGGTCATGTGTAGAACTTAGGGCATCTTTTAGCATCATAAAGAGTTTGCCAAGACAAACAGAGACTTATTGTGTCTGCACCTGTAATTTGATCCCAGCAATCTATTTTAAACATAATCATTATGTGCTGCCAATCACTCATCACTAATATGTGGTGTGTCCAACCATTATGCCAGTTTACTTATAAAGCACCTTGAAAATGAACAATAAAAGAATGAAAGCTGGTCTCCTGCATTTACTCTTAAAAATACAAATATTTTAAAACAATAAGTAATGACATAATTTTCAAGTAGGAAGTAAGTTTGGAGGGACACTGCGTCAAGTTTAAAAGTGCCCCGTCTGGAAAATGTATCATAATAAAATTATAATCAATTATTCATAATGTGGAATTGTTACTTAGAATTAAGTTCCATTGGGAGATTTATTTCCACTGGTTAAACCCATTTAGTCGTATCGTTGATTTCCAAATAATATTATCCACTCATATGGACTTGGCAATGAAAGTTTTGACATCACATGAACTCTTTCTCCAGGTCAACTGTAGTCATTTTCAAAGTTTGTTTTTAAAGACAATTTACAGGTTACATTTTTTGGTATAAAACAAAAATATGGCATACAGTATTTTACCTTTGAAGCTTAAGGAGCTCGTTTACCTTGGAGAGCTATCACTATATGCTGATAGGTTTTCTCTTGAAGATAATACATGTTAACAAAGGAGTAACAATAACAGCAGCTACCTATACGTGACTGAATTTACAAACCAATGTGATATAACCAGCAACAGCAGCACAATATTTGATGTCACGTGTCTGGAAGCTGATGATTCATCTGTGGTCATTTCTTCGTAATCAGCCGTTAGAGAGGGGTCATTGCGCAGTTTTGACTGGACCCACTCTTCTATCACTTCTTCGAGTATATCCAGGGGCACATAACCGATCTTGAGGATTTGATGGTGGAACTCTTTGACATCAAACATGGAGGCTATAAGGAAATACATTTTTTGATAATATTATAACTTTTGATTGGCTGATTCCATACTTGTCAAAAAATGTATAATAATACTAATTTGATAATTTATATAGGGCAGTATCCCAGCAAGCAGCTGGGCTCACAGGGCTTCATAAAAAATAGTAAACATGTATATTTATACATGAATTCAATGTAAAAGATTAATATCCAAACGATAAAAAAAACGAAACAAATAATATAAATACCATTTATACAATCTTGAGGATACATAACAAAAAGGAGGGGGGAAGGGAGTGAGGGGGAAGTTTCAGTAACTGAATGTTCAATCAAAATGAATTAATCTTTGAAGGGCAGGGATTAATTTATATTTATTGTACATATAAACCTTCCCTGAAGATGTGAACATTTTCACTATGAATATCTATCTCCATTTTGAAACAAGGAAATGAATCTGCTAATGGTTATATTGCACGCCAACAACACATTAATGCAACAAAACAAAATGATTTTTGGGAGGGTTGTATATAGATTTTAAAACTACCACCAAATGCCTAACCAGCAAACATGACAATTGGGATTAAACTTGATAAAGACTCACCTAATGCCTTTTCTGCCTTTTGTCTCATGTTTTTTAGTTTGATTTCCCCAACTTTGTATGCACATGCTTGACCTGGAGCTGTGATGTAACGGTCAACCTCTGCCGCTATTTGGCTCAAAGGGAAGTCACTGTAGCCATTAAGGAAATCAATGGCCCTCTCCCTGGACCAACTATTTGTGAGACAGATTCATTTCTTGAGTTAGTATGTTAATTTATCAAACTTGCTCTAGAAAATAATCTAAAATTCATTAATCCAGTAATTACAAGTGATTAGCATTTGATGATACATGTACATTGTATTTAAAATAACTTAAACTGAAAACTCTCTCGTTCACTCTGTTAGAGTGTTAGATGTCAAAGATTTTTTTAGTATACTGCATACAAACACATTGTCTTATAATTTTATTCTCATTTAAATTGATAAAATTGTGACACATTAAACAAATGGAACTGTAGGGATTCTTTCTTTGACCCATGGAAACATAGATGTGTATATATGGCATTTGTCCTCAGTCTGACTTACCCAAATGGTTGACCCATGGAAACATAGATGTGTATATATGGCATTTGTCCTCAGTCTGACTTACCCAAATGCATGGATCCCTGTATCAACAACAAGTCTGCAAGCTCGGAATATTTCAGAGACATAGCGCCCAAATCTTGAGAATGACATTTTTTAGAAATTTAAATGAAAATGTCATGCATGTCTTCAAAATTCAAACTGATTCTCAATATATTCTGTTAAACTAATTTAACTTTGGTAAAAATTATATTTTGTCTTTTACAATTGAGTAAATAACTCTTGGAGTGGCATCTTAATTAGTTCAATAACTTTGACATAATATAGAAAAATTGTACGCATGACTTACAGTTCATAAGGATCCTGGTACAGGCCAAGCTCATGGCCCAAGTATTCTGAATACAGGGCCCAGCCCTCAGAATAAGCGCTGTATACTGGGAAATGGAAAGGAACGCTGTACAGCCGTCCATTCATGGGCTGGGCTCGATACATCGGGATGTCAAAGTGTTGAGAGTAGAGGTCTTGAAAGTGGTGACCGGGGTAAGCTTCGTGCAGGGTCAAGGGCATCATAGTGAAAGTTGATCTGTTGTAAGACACATATTAAGGATGAAAAGGGATTTTAAGAATATTTACATGAGAAAACACTTTTGTGTTCTCTGACACATACCCTCATGAGCACCATAAAAGATCTCTTGAAAACATTCTCTTGCCTCAAAAATAAAATAATAAAAGATGATATAATGATTTGATTTTTTTTTCATTACGGCGACAGGTAAAATAAATAAAATAGGCAAAAGTGTTGAGTTACAGATGAACAAAATAATTCACAGACATAGGCTATGTCTGTGAAGGGAACTAAATAATGCTGCAATTTCTACTTCGGTAGGAAACATGATGCGCTCCTTAGTCAAAATATAAGGGAATATTATAACAATAATTTCTTCAAAATAATGAAAATATAAGGGAATATTATAACAATAACTTCTTCAAAATAATGAAAATATAAGGCATTACAAGGGAATATTATAACAATAACTTCTTCAAAATTATGAAAATATATTTTTTAAGCAATTGAGAAATAAGCTATCTAGACTCTAAGTTTCAGAATGATAACTGTAGAACTTTACAATAAACGTACAAACATTTCACACACCCCCCTCTCATACACTCCATTATGCAAAAATCTCCATTATCAGCCACCCCTCCACCCTATGCTATATTTAGTTGTTTTGTTAGATTTCCTTAAAACAGGATTTCTTACGTCCCTATAGAATTCTTGCTGAGTGAAGAAATCAGATAGCTGACTTGATACCATAAAATAGCAACAAAATTAAAAACAGAATCTCTTTATTTTAAACGCTAGTGGATAAGCTTATTAAGCAGCAGTCACACCAAAACTCAAAGAATTATTTCTTATGTTAGTTAGTGGGTTAAATTTGAAGTCCCTGGTTATGGTAATACACCGAAAATTGTGTAGGAAACTATTTTAGTGAAGAAAAACTGTATCTTTTAAGCTCATAACTAAATTATCATTTGTAAATTCAAGTTCTAAATATCGATGTTGTTCTGTCTCAAAGATTATTTTTTCAACTTTTTTTCCTTTTTGGGGTTTGAAGTAGTTATTAGATAAGCGTAGGACGCAATAATCTTCTGTATAGAAGGAGCGTCTGTAACAGATACGATTTGTTACCTTTTCTCAGGTTCTTTAAGATTGACATAAAATCTCCCTGAACCATAAGAGCCCCAGGGTCCATCGCGCTCAACTGAAATAACACTGGGAGAAAACAAAAAGCCAATAAATTATGGTACAACCTTATTTAAGATATATCTATTTTGAAAGTATTAAAACTGACCAAGGCAATGGTCATAGGTTTTTAAAAAATTAATGAACCTAACTAAATTATCATAATTACAATTTATTGTGCTCCATTTAAGCTGGTTTTAACGGTACTTTCTATTCAGCTATAATTCATCCAATAGAAATAAATGACTCACGTGATAGGGGCAATAGACACATTATAAAATAAGGTATCCAGCTTGGGAATGATCTGCTTGTCAAGCATAGATCTGTAGTTTTGGAGAATCTGATCCTAGAACAGGGAGACAATTTATGATGAGTTAGTCACAATAAAAGTAATTAAAACTGAATTGCCGTTCTTTACCGTACGTTTTATTCATATAAGACCAATTTCATTTTAAAAAATGTTAGTTGAACAAATACCCGCAGATTTAAGATGGATGTCTGTATGAAATATTACTTAAGTGAATAAGTGAATTATACTGTTGAAACAAATTATTCATTTTAAGTAACTTATTCTTGGTGAATAAGGCACAAATTTAATTGTTGCTGGGATAATCCAATATGACAGGCTCAACAAATGGCCCTGGTCCAGCTACAGTACGTCATAGACAGAGTAAGTATGTGGGTTTAGTTTCATTTCATTGACAACTGACGTATCATGGCAACTGACGTGTCACGGCAACTGACGTGTCACGGCAACTGACGTGTCACGGCAACTGACGTGTCGCGGCAACTGACGTGTCACGGCAACTGACGTATCACGGCAAACTTGGCCCCTGACAATCAGGCCAGAGGCGTAACTGGGTTTTTGACGCCCGTGCCTAATTTATTTTTGGCGCCCTTTATTTAAATACAAATTTAAAAAGTATAGATTTAGCGGCGCCCTTTTGAAATGGCGCAGGCCGCGCACCTTGGCAATTGCCCCAATGCCAAGCCGTTGTTACGCCACTGAATCAGGCCCGCTGATATTTTGGCTCCCGCACGTTGACTCCCACAATTAATTCCCAACAATTTTACCTCATCTATTGGGCCCCCGGCCCCCGTCACTATGGCCTCTGACCCACATTTATTAGATTCCCGAATTAAATTTAAGTTTCGGGTCATTAGGGCCACAGACAGTCGAACCATCTATTCTATACACTTAATGTGTGTGTGTGTTAAGGTGGGTGTACAAATATATTGTATACTCTGAGCGCTTCCTTACAAATTCACAAGTTTATGTTTTGCATTGTCGCAATTGGGGTATATATATATATTATATATATATATATATGTATGTGTGTAGCAAGCAGTGTGGTGAACTATATGTAAATTATTTATGGAGCGGATATTATGAGTTCAATTCAACACGGCAGTTTAATAGACGACTTATCGGGTACTGTGTTGTCAGGCTGCTCGAGTGGCACTTTGATCTCATGGCACTTTGATCTCATGACACTTTGATCTCATGACACTTTGATCTCATGGCACTTTGATCTCATGGCACTTTGACCTCATGGCACTTTGATCTCATGACACTTTGATCTCATGGCACTTTGATTTCATGGTACTTTGATCTCATGACACTTTGATCTCATGACACTTTTATCTAATGGCACTTTGATCTCATGACACTTTGATCTCATGACACTTTGATCTCAGGACACTTTGATCTCATGGCACTTTGATCTCATGGCACTTTGACCTCATGGCACTTTGATCTCATGGCACTTTGATCTCATGACACTTTGATCTCATGACACTTTGATCTCATGGCACTTTGATCTCATGACACTTTGATCTCATGGCACTTTGACCTCATGGTACTTTGATCTCATGACACTTTGATCTCATGGCACTTTGATCTCATGGCACTTTGATCTCATGGCACTTTGACCTCATGGCACTTTGATCTCATGGCACTTTGATCTCATGGCACTTTGATCTCATGGCACTTTGATCTCATGACACTTTGATCTCATGACACTTTGATCTCATGGCACTTTGATCTCATGGCACTTTGATCTCATGGCACTTTGATCTCATGACACTTTGATATCATGGTACTTTGATATCATGGCACTTTGACCTCATGGCACTTTGATCTCATGGCACTTTGATCTCATGGCACTTTGATATCATGGCACTTTGATATCATGGCACTTTGATCTCATGGCACTTTGATATCATGGCACTTTGATCTCATGGCACTTTGATCTCATGGCACTTTGATCTCATGGCACTTTGAGCTCATGGCACTTTGATATCATGACACTTTGATCTCATGGCACTTTGATCTCATGGCACTTTGATCTCATGGCACTTTGATCTCATGGCACTTTGATCTCATGGCACTTTGACCTCATGGCACTTTGACCTCATGTTACTCTTTTCAGGTGCATTCTATTCTGCTGACATCCGCTTTGTATGTCATATAAGTTCTATTTCGCAATGTTCATAACCGGACTCTGTCCAATTAGTAATTCGTATATTGAATGTGACCCTTCGTGACCCTGGTGCGATCGGCACCTAAAAAACGTCACTTGTCCCCACTACCTGTCGTACCCTATCCACTTGTCACGTGACCTACCTTTGAATGGTTGTAAAATTTTGGAATCGTTTCAATGTGTTTGAAGAAATTCTTGAGGTCTCCATGAAACCCGACGCTCCTCATCACCTGCAGGTAGACAGACGATTGAACACTCGGCCAGACATACAATGCAAGAGTTAACTCTCTACCCTCACACACACACACACCACCCCCACCCCAGAACACTCGGCCAGACATACAATGCAAGAGTTAACTCTCTACCCTCACACACACACACACACCACCCCCACCCCAGAACACTCGGCCAGACATACAATGCAAGAGTTAACTCTCTACCCTCACACACACACACACACCACCCCCACCCCAGAACACTCGGCCAGACATACAATGCAAGAGTTAACTCTCTACCCTCACACACACACACACCACCCCCACCCCAGAACACTCGGCCAGACATACAATGCAAGAGTTAACTCTCTACCCTCACACACACACACACACCACCCCCACCCCAGAACACTCGGCCAGACATACAATGCAAGAGTTAACTCTCTACCCTCACACACACACACACACCACCCCCACCCCAGAACACTCGGCCAGACATACAATGCAAGAGTTAACTCTCTACCCTCACACACACACACCACCCCACCCCCACCCCATTTTTTAAAACAAAAATTTTGTTCAATTACTTCCTGAAATTTGTTCAATTCTTACTTTCCACGTTCAATGTAAAAAAATAATATAAATAACAACAATGAATGACCTTGACCTTCCTCATCTCCTGCCACTGACCTCTTGTATCAATTTCTCGATCCTATTGACCTCGCTGACTCCCAGGCTGAAGACCTCCTCCGCCCTAGCGTCGTACCCCAGGTACCACTTGAGACACGCCTCATAGTACTGCTTGCCGTGGGAGAGTGAGTGCACCCCAGGCTGCTCTCTGGTGGCGTCAAAATAGTCCTGATATTTGAATAGGGAAAATGTGTAGTGATTGTTTCATCGGTAATAGTCCTGATATTTGAATAGGGAAAATGTGGAGTGATTGATACATCGCTAATAGTACTATAGTCCTGATATTTGAATAGGGAGAATGTGGAATGATTGGTACATCGCTAATAGTCCTGATATTTGAATAGGGAAAATGTGGAATGATTGGTACATCGCTAATAGTCCTGATATTTAAATAGGGAGAATGTGGAATGATTGGTACATCGCTAATAGTCCTGATATAGGGAGAATGTGGAATGATTGTTACAAAGCGAATATTTCATTCGTTTTAGATTTCATGGTACGAAATTAAAATGTTTATTTGTTAAGACCTTTTAATAATACAAAGAACTGAAATTACGAAACAAATTTATGGAAATGATGATGTGCACCCAATCTCAAAAATTTAAGTGGGGATGGGGGGAATCGTGACAAAATCATATTATTTTTTAATCATTACACATTTTGTAAGGATTAAATTTCCTTGATAAAACATCTCCTTATTTTCTCTTTGCCCATCTCTAGCCCATTTGTATCTTTGATATAAGCAGTAACTGTTTTAATTCAATGTGAGCATTCATAAACTGATTCTATACACCACAGGGGATAAGTACCGTAAGAAAGTTATGGGACTTTGCTGAAAGTACAAATAGAAATATCGAGTTCGCAGACGTTAGGAAATGAAGATTGTGGATTTAAAGACTTTTATGAAGTTTCCCTGGAAACATAATTCCCCAGTAGGCTGCCTAAAGTCATGGCTTCTGTCTGGTGTGCTGGCCAGATTGAAATGTTTCGTGGCCGGCAGACAGAGCTCTCTTGACTTCTGCTGCCGGGGGAAAAAAAGGTATTGGTTGCCTCCCCTTGGCTAATTCTCCTCGCAGAGCCAACAAACAATTTGGCGTTCGTCTTTTTGATTTCCCACAGGACACACAACTTTACATTTTCTTTCGCTCGATTAAAAATAAAATTTAAAAAAATATATAAATAAATAAAATTCTTAGATTTATTTAAACGTGACAAACTAGCAACGATAAATATACATTGTGGCCTGTTTTTAAGTGTGAAGGTAGCTGTCCAATTTCTTCATCAGAGCAGATTATGAAAATATTCGATCTGGTATTAGTATTTGAATATATGGGTTTAATGGCTTGTTATGACTGAATTCTTGGAACTTAAACTCCCCAAAAAGTTAACGCATTGCCACGTAAGGATGATTTGACTATCGAATAAAACGAAACAAACCAACATACAAGCCTGCTAGTTAGAATTTTTAAATAATAATCATAATTATTATTATGCTATATATTTAGATGCTCGGCTTAGGGGAGGGGGGGTACGAAAGTGTAACAGATTGTGACAGGGGGGAGGGGGTCCAGCCATATGTGACGTCACGGTGTTTTATATTATTGTTAAATTATTTTGCTAATAAAAATATTTTTTTTGTTCGAAAGTGTGACGTACTTTAGGGGGGGGGGTTCCTAGATTTGTGACAGGGGGGAGGGGGGAGTTAAAAATTTTCAAAAATAGCATGACGCACTTTATGGACGGCCCCTTATAGGGAAGCTTTAATTTCATTGACTTTAAATTAAATCATCAATAAATGAATGGGTGTGAATAATTGTTCTTACTTCAATAAACGGCTGTATAAAATTGTTTTGTGTTCCTCTGCTTGATATGTTCCTAAAATTCACATGTAAACAATTTCATGCAATCAATGTATCGCTACACTTTACCTCTGTATACGGCGTTATATGACATTTTAAATGGCGTTACATGACCACGAATATTGCTTACTAGGGGCAAGTACCCGACATTTCCCGGGATTAACACAACAGCAACAAAAACAAAACAACAACAAAAAACAACAAAACAACAACAAACAACAAAAACAACAACAACAAAACAACAACAAAACAACAACAACAGCAGCAACAACAACATGAAGGACATTGTCGTCGCAGGGCAAGGGATGTGGACAACAACAACAACAGCAAAAACAACACAAAAGCAACAACAGCAACAACAACAGCAACAACAACAACAACAACAACAACAACAACAAACAACAACAACAAACAACAACAACTACAACAACAGCAACAACAACAGCAAAGCAACAACAACAAAACAATTATTTTATGGCGATAATCGCCTTCTTGTTAATCTCGACACCAAAATGTTTATTATTTTGCGTCATTATTTTACGTCTTAATTTTCAATAATTTTTATTTTATATAGCTCATATAAGGAAAAACTACATTTTGGGCCCCCGGGCCCCAGTATCTTATATATATGGAACGAAACCTGTTTAATAACATTTCCGGTATAATTGTGTGTACGTGTACCAAATTTCACGTTATTTGGTTTCTGGATCTTGAGTTAATAGGGAACATCCAGATGGACAGACAGACAACAAATGCGTCTTATATGTATAGAGATAATTACATTTTTATATGACTAGAAATGATTTAAATATACGGTATGAAATACACCAACATAGTATAGGGCTAGACATGGAATCTATACACAAAAGGCCTTACATGGCATATCACATGAAATACACCAACATAGTATAGGGCTAGACATGGAATCTATACACAAAAGGCCTGACATGGCATATAACATGAAATACACCAACATAGTATAGGGCTAGACATGGAATCTATACACAAAAGGCCTTACATGGCATATCACATGAAATACACCAACATAGTATAGGGCTAGACATGGAATCTATACACAAAAGGCCTGACATGGCATATAACATGAAATACACCAACATAGTATAGGGCTAGACATGGAATCTATACACAAAAGGCCTTACATGGCATATAACATGAAATACACCAACATAGTATAGGGCTAGACATGGAATCTATACACAAAAGGCCTTACATGACATAGGTAAATGCATAAAATAAAAACAGGGTATTAGTAGGCCTGACAGGACGTAACACAACAGCGAACGTTTCGGCAAAGAGCCTTCTTCAACGGACAAATAGTACACAAATGAAAGGAATAAAACGAAATAATAGAGAAAAAAAACATTTAGCTGCGGTGAAATCCAAGTAGTCCAGTAGAGATAAAGCAAGGAGAGAAAAGTAAGAGCTTAAATAGGAAAGGAGAGGGTGGGTGTGGCCAATCAATCAGCTTGTCAGTGCGAACACAACGTTGACTTACATGACATATCACATGTAATACACCAACATAATATAGGGCTAGACATGGAATCTATACACAAAAGGCCTTACATGGCATATCACATTAAATACAAGTTATACCTGAGCAAGCTCCATGAAAAGTTTTCTTGAAACACAAATCTTTTAGTCTATCCCAAAAATCCCTGTCCCATTATTAAGACAAATGCGCCGAACTTTTCATGTACATTTTGATACACATGTTGGGCGGAGCGACACAAAATAACGACAGGAAATGACGGGCGCATTTAGGGAGTGGAACTCATTTAAGGACCCCCCCCCAATTTTGTACACGCCCATATTGGATGTAGTAGGATCTTAAAGTTTATATTTTTTCTTCTTTCTTTTTTGACTTTAGTATGTCTGAATTAATTAGTTTTGACTTTAGTATGTCTGAATTAATTAGTTTTGACTTTAGTATGTCTGAATTAATTAGTTTTGACTTTAGTATGTCTGAATTAATTAGTTTTGACTTTAGTATGTCTGAATTAATTAGTTTTGACTTTAGTATGTCTGAATTAATTAGTTTTGACTTTAGTATGTCTGAATTAATTAGTTTTGACTTTAGTATGTCTGAATTAATTAGTTTTGACTTTAGTATGTCTGAATTAATTAGTTTTGACTTTAGTATGTCTGAATTAATTAGTTTTGACTTTAGTATGTCTGAATTAATTAGTTTTGACTTTAGTATGTCTGAATTAATTAGTTTTGACTTTAGTATGTCTGAATTAATTAGTTTTGACTTTAGTATGTCTGAATTAATTAGTTTTGACTTTAGTATGTCTGAATTAATTAGTTTTGACTTTAGTATGTCTGAATTAATTAGTTTTGACTTTAGTATGTCTGAATTAATTAGTTTTGACTTTGGTATGTCTGAATTAATTAGTTTTGACTTTGGTACAACAGGTACAAAAGTTAGGTTATTTGCTGATGATTGTATAATCTATAGAACAATTAAATCAGAACAAGACAGCAAAATTTTACAAAAAGACATAGATGAATTGATAAAATGGGAAACTAACTGGAGTATGTCTTTCCACCCAGAAAAGTGTCAACTGTTAAGAGTAACAAAGAAAAAGAAACAAATAAATTCAAAATATTACATTCATGGAAAAGAACTGACCCAAACTAAAGATGCAAAATACTTAGGAGTCTTAATAAATGAGAAACTATCATGGAATCCCCATGTCAATGAAGTTATTAAAAAATCAAACAAAACCTTAGGCTTTATAAAAAGAAACTTTAACAAATGTAATAGAGATATAAAACTAAAATGCTACCTCACTTTGGTGAGACCTGTACTAGAATATGCATCTTCTGTATGGGACCCATCCACCAAAGAAAACATTGATAAACTAGAACAAATTCAAAAAAGAGCTGCCAGATTCATTACTGGAGAATATTCGAAACTGACAAGAATAACACCATTAGTTAAATCATTAAACCTTGAAACACTAGAGGATAGAAGAACCAAGAGCAAAGTAGTAATCATACATAAAGCAATTAATTCTAATTTAGAAATACAACACAAAGATAACTTAATACAACCCTCAGATAGACATAAGGATAAAAACACCTTTCTTATTCCTATTTAAATATCAGGACTATTAGCGATGTACCAATCATTCCACATTCTCCCATATTCAAATATCAGGACTATTAGTACTATTAGCGATGTATCAATCACTCCACATTTTCCCTATGCAAGAACAAACACATACAAGTTTTCCTTCTTCCCGTCCGGAATTCGGGCGTGGAATGGGTTGCCTGAAGAATCCAGGAAAACCAACACTTTATCAGCATTTAAATCTCTAATAAAAATGCAGGACTAAACACAAACCATAGATAAGCGTAGGACGCAATAATCTTCTGAATAGAAGGAGCGTCTGTAAACAGATAAGATAAGATAAGATAAGGTATGTCTGAATTAATTAGTTTTGACTTTGGTATGTCTGAATTAATTAGTTTTGACTTTAGTATGTCTGAATTAATTAGTTTTGACTTTAGTATGTCTGAATTAATTAGTTTTGACTTTAGTATGTCTGAATTAATTAGTTTTGACTTTAGTATGTCGAATTAATTAGTTTTGACTTTAGTATGTCTGAATTAATTAGTTTTGACTTTAGTATGTCTGAATTAATTAGTTTTGACTTTAGTATGTCTGAATTAATTAGTTTTGACTTTAGTATGTCTGAATTAATTAGTTTTGACTTTAGTATGTCTGAATTAATTAGTTTTGACTTTAGTATGTCTGAATTAATTAGTTTTGACTTTAGTATGTCTGAATTAATTAGTTTTGACTTTAGTATGTCTGAATTAATTAGTTTTGACTTTAGTATGTCTGAATTAATTAGTTTTGACTTTAGTATGTCTGAATTAATTAGTTTTGACTTTAGTATGTCTGAATTAATTAGTTTTGACTTTAGTATGTCTGAATTAATTAGTTTTGACTTTAGTATGTCTGAATTAATTAGTTTTGACTTTAGTATGTCTGAATTAATTAGTTTTGACTTTAGTATGTCTGAATTAATTAGTTTTGACTTTAGTATGTCTGAAATTAATGAGTTTTGACTTTAGCATGTCTGAAATAATGAGTTTTGACTTTAGCATGTCTGAAATAATGAGTTTTGACTTTAGCATGTCTGAAATAAATAATGAGTTTTTAGGACAAATGTCTTAAATCTCAATAATTGTTGACTCCTTTTAGCGACTCATTGCAGATAGGAACTCCACACAACTATCAGAGCACAACTTTTGTGTAAGTTGCTATGCACAGTTCACAAACTCACGCTGCATTCAGGTCGTGGCAAGTCATTATCGTAGATTTTAGAGCATTCTGATTGTACCGGTTATGAGTATGACCACAAAAATAGCTAGCTTTGATTTGTGGGGGGGGTGGGGGTGGGGGCTAGAAGGAGGTGCAGTTATTTGTGGGGGGGGGTGGAAGGAGGTGCAGTTATTTGTGTGGGGTGGGGGTGGAAGAAGGTGCAGTTTGAAAATGTGACTTGTTTTGTTGTCTGCTTATTTGTTGTTATTATTTATTTGGTTCCCCGTTGCTCCTGAGACTTTAACTCCCAGTGGTTCATCCGGGTGGGATGAGGATTGAACGAGAACGTTTTAATTTATTGATCACTGACGTCACTCCGTGGACTAACAATTAAATCATTACAACATCAGTGCTTTTATCTTTTTTTCGTTAACGTTTTATAAAAATATTTATAAAAAAAACCTAAGCTCCCTAAAGGTATGGCGGGGGGGGGGTGTTTCTGGATGACCTCTTCCCCCCCCCCATTTACCTCCGCTCCTGCACTCTCACCTTGTCCATGAACTGCTTGAGTCTGTTGAGGGCTTGGCTCACATATGGCATCAGGCTCCTCGCCTTTTCCCACATCTGCAACCTGGACATCAGAGGAAACCAAAGGTTGATAAAAAAAGGTTGGGGGGGGGGCAAACGTACGTATTTCAACCGTCTCGTACATTTATCTCTTTTCTAATACAACGGCCAGAAATTACACCAGCACATATAGCCACTAGCTCACTTACACCAACACGTATAGCCACTAGCCCACTTACACCTGCACATATAGCCACTAGCCCACTTACACCAGCAGATATAGCCACTAGCCCACTTACACAAGCACATATAGCCACTAGCCCACTTACACCAGCAGATATAGCCACTAGCCCACTTACACCAGCAGATATAGCCACTAGCCCACTTACACCAGCACATATAGCCACTAGCCCACTTACACAAGCACATATAGCCACTAGCCCACTTACACCAGCACATATAGCCACTAGACCACTTACACCAGCACATATAGCCACTAGCCCTCTTACACCTGCACGTATAGCCACTAGCCCACTTACACCAACAGATATAGCCACTAGACCACTTACACAAGCACATATAGCCACTACCCCCACTTACACAAGCACATATAGCCACTAGCCCACTTACACAAGCACATATAGCCACTAGCCCACTCACACCAGCAGATATAGCCACTGGCCCACTTACACAAGCACATATAGCCACTAGCCCACTAACACCAACACATATAGCCACTAGCCCACTAACCCCAACACATATAGCCACTAGCTCACTTACACCAGCACATATAGCCACTAGCCCACTAACACCAACACATATAGCCACTAGCCCACTAACACCAAAAATATAGCCACTAGCTACTTACACCAAAAAATATAGCCACTAGCCCACTTACACCAGCAGATATAGCCACTAGCCCACTTACACCAGCAGATATAGCCACTAGCTCACTTACACCAGCATATATAGCCACTAGCCCACTTACACCAACACATATAGCCACTAGCTCACTTACACCAGCAGATATAGCCACTAGCTCACTTACACCACAAAATATAGCCACTAGCCCACTTACACCAACATATATAGCCACTAGCCCACTTACACCAGCACATATAGCCACTAGCCCACTAACACCAACAGATATAGCCACAAGCTCACTTTCACCAGCACATATAGCCACTAGCCCACTTACACCAAAAAATAAAGCCGCTAGCCCACTTACACCAACAGATATAGCCACTAGCTCACTTACACCAGCACATATAGCCACTAGCCCACTTACACCAACAATATAGCCACTAGCCCACTTAAACCAACACATATAGCCACTAGCCCACTTACACCAACACATATAGCCACTAGCCCACTTACATCATCACATATAGCCACTAGCCCACTTACACAAGCACATATAGCCACTAGCCCACTTACACCAACACATATAGCCACTAACCCACTTACACCAACACATATAGCCACTAGCCCACTTACACCAGCAGATATAGCCACTAGCCCACTTATACCAACACATATAGCCACTAACCCACTTACACCAGCAGATATAGCCACTAGCTACTTACACCAACACATATAGCCACTAGCCCACTTACACCAACACATATAGCCACTAGCCCACTTACACAAGCACATATAGCCACTAGCCCACTTACACCAACACATATAGCCACTAACCCACTTACACCAACACATATAGCCACTAGCCCACTTACACCAGCAGATATAGCCACTAGCCCACTTATACCAACACATATAGCCACTAACCCACTTACACCAGCAGATATAGCCACTAGCTACTTACACCAACACATATAGCCACTAGCCCACTTACACCAACACATATAGCCACTAGCCCACTTACACCAACACATATAGCCACTAGCGCACTTACACCAGCACATATAGCCACTAACCAACTTAGTCGAGGACATATGGCCGTTAACCCATTCTTTCATCATTAAATGTGCTTACTTTGTGAGAGATGAGAACCCTTGCTTGGTCAGTGCGTGTTGGAAAGGCACCAGGAAGAACATGTCAACGTCCAGATCCTTGAGCATGGATGGTACACGACTCTGGGAAATATAACATTCTCTGCCAAGTCATTCTCTTTTATTAGGGCATGTTGGTCATTATCTTTAACTTGGACATGTATCATGTAGAATATGACTGCGATCAAGTTTTTAAATAACATACAAGATACACTAACGAATTGTGAGATCAAAATTAGCCGAAACGTTTCATTGTGAATTAGTGAATTAATAAAACTCTAATTTATTGTGTGTGTGCATCTTCTATATTCCTTAAAAAGGAAATATTTATCATAATTATTGACTAGAAATATCAGTCAGCTCTTTCAGTTGGAAATAACTTGGTCCTTATCTTTATCTATGACATATTGGTCACTAAATTTAACTAAAATAAAGTAGTCATCTGTTAGAACATTCTCGTATCCATCATAAGAATAAATGTTATTATTTATTGTTATCTGTAAATAGATCAATAAATCTTTCTCTGTAGCAGAATTTGATTTTCTTTAAGTAGAAAACATTATTATTAACTTTGGGATGAAGTGGTCAAATCATTGAATCTATACGTGACACCAGGACAAACTTACCACGGAGACCAAGTGACTTGACCTCTTGAGTTTGATGGCTCGCTTCATTAGAGCTATCTGATCATTGATCTGTTGGTCAAGGGAGGACAAATGTGTTACTGTTATATTACGGTAGTCAACGGCGGTGTGTGTGATTGGTGTGTCATTGAGTGATTGGTGTGTAATCGAGTGATTGGTATGTCATTGAGAGAATGGTGTGTCATTGAGTGAATGGTGTGTCATTGAGTGATTGCTGTGTCATTGAGTGATTGGTGTGACATTGAGTGATTGGTGTGCATTGAGTGATTGGTGTGACATTGAGTGATTGGTGTGACATTGAGTGATTGGTGTGACATTGAGTGATTGGTGTGTCATTGAGTGATTGGTGTGTCATTGAGTGATTGGTGTGTCATTGAGTGAATGGTGTTTACATTGAGTGATTGGTGTGTCATTGAGTGATTGGTGTGTCATGGGTAATTGGTGTGTCATTGAGTGATTGGTGTGTCATTGAGTGATTGGTGTGTCATTGAGTGATTGGTGTGTCATTGAGTGATGGTATGTCATTGAGTTATTGGTGTGTCATTGAGTGAATGGTGTGTCATTGAGTGAATGGTGTGTCATTGAGTGATTGGTGTCTCATTGAGTGAATGGTATGTCATTGAGTTATTGGTGTGTCATTGAGTGAATGGTGTGTCATTGAGTGAATGGTGTGTCATTGAGTGATTGGTGTGTAATTGAGTGAATGGTGTCTCATTGAGTGAATGGTGTGTCATTGAGTGAATGGTGTGTCAATGAGTGAATGGTGTGTCATTGAGTGAAAAGTGTGTCATTGAGTGATTGGTGTGTCATTGAGTGATTGGTGTGTCGTGAGCAAATCGTGTGTCCTTGATTTAATGGTGCGTCATCAATGAAGTTTATTTATAGTGAAATGTTGTGTCAGGTAATGGAAGATGTTAAAGTTAGTGAAAGGTGTGCGATAATTAGTGAATGGTATGTCAGTTAGTGAAAGCTGTGTTGATGAATATCTATCAACAATAAATATTTATCAATGAAATATCAGAATTTGAAGAAATGTTTATTTATTATGTATTATATATTATTATATATTGTGATGTACCAGTTATTCATACTCATGTCTAGAAATTGTGCAAAAAGTTTTTTCCGTCATGTATGGTTCACACCACATCTCATCTGTGAATTAAATCCATTCCTAAAACAACACTTAACTTTATGTACTACCATTATTTGGTTATTAAATCCCCCATCACTTTATCCTATACAATATATGTCAACCAAAAATTATACAAAGATTCTACCATCCAATACAATTGCTTTCAATAAATGGTACCATACAAACCTCCTGTCCTTAAATGTTATATCCCACACGCTTTCTACCTCATTCCTACCTGGTCAGGTACAGCCGCCAGTCTCTTCAGATACCTCTCAAAGTCTTTCTCCGACTCCAGCCTGGAGTAGATGGGCCACTGCGGGCCGTTGGCCAGACCTTCCAGGAAGTTGATGGAGTTCAGGGCCCCATACCTGTCAGGTGTGACAGTAAGGAGGAGAATGTCAAGTATATTAGTGTTTCTACTCTCCATCATAGTACACATTACACCCAAGTAAACGCCTCTAACATCATGGTACACATATAATGTAAACACACCCCCACCATCATGGTACACATATAATGTAAACACACCCCCACCATCATGGTACACATATAATGTAAACACACCCCCACCATCATGGTACACATATAATGTAAACACACCCCCACCATCATGGTACACATATAATGTAAACACACCCCCACCATCATGGTACACATATAATGTAAACACACCCCCACCATCATGGTACACATATAATGTAAACACACCCCCACCATCATGGTACACATATAATGTAAACACACCCCCACCATCATGGTACACATATAATGTAAACACACCCCCACCATCATGGTACACATATAATGTAAACACAACCCCGCCATCATGGTACACATATAATGTAAACACACCCCCACCATCATGGTACACATATAATGTAAACACACCCCCACCATCATGGTACACATATAATGTAAACACACCCCCACCATCATGGTACACATATAATGTAAACACACCCCCACCATCATGGTACACATATAATGTAAACACACCCCCACCATCATGGTACACATATAATGTAAACACACCCCCACCATCATGGTACACATATAATGTAAACACCCCCCACCATCATGGTACACATATAATGTAAACACACCCCCACCATCATGGTACACATATAATGTAAACACACCCCCACCATCATGGTACACATATAATGTAAACACACCCCCACCATCATGGTACACATATAATGTAAACACACCCCCACCATCATGGTACACATATAATGTAAACACACCCCGCCATCATGGTACACATATAATGTAAACACACCCCCACCATCATGGTACACATATAATGTAAACACACCCCCACCATCATGGTACACATATAATGTAAACACACCCCCGCCATCATGGTACACATATAATGTAAACACACCCCTGCCATCATGGTACACATATAATGTAAGCACACCCCCGCCATCATGGTACACATATAATGTAAGCACACCCCCGCCATCATGGTACACATATAATGTAAACACACCCCCGCCATCATGGTACACATATAATGTAAACACACCCCCGCCATCATGGTACCCAATTACGCTCTTAGTCTCATACTCCTAATGTTTTACTCCTAGCATTACACTCACAATCTTTTACTCCTAGCATTACACTCACAATCTTTTACTCCTAGCATTACACTCACAATCTTTTACTCCTCATCCTTCATTCCCAGTTGGACGCTGCTCCGGCACTCTTTGTCCTCCACTCCTTTTATTTCTTTTCTCTCATTGTTCTTATTCTATCGCTGCATTGAAGTCCTCCTCCCCCCCCCCTCCCCACATATACACACCACCCTCACTACACCGCACAACTCCACTCGCGCCCTGTTGTTTGTTTCTTTGTATCTCTGAATCCCCGTCAACCCATTAACGTTTCATTATCATCTTTCTGTCACAATTCACTACAGACGCCCACACTTGATATCAAACTCCGCTTTGTTCTCTCTGCTCTAACACAACAGTTTGTTTTGATGCAGGAGATAGTCTACTATTGAATTATCTGAAGCGGCTCCCAGAAGGCATTTGGGAATAGAATTACCTCCCTTCGATTGGCATTTTTTCCCCCTTCGCTTAAGATCCCATAATCCTTTAATGTCAAGATGACGTCATTAAATCTTATCGGAGATTTACGATGCAACCTCCACAATCTTTTTTCTGCTCAACGGCCAAAATGGCCAGGCCAGCATTTAATAAATATTAGATATAAAGATATGGTGAAATTTGAGAATATTCTGGATAACCACAATGATTCTTGGTAACTGTAACGTTTTTTTTTAAGGGGAAAAACTAAGTACAAAATATCATAAGGGACAGTAAAACTGGAGATTTTATTTATCTTGCAATCCAGAGTTATTGTTCTTTACTTGGTAGTAGTAAAGGCGGCAAATATTGAAATGTAACAGAAGAAAAAAAACAATGACGTCAACAGCCTCGTCAGTGGTGACGATTAACTGGAGCAAAGCTCATCTGAGTCGAAGTATATCACAAAAGGGACCCGACATGTCGGTAGTACAACCTAGCCCCTTAAACAGCATCGCATAGTTTTGACCTCATGTCCACCGCTGGGAATGGCGAGAGAGGTCAGGGTCGTGGGAGCGTCCTACGTTCAGAAAAATTTATAGGGCTGTACCCAACAGATGGAGCAGGTTGCCGAGGACCAACACAAAGCCACAAGCATGAACCCTAACAAGCATGAACCCTAACAAGCATGAACCCTAACAAGCATGAACCCTAACAAGCATGAACCCTAACAAGCATGAACCCTAACAAGCATAAACCCTAACAAGCATGAACCCTAACAAGCATGAACCCTAACAAGCATGAACCCTAACAAGCATGAACCCTAACAAGCATGAACCCTAACAAGCATGAACCCTAACAAGCATGAACCCTAACAAGCATGAACCCTAACAAGCATGAACCCTAACAAGCATGAACCCTAACAAGCATGAACCCTAACAAGCATGAACCCTAACAAGCATGAACCCTAACAAGCATGAACCCTATACCAAGAATAGTTTATTTGAAGTTGAAAGGTTTATTGATATTGCACTGTGATTGAAACAAATTGGTCCTTTTGAAAAGAGTTTAAGAAAATAAATTCTGAGAGCAGGATATTTTCGAGGTGCCCTTCGCAGGTGAACTTGACCCTTCAATGGCATCGAGACCCTATGTGACATCTGTACGTAAAATTTAACACCCCTTTTGAATAGCTGATCGTCTTGAACCATGACAAATCTCGCCTCCAGATTAGGTCTCTGACGTAATGCGTTGTGATTCACGTTTATCCCCTTACATGGACACCGATGTCTAAACCAAATCTGAAAAGTTCTTTGTAATTCTTTTTAAATCCCTTATATTAACTTCACCGCCGTCTCTCTCTCTGTCTGTCGTCATCTCTGTCTCTCTCTCTCTCTCTCTCTATATATATATCTCTCTCTCTCTCTCTCTCTCTCTCTCTCTCTCTCTCTCTCTCTCTCTCTCTCTCTCTCTCTTTGTCTGTCTTGGGCGGGCGGAAAAACAAAAGTCACAAATGACCCACTTCCCGTGATTCGATCGAGCTGAAATTTGGCACACGGACCTGTCTCACTTAACAATGCATCGTATCAAAATTTCAGATCGATCGAACGTACCGTTATTAAATTAATGCATTTTTAGTTTATCCTTATATGAGGTATGTAATTCAAATTCACTGTTTGTTATTGTTTTTTTTCCACGTGAGAGTTTGAGTTGACGCGTTGACGCGACCCATCGAAGTACCGTCGTGCTTTTGTTTACATTTTACGTGTCACGCTGAGCTCGGTCAAGCGATCGGTGACCAGATGTTTCTCCTCCCCCCCCCCAGGGTTTTGAAGCAAAGTTGAGTTAAGACAGATTCAGTCTGTAAATGTTTGTCGCGTTTGAAAATAATCAATACTGTTAGTTATGTCTCATATATAAGGTTTTTATAGTCAAAAACTTTGTTTTTACGGGTTTGTTTTATTTTAAATTCTATCTCCAACCTCCCGCCCCTCGTCGGCCTTTAAGCTTCTGTCTCAAACACAAAATCCAGTTTCCGTTCTAGCCCCCCCTCCCCCCCCCGCTCTTTTGCAACTTTGATTGACAGCGGCTAAGGGGGTTAGAGGCCAAGAGTTGAAACCGGAACTTCCGGTTTAATCACGGTTAGGAAAAAAAAAGATATCTGCCGCCTTGATAGCTCTGAGACAACTAACGTTAAGTAACTCTGTAGCAGTTCGCTTTCTGTTGGGGCATTTTAAAATGAAATTAAGCCCCTTTGATCAGCAGGTTGCCCGATAGCCTTTAATGGGCGGGCTCAGGTGTGCGTCCGGGGCAGCGTTGGCGAAGCTCTAGTCACGTGCCATGGTGGCCACCCAAAGCCCCCTCTGTCTGCACGTGAGGCAAGTCACGCGGAAGTCCCAGAACATGGCAACGAAATAGCGCCAAATACAAAAACTGTATGTTGTACTGGACTCTCTAATGGTACGTGCGTGAGCGTGTACGTTTGTGTAGCACCGAACTCTCTATTATTGTGCGTGCCTGTATGTGTGTGTGTTTGATTAATAACAAAATAATTCAGTTCCTGTCAAAAATAATTAAAAACAGTAGCTATTATTATTATTATTGTATCATGATATTACGTTAAAGAAACAAAAAAATATAATTCAAGGGCAAGGGAAAATATGAAAACAAAATTTAGTCAGAAAATAGAGCGGTACTCATTATCATACAAAGTAACATAATCATACTCTTAGCATGTGTAGCATCACATACACTTACTCCCTCCACTTGTATCATCACATACACTTACTCCCTCCACTTGTAGCATCACATACACTTACTCACTCCACTTGTATCATCACATACACTTACTCCCTCCACTTGTAGCATCACATACATTTACTCCCTCCACTTGTATCATCCCATACACTTACTCCCCTCACTTGTATCATCAAATACACTTACTCCTTCCACTTGTATCATCCCATACACTTACTCCTTCCACTCGTATCATCACATACACTTACTCCTTCCACTTGTATCATCACATACACTTACTCCTTCCACTCGTATCATCACATACACTTACTCCTTCCACTTGTATCATCACATACACTTACTCCCTCCACTTGTATCATCAAATACACTTACTCCTTCCACTTGTATCATCACATACACTTACTCCTTCCACTTGTATCATCACATACACTTACTCCTTCCACTGGTATCATCACACACACTTACTCCTTCCACTTGTATCATCACATACACTTACTCCCTCCACTTGTATCCATCCACGAAGGCCTGCAGACATGACATCACGATTCTCCTCTCTCGCTTGTTGGCTCGGGACAGTTTGTTGGGTTCCAAGTTTTTCAGCCTGTGTAAGAACCGCTCAGTCTCGTTCTGGGGAAAAGTAGGTCAAACTCTTACCGGATTTCACATCAGGACTACAACAAACTGAGCATAAGTGGACCCCATCCTTCCTCATAAGCATCCTCAGGGTATGAATTTACACGACACTATATGTCAATAAATGCAACCTTTACGAACCTTACGTGTTCAAGTTTGATTTGCATGTCAACTTTGAATACTAAATCTTTAAGTTTTTTTTAAAATTTCTTATAAGATAAGCTAATTAATTAATTGTATCAAGAGTTTCCTTCGGCTTCGAGAAACATTTATTCAGATTGCATTTAAATATCTAAAGATTTTAGTATATTAGCGATAGTGCGAGAGTTGTTTTCCCTTGTTTGTTATAATTACGAATGTTCTAAAATGAGAGTAAATGATTTGGAAGGTGGCGCCTCCTATATAATGTTTTTATGAAGTAGGAGGTAACAGATAACTCACATCTGTGGTTTATTTATTATTCGTATATTGATTGTTTAAAGGTGTTTTTAGACAAAAGAATTAACGGACAAATAAGTAGGCATCAAAACTTGAGCTTTCTATTTTAAAGCTCTCTGTTTGTGGAGGAACTGCTCCAAAACACACATTAGCTCCCCTTTAAGGAGCTACTCCCAGAATACACTATCTTCCCTGTGAGGTACTTCTACCATACACACATTATCACGCCTGTGAGGAACTTCTACCATACACACATTATCACGCCTGTGAGGAACTGCTCCCAGATACAATATCTCCCCTGTGAGGATCTTCTACCAAACACACATCATCTCCCCTGTGAGGAACTGTTTTCCAAACACTCATCATCTCCCCTGTGAGGAACTTCTACAAATCACACATTATTTCCCCATTGGATAACTGCTCCCCAAACAAAAATGATCTCATTAGGAACTGCTTGCTAACACACGTTATCCCGTATTTTTTTCATTTGCCTAAATTATTATCTAATCCTGTTATTTTCTCTGCATGTACTTTGTATTTTTCTTTTTCCTTGTCCAACTTTCACCTGACAATTTTCACCTGAAATGCTGTACAGATTACCTCCCATGGCTTGTATCTGATATTTAAAACAAGTTTTACTAACACCTAATGGACAGTCTTACACCAACAAGACATTTACTCAGAGAGGATAGTGCCACTGCCTTAGATGACGCCACTGCCTTAGGTGACGCAACTGCCTTAGGTGACGCCACTGCCTTAGATGCCACCACTGTCTTAGGTGACGCCACTGCCTTAGTTGCCGCCACTGCCTTAGATGACGCAACTGCCTTAGGTGACGCCACTGCCTTAGATGACGCAACTGCCTTAGGTGACGCCACTGCCTTAGTTGCCGCCACTGCCTTAGATGACGCCACTGCCTTAGGTGACGCAACTACCTTAGGGGACGCCACTGCCATAGATGACGCCATTGCCTTAAGTGACGCCACTGCCTTAGATGACGCCACTGCCTTAGATGCCGCCACTGCCTTAGGCCACTGCCTTAGATGCCGCCACTGCCTTAGGCCACTGCCTTAGATGACGCCACTGCCTCAGGTGACTGAGACTTCAGACGCGTAGCTATGCAACATGTTACATCAAAGTTAAACTCCAGTAATGAAAACAAAACTTGGTGTTTCTTTTTTATTGTCCTCTATTTTGACTTTATCATCCAAATTGTCCGATCCTTACTTCCCGAACTTGACATGTGTATCCCTTCCAGTTGTGTATCCCCTCCAGTTGTCATCTTATCTTATGTGATACAGACGCTCCTTTTATAAAGAAAACTATTGCGACAGGTGACAGGTCTACTTTCGAATTTCACAAAACCATCTCGCCCATCTCCCTCACCTCCCCCTTTTTTAAAAAAAAATTATTCTTATTTCTCCCTCGAATTTATCGATACTGCCCCTGTATATGAGTCTTACAGTGTTTCAAAATAACTGTCCCGATGTGGCCACTATTTCTCAATAGGCAACATTAGCAAGAGTCTACACTCTACACCTTCTATTTTGCAATATAATTGCTCACAAGTTTTCTAAAACTAATAAAACGAAGAAGTCACTCTCTTCTAAATGTTTCAAAACAAATCATCAAAATTAGACTATTTTATTGAGTGAAGAGCTCCATCCCCCCTTCCCCGCCCCCCACCACCACCACCGAGGGAATCTCAATAAATACATTTCATTTTAACCTCTGCGCCATCCTCTCCCCCACCCCCTCCAACTGAAGAAGTGATGAGCCTTCTCCTAGTGATGTGCCTCCCGCCAACGACCTCCCAGCCATGTGAAAGTCATTCCCTCTGATCTCTCCCACAGCCGGGTGTGCGGCACTGTGACGCGCCCTCCTCGAAGACGACCAAACAATGGCTCGCACTTAAGTTCGACGTCTTCAAACACCGTTTAGTGCGCACCGAGGCAGCGGTTCCTAATACATCTTTAAAGCGGCCGCTGTCTTGTGTGTTCCAACTTTTTTTTCCCTTCCAATAACTTGGTGAGTTTCCCAGACACCTGCATTTAAAAGCTGTCTAGTCGAAGAGATCTAATGTCTCATTTTCATATATCTTTTAAGTTCTTTCATTGCCCTTTCTATTAACTTGTTTCATTTTCTTTGTTCCAAATTATTTTGAAAGAGTGGCGCCTGCTAAGGTACAGCTTTGAAACTTAACTCGTTTTAAGATGTCGTTTTCTTTTAATGTTTCTTTATTTTTTTCTCGTTGTTTTTTTTTAAATTCATGTCCTTTAAAAAAGAATTCTCGTTATTATAAATTTTCTTTTGTTATTTATTCCTTCGCCACTTGTCCTTTCTCTTGTGTTCATCCCTGGTGATTACCTTCTTACATTAGCTCTCATCCACACTCTCTTCTTATCTCTCGTCTATGAATGATCCTCATTCCCTGTCTGTTTTCCATGCTTTCTTTATTAATCAACATCTCTCGCATCGCTGTGTTTTATTCTTCTATCTTCTCTCCATCATTTATTATATTTTCTTATTTTTTTATTTTTATTTTATTTTCTTCTCTCTTTCTTTATTAAATTTTCGTTTCAATAAAAGAATTATATCTTTCCCTTTCTCTTCCATCAAACACCCCTCATTCTCTCCTCGTCACAAACCTTCCTCCTATCAAAGGCGTCCATCTTGAAAGACTCGAGAACATCGTCGTAGTCATGTTTACCCACGTAGGTGGCGTACTCGGGGAACTCCTGCGACTTGTAGTCGTAAAACTCGTCCAAAATACGACGGAATCTGGAGTTGTCATCCTTGTCTGTGGACGAGAGGAAAACAAATAAAACAACCCCG
This sequence comes from Ampullaceana balthica, assembly GCA_944989445.1. Taxonomy (NCBI): domain Eukaryota; kingdom Metazoa; phylum Mollusca; class Gastropoda; family Lymnaeidae; genus Ampullaceana; species Ampullaceana balthica. The sequence goes on along the minus strand of CALYLW010000266.1, from coordinate 304,983 downwards.
TAAAAACAAAGTTTTTGACTACAAATCCCTTATATATGAGATATAACTAAAAGTATTGATTATGTTCCAACGCGACAAACATTTACAGACTGACACCGAGTGATGTCCCCTGTCTTTAATAACGTGGGGTGGGACGTGAGGGGGTGTCGGCACGACGGTTGACGTCAAAGCGTCAACTCAAACTCTCACGTGTGGAAAAAACAATAACAAACCGTGAATTTGAATTACATACGTTATATAAGGATAAACTAAAAAATGCATTAATTTAATTACTGTACGTTCGATCGATCTGAAATTTTGATACGATGCATTGTTAGGTAACACGGGTCCGTGTGCCAAATTTCAGCTCGATGGTTTAACGGGAAGTGGGTCATTTTTTACTTTTGTTTTTCCGCCCGCCCAAGACAGACAGACAGAGAGAGAGACAGTGAGACAGAGAGACATAGACGGCAGTGAAGTTAATATAAGGGATTTAAAAATGTTGCCAGACGTTTCAATGGGGCGAGTACGGCGATTGGGTGAGAAAGATAAAATAGTTTCGTGTGTGTTGTTGGCTGTTAGGAGGGCGAGGCTGTGGCTGACAATATAATATCGAGATCGAGAGCTAAGTGAGCTTGTATGTAGATTATATTATTAAATGGGATAAAGATTAAAATAATCTATGGAGATTGGATTAAAATAATCAATTTGATTTAGATTATGATGATAAATGTGATGTAGATTATAATAAACAATGTGATGTGTGCTATAATAAAAAACGTAATAAAAATTATAATAATCTTTTGTGATCAATAAAATTAAAAGTTAAAATGATTAATGGTAGACATGAAATAAAATATTAACTGTTTCTAGAATAGGCTGAACAATATACAAAACACAGTAGAAAACACACACATTATTAAATGTGTGTTAAAACGGTTCTCGGGTGGGTGCATGACCGTTTAGCATCACTACTACCCAAGTCAGCTGAGACAGTAAAACCACAATCAACGATTTTTTGCACCTGTTTTCTACTGTATCCGACTCCTATTTTTCTACTGCATCCGACTCCTATTTCAGTTCAAGTTTTCACTGAATTTTGGTCGAACTGTAACCACAGTCTTAGCCACATGTTCCGACCAATCCGACTCCTGATTTTGAACATACTTGCAGCTTGGTGTCTCGCAGGGTCCGACCACGAAGAGAATTATATATACTAGCTGACCCGCGGCCTAGCATACGCTAATGATTTAGTGACGGGTGAAGACTTCCTGAAAGACACGGTTATCAAAATGGGGTGGGTTTGGGCAAACGACTGTGAGTGATTGAAAAGAAGGAACTCTGGAGAGACCCGCGGCGCATCACCCGTAAAAAATGACGGAAGTGTTCAGCTGAAATCTATTTATTTTGAAAAAAATGCACTTTTACGGCGCCCACCTTTTTCAAAATCCCAAGTAACTTGTCCTTGTTTGATCAATACGAAATATTAAACTTTCTGAAATGTACACAAAGTATTTTATAACTTTTTACATTGTTCCCTTTTTAAAAAATAAAATATCAGCGAAAACAATGACGTCATATATTTTTTTTATAGCGCATATTTAATTTGCACACCTTTTGATGCATTGGTGCAGTAATTTGGTGCGCTGCTTTCTAAAATTAGTATATGTTGAACATACTTGCAGCTTGGTGTCTCGCAGGGTCCGACCACGAAGAGAATTATATATATATAGATGTTTGATTGCAATGAGTTATTTTTAATTACGCTAGTGTTTGTTGAGATTTGGTGTAGAGATTATGTGTGTTCTTTGTATGGAAGCTACAGTAAATAGAATGCGCTTCAAGATTTGCATGTAAGCTCTGGTGTTCTTAATAAATCAAGAATGTTCATTATCCAGCATCTCCTACAAACTTGGGTATTATATGAGTTCAGCACATGTGTTTAAGGCACCAGGGTTTTATTACAAATCTCTGAGAAGTTTAACGTATTTACTGCTACGTGATTAATACTTGTTGACTTGTTGTCTTATAGACCTTCTAGCTTCACAATTGGATTGTCCAGTTCACGTATTAAATGTTTGAGTTGAATTTATGGAAGTGAACCTAACCCAACCTAACCCAACCTAACCCAACCTAACCCAACCTAACCCAACCTAACCCAACCTAACCCAACCTAACCCAACATAACCCAACCTAACCCAACCTAACCCAACCTAACCCAACCTAACCCAACCTAACCCAACCTAACCCAACCTAACCCAACCTAACCCAACCTAACCCAACCTAACCCCAGGGCACAGACCAATCCTGAAAAAAGAAACATCTTAGAGAAAAAGTATTTTAAATATACATTAAAAAACACAACGCTAATTCCACGAGATGTGTTATGGTCAATAAACTGGCTCACCTCTATGGCACAATCCACATGACCTCTGACAGTTGTCAATCATCCATTCCCTGGTGTTACACTGACCTTGCCGTGCCAACCTGTCACAAAGTGCGTCATCTCTGTGCGTGTTGGTACAGGAACCTGGAACAGTTGAAGAAATTGTCGGAATTGTACTCACGATTGTCTGATAAATTTTCGCGTGGTTAAAATGTTAATCATCTAATTACCAGCAAATCATCTAGTCGCCACCCAATCATCTAGTCGCCACCCAATCTAGTCGCCACCCATCATCTAGTCGCCACCCAATCATCTAGTCGCCACCCAATCATCTAGTCGCCACCCAACCATCTAGTCCCCACTCAATCATCTAGTCGCCACTCAATCATCTAGTCGCCACCCAATCATCTAGTCCCCACTCAATCATCTAGTCGCCACCCAATCATCTAGTCGCCACCCAATCATCTAGTTGCTACGCAAACATAAACTTGCCACTCATTTTGACACAATCTTTTTGTCGCCAAAACAAATTTTTACCACGTTTTTATTAACTCGCTTTCGTTCCTGTTTGTTTGTTTGTTGGATTGTCCAAGATTTTTTCAAATCTGCCAACGTAAAATTGAACCACTTCTGATGGTCCTAGAGATCTGAAAATTTTACCACAGATGGATCTTGGATGACAATGCATTGTATCAAAATTTCAGATCGATCGAATGTGCCGTTATTAAATTATTGAACTTTTTAGTTTATCTATAGTCTATATAGAAGCATCTGTACCGTCTGCTTTTGTTGACATCCGTGAGTTCACCCCGTGACCACATCACAATGTTTTTAAAACGTTGGGCGGGCGCTTGTGAGGTGTTTGGTAAAATAAATAGAGGTAAAAAATATTTTTAAAAACCATGTTGTTATAAGTGGACTAAAACGAATAAAATAAATAGAAGTAAAAAAAAGATTTTTATAAACCACGTTTTTATAAGCGGACTAAAAAGAAGAAAATAATTTAAAACTTATAAGTTCAAGTACTTTGATTTAATATGACTAAAAACGTGGGGCGGGTGTTTGGTATAAAAATTAAAGATTTCTAATTTAGAAGGCAAAAGAGAGATCTATATGTGAGAGTATGAGTGAGCTGAAGTGAGCTGCATATGTTAAACCTCATAAGCGCCCGCCCCACGTTTTTAGCCTTTTTAAAGGAAAGTACTTGAACTTATAAGTTTTAAATTATTTTCTTCTTTTATAGTCCGCTTATAAAAATCTGGTTTTTAAAAATATTTTTTTTACTTCTATTTATTAACCACACAATATCAACTGGTCTCTCCTCTCCACAAATTTCTATGCACCACCCAGTCATCTATAAACCACTCAGTCACTATACACCACTCAGTCATCTATACACCACCCAGTCATCTATACACCACTCAGTCATCTATACACCACCCAGTCATCTATACACCACACAGTCATTTATACACCACCCAGTCATCTATACACCACACAGTCATTTATACACCACACAGTCATTTATACACCACCCAGTCATCTATACACCACACAGTCATTTATACACCACCCAGTCATCTATACACCACACAGTCATTTATACACCACCCAGTCATCTATACACCACACAGTCATTTATACACCACCCAGTCATCTATACACCACTCAGTCATTTATACACCACCCAGTCATCTATACACCACCCAGTCATCTATACACCACACAGTCATTTATACACCACCCAGTCATCTATACACCACCCAGTCATCTATACACCACACAGTCATTTATACACCACCCAGTCATCTATACACCACCCAGTCATCTATACACCACACAGTCATTTATACACCACCCAGTCATCTATACACCACACAGTCATTTATACACCACCCAGTCATCTATACACCACACAGTCATTTATACACCACCCAGTCATCTATACACCACCCAGTCATCTATACACCACACAGTCATTTATACACCACCCAGTCATCTATACACCACACAGTCATTTATACACCACCCAGTCATCTATACACCACGCAGTCAACTAATTTTTCGGCCCGGACTCTGATGCGGATCACCGTTTTAAAAATAACAATTTAAGAACCCTTGCTAAAACGTTTAACACGACTAAACGCCTGTCGCTCATTGTTTCCTCTTAAATCTCCGCTTTCGTAGGAACTGAGAAGCACCTGCAGAGTTTAGAAGTTCGTTTACAATCAGAGAATTCTGCTCGTGCTATCTCCCATGTAAATCACTGAGCCAGGATTCGTTTTTGTAGGTGGGGTTCGTTTTATGACCCTAGTTCCTGGGCAAGGTGACCAGACGTCTGTACATTTGACCAGCTCACCTCTCACGGACAGGGTTTGGCAGTACTGGATTTTCGCAGTTAACCAGACGCGGGAGGGGGGGGGGTCAAGCCCAGTAGGGGATCTGCGTGGGGGGGGGTGGGGGTAAATAATATGGTGTTGGAAATACCTTATCTCAGAGGAGAAAGCGCTGAAGTCTTAATGTAAGGGAAGTAAAGTGATGGATAGTAAGAATATACCTCAGAGAGAAAGTGATACGAGTGTTTAAAAAAAGGTTTTTGAAATGGGATTTGGTGTATATGTGTTTGATGTAATGGGTTTGATGTAATGGGTTTGGTGTAAGAAGACTTGCTGTAATGGGATTTGATGTCAGAGGTGTCACTAGGGGGTGCGGGGATGCAAACCGAAGCCGGGTTACACCATCAAAAGAATGACACCAAAATGTAAAATTCCGTGTGATCCCGTTATTTGGCACTGTCAGACTCGGGTGGAGGTCTATGGGCAGAGGTGTCACTAGGGTTGGTGTCACCCGGGGCGGCAGATCAGGGTGTCACCCCCTAAAGACTTAACACATAGAACTCCTCCGAGTCTTCCTGTGCCAAATAACGGGAACATACAGAATTTTACATTTTGGTGTCACCCCCTGATGGTGTCACCCGGGGCGGCCCGCCCCCTCCGCACCAGCTAGTGACGCCGCTGTCTATGGGGAAAGTCGTGCAGGGATGACACCATGAGCTACCGCACAAGGTGACACCAATCCTAGCGACGCCTCTGATGTAAAGGGATATGGTGTAATGAGAATTTGTGTAATGAGACTTGGTGTAATATGACATTTGATTTACAATATGTTATGTCCGGTATGTTTGAATAATTTTTGTAGATAATGTTTTTATTAATGTAGATAATCTTTCGCATCTTTCTCGGCTTTATAGTTCACCCATGAAGTCAAATGAATTTGTTTCAAACCTTCCCAGTGGCCCAGTGCCTGGAGATTATTGTTAAATTCAAACATTTCTTAGTTGTTGTTACATAATAACATATTTTAACAATCTAGCTAACCAGCATAGACCACAACCAACCGCTCATGTTTATACAAGTAATGTACAAACTTATAAACACATGCTTTAACATCTGCACTACATCACGTGATTACTTAACCCAATATCACAACACGATAACATCTGTACAATAACTATTATAATGATAGACATGTGTACAATAACTCTTATAATGATACACATGTGTACAATAACTCTTACAATGATACACATGTGTACAATAACTCTTATAATGATACACATGTGTACAATAACTCTTACAATGATGCACATGTGTACAATAACTCTTATAATGATACACAGCTGTACAATAACTCTTATAATGATACACAGCTGTACAATAACTCTTATAATGATACACAGCTGTACAATAACTCTTATAATGATACACAGCTGTACAATAACTCTTATAATGATACACAGCTGTACCATATCCGTATGCGAAATTAAGTGTACAAAATCCCGATATTTACTCATTCGTTCACTATCCTCATTTGTACACATGTAAACCACATCATCACGTGTACACATCTGTACAGCATCCCCATCTCTACACAACTGTGCCATTCCCCCACATGTACACATCTCACAACATCTGTGCCTCATCACCACTTGTACACATTTTTACACATCTACCTTGTACAGATATATAGCAAATGAGAACCTTGCAAAGGTAACGATAACTATTAAAATATTTTTTCTGTTTCTACTTTGTTTGATTTTTTTAAAATGTGTTTTATTGTTATCTCTCAAAACTTGAAATGGATAATATTTGAGTTGAAAGTACTTATTCAGTAACAGCACAAACCAAACTTTGAGAGCACTTGTTCACTGGACCTTTCGTTAAAGGCTGTGTTGTCCCAGCCGTCCTTACGCCATCTGTTCAATCATGTATACATCTGTCAGTTGTCAAGACATAATCTCCCTTTGTCTCCTCGCTGTATCAATGCTTCCCCCTTGAGACTCGCACGAGCCAACAAAAAAGTTCCGTAACTCTTGTACGATCGCTGTCTCGCCATCTGCACAACTCGTGGGCAAGTCTCCGGGCGCCAGGCGAGGGCATTTAACGCTTTCATCCACAACGTTTTTTTGTGGGCAACTGAGGCGGGGTGGACGCACTTGAAACTTTTCACTTTAAATCTCCGAGGCAGCGGTGTGATAGGGAAACATACGGACCAGGGAGTAATGCAGGTGTGGATTTAAAGGAATAGGATGTCCAGTTGTCCAGTCCACTTATTCATACTAGATGTTTGTGGGGGAACGTTGATTGGGTACAGACCACGTCACGTGTCTTCTTCTTTATTAACATTTACTAGATACGCCCCGCGGCGTAGCATACGCCACAGACTTGCTCATGGATAGTGGAAAGAAAGGGGGTAAAGAACGGACACAAACTACAGCACGAAGAAATCAAAACAACGCGAGTGAACGGACCACCGACGCATTGTTGCTACCTGCCCACCACCCTTCACCACCCTAGCTTGCCAACCATAAACTGTGATTGGCTGACCCTAGCGAGAGTCAGCCATGTTTGCAAAAGGGGTAAAAGAATGGGCCCAGGACCTTCCGCATGTAAGGTGGACGTGATAACCACTACACTACGAATCACATATATTTTGAGAAGGAATAACGCAAGTGAACTCAAGAAGCATTGTTGGTCTCGTAACATGCCCACCCACCCCACTTTTTGAACCCACTTCGTTTGATTGGTCGACCCCAGCGAGGGACATTCGACATACATAGTTCCACAATGCACATACTCGCTTTGGTGAATGATATATATCGATAGTGAAACATTAAATTTGATTGGCTACGGACTGCATGACTACTTCTTGATGAACATTTGTTCATTTAAACACAATGTATACAATTATTTACGCCGTACACAAAAGAGTCTGTTATTCATATATACTTTTTTTAAAATAATTTTTTCATGTCATATTCTATATGTAAAATATTTTGTGTACATCCATTGAATCAGGACACCAACGAATATCTTACACCAACGAATATCTTACACCAACGAATATCTTACACCAACGAATATCTTACACCAACGAATATCTTACACCAACGAATATCTTACACCAACGAATATCTTACACCAACGAATATCTTACACCAACGAATATCTTACACCAACGAATATCTTACACCAACGGATATCTTACACCAACGAATATCTTACACCAACGGATATCTTACACCAACGGATATCTTACACCAACGAATATCTTACACCAACGAATATCTTACACCAACGAATATCTTACACCAACGAATATCTTACACCAACGAATATCTTACACCAACGGATATCTTACACCAACGAATATCTTACACCAACGAATATCTTACACCAACGAATATCTTACACCAACGGATATCTTACACTAACGAATATCTTACACCAACGAATATCTTACACCAACGGATATCTTACACTAACGAATATCTTACACCAACGGATATCTTACACCAAGGGATATCTTACACAAACGAATATCTTACACCAACGAATATCTTACAACAAGGGATATCTTACACCAACGAATATCTTACACCAACGAATATCTTACACCAAGGGATATCTTACACCAACGAATATCTTACACCAACAAATATCTTACACCAACGGATATCTTACACCAACGAATATCTTACACCAAGGGATATCTTACACCAACGAATATCTTACACCAACAAATATCTTACACCAACGGATATCTTACACCAACGAATTTCTTACACCAAGGGATATCTTACACCAACGAATATCTTACACCAAGGGATATCTTACACCAACGTATATCTTACACCAAGAGATATCTTACACCAACGAATATCTTACACCAAGGGATATCTTACACCAACGAATATCTTACACCAACGAATATCTTACACCAACGAATATCTTACACCAAGGGATATCTTACACCAACGAATATCTTACACCAAGAGATATCTTACACCAACGAATATCTTACACCAAGGGATATCTTACACCAACGAATATCTTACACCAAGGGATATCTTACACCAACGAATATCTGAGACCAAGGGATATCTTACACCAACGAATATCTTACACCAAGGGATATCTTACACCAACGAATATCTGAGACCAAGGGATATCTTACACCAACGAGTATCTTAAAACAACGGGTATCTTACGCCAACGGATATCTTACACCAAAGAATATCTTACACCAACGGATATCTTACACCAACGGATATCTTACAACAACGGGTATCTTACGCCACGCGACAAAGTCCCGGAACGTAGCGTTGTTTTAAAATAAATACAAAAAAAATTTCAATGTCTATTTATAGCATGAATGTTTGGGACAAGGCTTGGGATTCACAGAGAGAGTGGGGGGGGGGCTGTAAGAAAGTTAAAAGCTCACGTCTATGACAAGATAAGATCGAGACGACCGCTAGGGGGCGATAGGAGGCACTAGAGGGCGCTCGCCCACTTGTGATTAAATTGGACATCACATCCATCGTCCCCTGTACACTGCCAAGATGGCCGCATAAATTTGAATAGAGCGATGTCAATACTTTTAAAACATTGAACCGAAAGGGGGAAAAACAATCAGTTGAAAACATGAATGAATGTCAAGGTCCTACCGTATTTCCCCGAAGAAGCGTGAACTAATAGGTGCATGCATTTGAAAAGCCTGATATGTATTATTGTTGTGCCCAACACTCAGACTAGATGTTCATGATGGAAGCAAAGGGTGTCCTTACAATACAATGCATTTATGGATAACTTTGTGAATCCACATCCATGAGGTCCCGAAATACGCCTCACACAAATAAATACATTATTTCCTCAGGGACTTCTCTCCAACCTGTGGCGTAAATGAGGGTGGGACGACGCTGCATATTTGTCAATGGATGAAGTACACACTTTCACCGTTTACCCTAGGTCACCACTGTATCTAAATAATGCGCTAAATAATATAGTCAGGGATACTTCATTAAAAATATTTGAGGAGGTGCTCCTTTCACCTATTTCTTTAAAGGCTTTTAGGCAGCAGATAGCTTTTGTAGAGACGAACTTTAGCCAGCATAAAATTCACATTCATGAGGTTTTGCTTTAATCAGGTGTCTTCTAAAACACATGGCTATTTAGACCGATGACTAATCTTAGAATAGTGACAATTCAGTTTTTTTTTCTTGAACGATCGAGTGACGTCACGGCCGATGACGTCAGTCCCCGACCCCGCGTGAGGATTGCGCCGATGGTGAGACAAGTGCTCCGTGAAGGTGGCGCTGCGAGGTTGTCGAGATGTGAACATGTTGGGAGGTAAGCTCCCCAAGGGGGCGCACATAATGCAAACACACAGCTCCTACACCAGACGACCCGACAAGATGATTTCTATGATGAGCTCTTGGATCCACTCTTTGTCCAGACATTCCACCTAGGGAGTCGTTCAACCAGATTTATTGGTAGCTTAACTGTGTAAGCTTTCTGAACGGAATCGAGTGAAATCAAATGGCTTAACGTATATGGGGCATTATATCCCCCCACCCCCATTCGCAAATTTGTTTTGGAAATTATATTTGTATCTGTTTGCATGCGTGTGATACAATGTTTAAATTATAAATGTTGTCAGAATCACTCATGCTTTTTATTATCGTCACTTTGTAAGCAGACCATTCCTGTTGGACAAGCAGTCGTGAGGCTTTCTCTGTTTGCACTGACGATGATAATGATATCTTTTAAAACACTATGTGCACTGATGATGGTAATGATATCTTTTAAAACATTATGTGCCCACATGTCTAAGGTGCTCACCACGCTCTAATATTCAAAACTTAGCTTCCATATACAAAAGTCTTTACAGTTTTCTTGAATGTTTCTTTGTAGTCATATTCTCTCAATGATTTGGGAAGACTTTTCCAGAACTTTGGTGAACAATAGATTCAAAAGCGCGCACTCTAATAGATTACTTTCTGCATTTTCCATCAACTTCGTGAATTTTGAGTGTTCATGGAAAGTTCAATGTGAATTCCCTCATCTTATAACTTTTTTTTTGTAAAGAAAAAAAAACGTCAACTGGTTAATTGTAGAGTAAACATATTTAAATTGTATTTTCCGTTTGGAAGACTGTGAGAGACTTGGAAGTCAAGTTATATTGAATATACCAAAATTCATTTAGAACGGTGCGCTGTCATACATCTATTACAGCAAGGATTACGGTGCGCATTTGCTTGTGCGTCGATTAGACGCTTAGCTCACTAAGAAGCCCATGTGTATGCATAGCCAGCCTTGAATTGCAGCAATACAAGAACTTCTTATTTTCTTGATTATTTTTTATTTTTTAAAAATATGCCTTCGTTTACACACATGTATCCGCGGTTGAACTATCTTAACATTTTTTGTTGTGCGCATGCCAGACTATCAGCTCCCAAAGAGGCTCTTCTATGACGAGTATACAGATGTATAGAGCCCTCGGGGGTCAAAGGAAGCGATACAAAGATACGCTCAAGACCGCAGTGATGGTTTACGGCATTGAGCATGAATTCTGGGAAGCGGCAGCCAGCGTATAAGTTTCCTAGCGCCTTATTATACGAAACGGCCAAGCAAAATGTAAAGCAAACAGAAAACAGGCTACCAAGTCTAGACGACAGACTGCCAAGTCCAAAGAGCAGGCTTTCAAGTCCAGACGACAGGCTGCCAAGTCCAGACGACAGGCTGCCAAGTCCAGACGACAGACTGCCAAGTCCAGAGAGCAGGCTTTCAAGTCCAGACGACAGGCTGCCAAGTTCAGACGACAGGCTGCCAAGTCCAGACGACAGGCTGCCAAGTCCAGAGAGCAGGCTTTCAAGTCCAAACGACAGGCTGGCAAGTCCAGACGACAGGCTGCCAAGTCCAGACGACAGGCTGTCAAGTCCAGACGACAGGCTGCCAAGTCCAGACGACAGGCTGCCAAGTCCAGACGACAGGCTGCCAAGTCCAGACGACAGGCTGCCAAGTCCAGACGACAGGCTGTCAAGTCCAGACGACAGGCTGCCAAGTCCAGACGACAGGCTGCCAAGTCCAGACGACAGGCTGCCAAGTCCAGACGACAGGCTGCCAAGTCAAGACGACAGGCTGCCAAGTCCAGACGACAGGCTGCCAAGTCCAGACGACAGGCTGCCAAGTCCAGACGACAGGCTGCCAAGTCCAGACGACAGGCTGCCAAGTCCAGACGACAGGCTGCCAAGTCCAGACGACAGGCTGCCAAGTCCAGACGACAGGCTGTCAAGTCCAGACGACAGGCTGCCAAGTCCAGACGACAGGCTGCCAAGTCCAGACGACAGGCTGCCAAGTCCAGACAATAGGCCAGGAAAGATCGTGCTCCCAACCCTCCCGATGACCTCGCGACAATCTCTTGTCCAACATGTGGACACAACTTTCAAGCAAGGATAGCTCTAATAAGCCACCAAAGGATACACCAAACTGCCACAACCGGGCTCACAGCGCTTTACATGGAGATCATAACATACATATAATAATTAAATAACTATTCATACCATAATAACAACATGAAGGACAGTGCATTACACATAAGCTACGCTAATCATTAAAACAACAACATATTAATATTATTTAAATTTTTTAACCTTATCACTCCCCAGATTTGTTACTTTAACAATATTAAAATTCTCGTAGGAACACAAACTATCACACACCAAAAGTGTTTGCGCTAGTTATTAAATTACACAGACTACATTAGGCACCAGGGGCAAGTGGTTTACTGATAGAGCGTTACAGAGTTACAGAGTTACAGAGTCAGTCAGTGGCGAGAGTCATCAAGATCTATAATGTATCCACACAAAAAGTTAGTATCATTCTTAATAATAAGCGCTTCATTCGGCAAAAAGTGTTTTATCCACAGAGATCTGCATTTGATCCATCTGGAATTGTCTGGTTTAACCGAGATTACTAAAATATCAACCCCAGTAATGTCCTTAATCCAAAAAATAATCAATTTGATCAAGCAAATCATGCCTTAGATCCACCAAATAATGCCGTTTGATCCATTAAATTATCTAACCGGAATAAGCTCGCACGACAAGAGAATTGTTTACACACTTATTGAAATACTCACCGTGGTTCTGACGCTAGACAATGAACAATTGAGTGCACGCATGAAAACTTTCTTTCACACCCTCAGCTTGGAGCTGCACTCAAGACAATGTCTAACCTTAAATCATCTTACAAGAAAGTGATATACTTTGATGGTAATGCTGTTTTCAGTCATAAGACATCGTCATCAAAGTTTTAAGAAATGCTTGGAACGCATCAAATAAAGAATGGTTATGAAATAATGACTGTTGGACATTTGAGTTCAACGTCTTTTTTTAAAGCACCCTCCACCCTACCAATGTTCGTTCGATATAACGTTCGTTGGTCCGTGTGCAAAGTAAAAATGAATTACAACTCGTGCGCAAATTTACACTTCATCCATTTTTTATGTAACATTTTTTAGAAAATTGGTTATTCTAAACTGCTGCGCGGCCGCGCAGCTTAATAAGAACATTTCCCCAAAAATTTAAATTTAAAAAAATTTAACTGTATGAAATCCCACGATTGTGTCCGTCTAATATGTCTCCATGTCCCGATTTCTCATGTACACACGTGCGTGCAGACACGAGAAATAAAGGGGTCATAGAGTCACACACACAAACACACTAACAAACAAAGGCATCTATGTATACCCTACACCCGCAGCACCCGTACTCCCGCTGTAATCAGTTCCACCTAACAGCCCCGATGTTGTGACGCCAGACGCCGCGTCCGACGTTTCTTGTCTCAACACCATTCCAGGGTGGCACGTTGACTTAGATAGCATGCCTGCACCGGTCGTGTCCCTTTCATATTTAATATTCGTAACTTATTATCTCCCTTGCCATAGGGTAATTTCTATCATACCACACCGATCCCTGCGACGTTAACAGTTTATCCCCCACCCCCTTTCTCCCCATCACCCCGACTAGTTTTCCTTGTACTACACCAGCAAACACAACTGAAACAGTTGTAGGTCTCAATATTTACACTTGGTCAAGTGTTCACTCTTAGGGCCAAAATTCTTTTACTATTCAGATCACAATCTTTTACTCTTCAGATCACAATCTTTTACTCTTCAGATCACAATCTTTTACTATTCAGATCACAATCTTTTACTATTCAGATCACAATCTTTTACTATTCAGATCACAATCTTTTACTATTCAGATCACAATCTTTTACTCTTCAGATCACAATCTTTTACTATTCAGATCACAATCTTTTACTCTTCAGATCACAATCTTTTACTATTCAGATCACAATCTTTTACTATTCAGATCACAATCTTTTACTATTCAGATCACAATCTTTTACTATTCAGATCACAATCTTTTACTCTTCAGATCACAATCTTTTACTATTCAGATCACAATCTTTTACTCTTCAGATCACAATCTTTTACTATTCAGATCACAATCTTTTACTATTCAGATCACAATCTTTTACTATTCAGATCACAATCTTTTACTATTCAGATCACAATCTTTTACTCTTCAGATCACAATCTTTTACTCTTCAGATCACAATCTTTTACTATTCAGATCACAATCTTTTACTATTCAGATCACAATCTTTTACTCTTCAGATCACAATCTTTTACTCTTCAGATCACAATCTTTTACTCTTCAGATCACAATCTTTTACTCTTCAGATCACAATCTTTTACTCTTCAGATCACAATCTTTTACTCTTCAGATCACAATCTTTTACTATTCAGATCACAATCTTTTACTCTTCAGATCACAATCTTTTACTCTTCAGACAACAATCTTTTACTATTCAGATCACAATCTTTTACTATTCAGATCACAATCTTTTACTCTTCAGATCACAATCTTTTACTCTTCAGACAACAATCTTTTACTATTCAGATCACAATCTTTTACTATTCAGATCACAATCTTTTACTCTTCAGATCACAATCTTTTACTCTTCAGATCACAATCTTTTACTATTCAGATCACAATCTTTTACTATTCAGATCACAATCTTTTACTCTTCAGACAACAATCTTTTACTCTTCAGACAACAATCTTTTACTATTCAGATCACAATCTTTTACTCTTCAGATCACAATCTTTTACTCTTCAGATCACAATCTTTTACTCTTCAGATCACAATCTTTTACTCTTCAGACAACAATCTTTTACTATTCAGATCACAATCTTTTACTCTTCAGACAACAATCTTTTACTATTCAGATCACAATCTTTTACTCTTCAGATCACAATCTTTTACTATTCAGATCACAAGCTTTTACTCTTCAGATCACAATCTTTTACTATTCAGATCACAATCTTTTACTATTCAGATCACAATCTTTTACTATTCAGATCACAATCTTTTACTCTTCAGATCACAATCTTTTACTATTCAGATCACAATCTTTTACTCTTCAGGTCACAATCTTTTACTATTCAGATCACAATCTTTTACTATTCAGATCACAATCTTTTACTATTCAGATCACAATCTTTTACTATTCAGATCACAATCTTTTACTCTTCAGATCACAATCTTTTACTCTTCAGATCACAATCTTTTACTCTTCAGATCACAATCTTTTACTATTCAGATCACAATCTTTTACTCTTCAGATCACAATCTTTTACTCTTCAGATCACAATCTTTTACTCTTCAGATCACAATCTTTTACTCTTCAGATCACAATCTTTTACTCTTCAGATCACAATCTTTTACTTTTCAGATCACAATCTTTTACTATTCAGATCACAATCTTTTACTCTTCAGATCACAATCTTTTACTCTTCAGATCACAATCTTTTACTCTTCAGACAACAATCTTTTACTATTCAGATCACAATCTTTTACTATTCAGATCACAATCTTTTACTCTTCAGATCACAATCTTTTACTCTTCAGACAACAATCTTTTACTATTCAGATCACAATCTTTTACTATTCAGATCACAATCTTTTACTCTTCAGATCACAATCTTTTACTCTTCAGATCACAATCTTTTACTATTCAGATCACAATCTTTTACTATTCAGATCACAATCTTTTACTCTTCAGACAACAATCTTTTACTATTCAGATCACAATCTTTTACTCTTCAGATCACAATCTTTTACTCTTCAGATCACAATCTTTTACTCTTCAGATCACAATCTTTTACTCTTCAGACAACAATCTTTTACTATTCAGATCACAATCTTTTACTCTTCAGACAACAATCTTTTACTATTCAGATCACAATCTTTTACTATTCAGATCACAATCTTTTACTATTCAGATCACAATCTTTTACTCTTCAGATCACAATCTTTTACTATTCAGATCACAATCTTTTACTATTCAGATCACAATCTTTTACTATTCAGATCACAATCTTTTACTCTTCAGATCACAATCTTTTACTATTCAGATCACAATCTTTTACTATTCAGATCACAATCTTTTACTATTCAGATCACAATCTTTTACTCTTCAGATCACAATCTTTTACTCTTCAGATCACAATCTTTTACTCTTCAGATCACAATCTTTTACTATTCAGATCACAATCTTTTACTCTTCAGATCACAATCTTTTACTATTCAGATCACAATCTTTTACTATTCAGATCACAATCTTTTACTCTTCAGATCACAATCTTTTACTCTTCAGATCACAATCTTTTACTATTCAGATCACAATCTTTTACTATTCAGATCACAATCTTTTACTCTTCAGATCACAATCTTTTACTCTTCAGATCACAATCTTTTACTCTTCAGATCACAATCTTTTACTCTTCAGATCACAATCTTTTACTCTTCAGATCACAATCTTTTACTCTTCAGATCACAATCTTTTACTCTTCAGATCACAATCTTTTACTCTTCAGATCACAATCTTTTACTCTTCAGATCACAATCTTTTACTCTTCAGATCACAATCTTTTACTCTTCAGATCACAATCTTTTACTCTTCAGATCACAATCTTTTACTCTTCAGATCACAATCTTTTACTATTCAGATCACAATCTTTTACTCTTCAGATCACAATCTTTTACTCTTCAGATCACAATCTTTTACTATTCAGATCACAATCTTTTACTCTTCAGATCACAATCTTTTACTCTTCAGATCACAATCTTTTACTCTTCAGATCACAATCTTTTACTATTCAGATCACAATCTTTTACTCTTCAGATCACAATCTTTTACTATTCAGATCACAATCTTTTACTATTCAGATCACAATCTTTTACTCTTCAGATCACAATCTTTTACTATTCAGATCACAATCTTTTACTCTTCAGATCACAATCTTTTACTCTTCAGATCACAATCTTTTACTCTTCAGATCACAATCTTTTACTATTCAGATCACAATCTTTTACTCTTCAGATCACAATCTTTTACTCTTCAGATCACAATCTTTTACTATTCAGATCACAATCTTTTACTCTTCAGATCACAATCTTTTACTCTTCAGATCACAATCTTTTACTCTTCAGATCACAATCTTTTACTCTTCAGATCACAATCTTTTACTATTCAGATCACAATCTTTTACTATTCAGATCACAATCTTTTACTCTTCAGATCACAATCTTTTACTCTTCAGATCACAATCTTTTACTATTCAGATCACAATCTTTTACTCTTCAGATCACAATCTTTTACTATTCAGATCACAATCTTTTACTCTTCAGATCACAATCTTTTACTCTTCAGATCACAATCTTTTACTCTTCAGATCACAATCTTTTACTCTTCAGATCACAATCTTTTACTATTCAGATCACAATCTTTTACTCTTCAGATCACAATCTTTTACTCTTCAGATCACAATCTTTTACTCTTCAGATCACAATCTTTTACTCTTCAGATCACAATCTTTTACTATTCAGATCACAATCTTTTACTCTTCAGATCACAATCTTTTACTCTTCAGATCACAATCTTTTACTCTTCAGATCACAATCTTTTACTCTTCAGATCACAATCTTTTACTCTTCAGATCACAATCTTTTACTATTCAGATCACAATCTTTTACTCTTCAGATCACAATCTTTTACTATTCAGATCACAATCTTTTACTCTTCAGATCACAATCTTTTACTATTCAGATCACAATCTTTTACTCTTCAGATCACAATCTTTTACTATTCAGATCACAATCTTTTACTCTTCAGATCACAATCTTTTACTATTCAGATCACAATCTTTTACTATTCAGATCACAATCTTTTACTCTTCAGATCACAATCTTTTACTATTCAGATCACAATCTTTTACTCTTCAGATCACAATCTTTTACTATTCAGATCACAATCTTTTACTCTTCAGATCACAATCTTTTACTATTCAGATCACAATCTTTTACTCTTCAGATCACAATCTTTTACTCTTCAGATCACAATCTTTTACTCTTCAGATCACAATCTTTTACTATTCAGATCACAATCTTTTACTATTCAGATCACAATCTTTTACTCTTCAGATCACAATCTTTTACTCTTCAGATCACAATCTTTTACTCTTCAGATCACAATCTTTTACTCTTCAGATCACAATCTTTTACTCTTCAGATCACAATCTTTTACTCTTCAGATCACAATCTTTTACTATTCAGATCACAATCTTTTACTCTTCAGATCACAATCTTTTACTCTTCAGATCACAATCTTTTACTCTTCAGATCACAATCTTTTACTCTTCAGATCACAATCTTTTACTCTTCAGATCACAATCTTTTACTCTTCAGATCACAATCTTTTACTCTTCAGACACAATCTTTTACTCTTCAGATCACAATCTTTTACTCTTCAGATCACAATCTTTTACTCTTCAGATCACAATCTTTTACTCTTCAGATCACAATCTTTTACTCTTCAGATCACAATCTTTTACTATTCAGATCACAATCTTTTACTCTTCAGATCACAATCTTTTACTATTCAGATCACAATCTTTTACTCTTCAGATCACAATCTTTTACTCTTCAGATCACAATCTTTTACTCTTCAGATCACAATCTTTTACTCTTCAGATCACAATCTTTTACTATTCAGATCACAATCTTTTACTCTTCAGATCACAATCTTTTACTCTTCAGATCACAATCTTTTACTATTCAGATCACAATCTTTTACTCTTCAGATCACAATCTTTTACTCTTCAGATCACAATCTTTTACTATTCAGATCACAATCTTTTACTATTCAGATCACAATCTTTTACTATTCAGATCACAATCTTTTACTCTTCAGATCACAATCTTTTACTCTTCAGATCACAATCTTTTACTATTCAGATCACAATCTTTTACTCTTCAGATCACAATCTTTTACTCTTCAGATCACAATCTTTTACTCTTCAGATCACAATCTTTTACTCTTCAGATCACAATCTTTTACTCTTCAGATCAACAATCTTTTACTATTCAGATCACAATCTTTTACTATTCAGATCACAATCTTTTACTATTCAGATCACAATCTTTTACTCTTCAGATCACAATCTTTTACTCTTCAGATCACAATCTTTTACTATTCAGATCACAATCTTTTACTATTCAGATCACAATCTTTTACTCTTCAGATCACAATCTTTTACTCTTCAGATCACAATCTTTTACTCTTCAGATCACAATCTTTTACTCTTCAGATCACAATCTTTTACTCTTCAGATCACAATCTTTTACTCTTCAGATCACAATCTTTTACTCTTCAGATCACAATCTTTTACTCTTCAGATCACAATCTTTTACTCTTCAGATCACAATCTTTTACTATTCAGATCACAATCTTTTACTCTTCAGATCACAATCTTTTACTCTTCAGATCACAATCTTTTACTCTTCAGATCACAATCTTTTACTCTTCAGATCACAATCTTTTACTCTTCAGATCACAATCTTTTACTCTTCAGATCACAATCTTTTACTATTCAGATCACAATCTTTTACTCTTCAGATCACAATCTTTTACTCTTCAGATCACAATCTTTTACTCTTCAGATCACAATCTTTTACTCTTCAGATCACAATCTTTTACTATTCAGATCACAATCTTTTACTCTTCAGATCACAATCTTTTACTATTCAGATCACAATCTTTTACTCTTCAGATCACAATCTTTTACTCTTCAGATCACAATCTTTTACTATTCAGATCACAATCTTTTACTCTTCAGATCACAATCTTTTACTCTTCAGATCACAATCTTTTACTCTTCAGATCACAATCTTTTACTCTTCAGATCACAATCTTTTACTCTTCAGATCACAATCTTTTACTCTTCAGATCACAATCTTTTACTCTTCAGATCACAATCTTTTACTCTTCAGATCACAATCTTTTACTCTTCAGATCACAATCTTTTACTCTTCAGATCACAATCTTTTACTCTTCAGATCACAATCTTTTACTCTTCAGATCACAATCTTTTACTATTCAGATCACAATCTTTTACTCTTCAGATCACAATCTTTTACTATTCAGATCACAATCTTTTACTCTTCAGATCACAATCTTTTACTATTCAGATCACAATCTTTTACTCTTCAGATCACAATCTTTTACTCTTCAGATCACAATCTTTTACTCTTCAGATCACAATCTTTTACTCTTCAGATCACAATCTTTTACTATTCAGATCACAATCTTTTACTCTTCAGATCACAATCTTTTACTCTTCAGATCACAATCTTTTACTCTTCAGATCACAATCTTTTACTCTTCAGATCAACAATCTTTTACTCTTCAGATCACAATCTTTTACTATTCAGATCACAATCTTTTACTCTTCAGATCACAATCTTTTACTCTTCAGATCACAATCTTTTACTATTCAGATCACAATCTTTTACTCTTCAGATCACAATCTTTTACTCTTCAGATCACAATCTTTTACTCTTCAGATCACAATCTTTTACTCTTCAGATCACAATCTTTTACTCTTCAGATCACAATCTTTTACTCTTCAGATCACAATCTTTTACTCTTCAGATCACAATCTTTTACTCTTCAGATCACAATCTTTTACTCTTCAGATCACAATCTTTTACTCTTCAGATCACAATCTTTTACTCTTCAGATCACAATCTTTTACTCTTCAGACACAATCTTTTACTATTCAGATCACAATCTTTTACTCTTCAGATCACAATCTTTTACTCTTCAGATCACAATCTTTTACTCTTCAGATCACAATCTTTTACTCTTCAGATCACAATCTTTTACTATTCAGATCACAATCTTTTACTCTTCAGACAACAATCTTTTACTCTTCAGATCACAATCTTTTACTCTTCAGATCACAATCTTTTACTCTTCAGATCACAATCTTTTACTCTTCAGATCACAATCTTTTACTCTTCAGATCACAATCTTTTACTATTCAGATCACAATCTTTTACTCTTCAGATCACAATCTTTTACTATTCAGATCACAATCTTTTACTCTTCAGATCACAATCTTTTACTCTTCAGATCACAATCTTTTACTCTTCAGATCACAATCTTTTACTATTCAGATCACAATCTTTTACTCTTCAGATCACAATCTTTTACTCTTCAGATCACAATCTTTTACTATTCAGATCACAATCTTTTACTCTTCAGATCACAATCTTTTACTCTTCAGATCACAATCTTTTACTCTTCAGATCACAATCTTTTACTCTTCAGATCACAATCTTTTACTCTTCAGATCACAATCTTTTACTCTTCAGATCACAATCTTTTACTCTTCAGATCACAATCTTTTACTATTCAGATCACAATCTTTTACTCTTCAGATCACAATCTTTTACTCTTCAGATCACAATCTTTTACTCTTCAGATCACAATCTTTTACTCTTCAGATCACAATCTTTTACTCTTCAGATCACAATCTTTTACTCTTCAGATCACAATCTTTTACTCTTCAGATCACAATCTTTTACTCTTCAGATCACAATCTTTTACTCTTCAGATCACAATCTTTTACTCTTCAGATCACAATCTTTTACTCTTCAGATCACAATCTTTTACTCTTCAGATCACAATCTTTTACTCTTCAGATCACAATCTTTTACTCTTCAGATCACAATCTTTTACTATTCAGATCACAATCTTTTACTCTTCAGATCACAATCTTTTACTCTTCAGATCACAATCTTTTACTCTTCAGATCACAATCTTTTACTCTTCAGATCACAATCTTTTACTCTTCAGATCACAATCTTTTACTCTTCAGATCACAATCTTTTACTCTTCAGATCACAATCTTTTACTATTCAGATCACAATCTTTTACTCTTCAGATCACAATCTTTTACTCTTCAGATCACAATCTTTTACTCTTCAGATCACAATCTTTTACTCTTCAGATCACAATCTTTTACTATTCAGATCACAATCTTTTACTCTTCAGATCACAATCTTTTACTCTTCAGATCACAATCTTTTACTCTTCAGATCACAATCTTTTACTCTTCAGATCACAATCTTTTACTCTTCAGATCACAATCTTTTACTCTTCAGATCACAATCTTTTACTCTTCAGATCACAATCTTTTACTCTTCAGATCACAATCTTTTACTATTCAGATCACAATCTTTTACTCTTCAGATCACAATCTTTTACTCTTCAGATCACAATCTTTTACTCTTCAGATCACAATCTTTTACTATTCAGATCACAATCTTTTACTATTCAGATCACAATCTTTTACTCTTCAGATCACAATCTTTTACTCTTCAGATCACAATCTTTTACTCTTCAGATCACAATCTTTTACTCTTCAGATCACAATCTTTTACTCTTCAGATCACAATCTTTTACTCTTCAGATCACAATCTTTTACTATTCAGATCACAATCTTTTACTATTCAGATCACAATCTTTTACTCTTCAGATCACAATCTTTTACTATTCAGATCACAATCTTTTACTCTTCAGATCACAATCTTTTACTCTTCAGATCACAATCTTTTACTCTTCAGATCACAATCTTTTACTCTTCAGATCACAATCTTTTACTCTTCAGATCACAATCTTTTACTCTTCAGATCACAATCTTTTACTCTTCAGATCACAATCTTTTACTCTTCAGATCACAATCTTTTACTCTTCAGATCACAATCTTTTACTCTTCAGATCACAATCTTTTACTCTTCAGATCACAATCTTTTACTCTTCAGATCACAATCTTTTACTCTTCAGATCACAATCTTTTACTCTTCAGATCACAATCTTTTACTCTTCAGATCACAATCTTTTACTCTTCAGATCACAATCTTTTACTCTTCAGATCACAATCTTTTACTCTTCAGATCACAATCTTTTACTCTTCAGATCACAATCTTTTACTATTCAGATCACAATCTTTTACTCTTCAGATCACAATCTTTTACTATTCAGATCACAATCTTTTACTCTTCAGATCACAATCTTTTACTCTTCAGATCACAATCTTTTACTCTTCAGATCACAATCTTTTACTCTTCAGATCACAATCTTTTACTCTTCAGATCACAATCTTTTACTCTTCAGATCACAATCTTTTACTCTTCAGATCACAATCTTTTACTCTTCAGATCACAATCTTTTACTCTTCAGATCACAATCTTTTACTCTTCAGATCACAATCTTTTACTCTTCAGATCACAATCTTTTACTCTTCAGATCACAATCTTTTACTCTTCAGATCACAATCTTTTACTCTTCAGATCACAATCTTTTACTCTTCAGATCACAATCTTTTACTCTTCAGATCACAATCTTTTACTCTTCAGATCACAATCTTTTACTCTTCAGATCACAATCTTTTACTCTTCAGATCACAATCTTTTACTCTTCAGATCACAATCTTTTACTCTTCAGATCACAATCTTTTACTCTTCAGATCACAATCTTTTACTCTTCAGATCACAATCTTTTACTCTTCAGATCACAATCTTTTACTCTTCAGATCACAATCTTTTACTCTTCAGATCACAATCTTTTACTCTTCAGATCACAATCTTTTACTCTTCAGATCACAATCTTTTACTCTTCAGATCACAATCTTTTACTCTTCAGATCACAATCTTTTACTATTCAGATCACAATCTTTTACTCTTCAGATCACAATCTTTTACTCTTCAGATCACAATCTTTTACTCTTCAGATCACAATCTTTTACTCTTCAGATCACAATCTTTTACTCTTCAGATCACAATCTTTTACTCTTCAGATCACAATCTTTTACTCTTCAGACAACAATCTTTTACTCTTCAGATCACAATCTTTTACTCTTCAGATCACAATCTTTTACTCTTCAGATCACAATCTTTTACTCTTCAGATCACAATCTTTTACTCTTCAGATCACAATCTTTTACTCTTCAGACAACAATCTTTTACTCTTCAGATCACAATCTTTTACTCTTCAGATCACAATCTTTTACTCTTCAGATCACAATCTTTTACTATTCAGATCACAATCTTTTACTCTTCAGATCACAATCTTTTACTCTTCAGATCACAATCTTTTACTCTTCAGATCACAATCTTTTACTCTTCAGACACAATCTTTTACTCTTCAGATCACAATCTTTTACTCTTCAGATCACAATCTTTTACTCTTCAGATCACAATCTTTTACTCTTCAGATCACAATCTTTTACTCTTCAGATCACAATCTTTTACTATTCAGATCACAATCTTTTACTCTTCAGACAACAATCTTTTACTCTTCAGATCACAATCTTTTACTCTTCAGATCACAATCTTTTACTCTTCAGATCACAATCTTTTACTCTTCAGATCACAATCTTTTACTCTTCAGATCACAATCTTTTACTCTTCAGATCACAATCTTTTACTCTTCAGATCACAATCTTTTACTCTTCAGATCACAATCTTTTACTCTTCAGATCACAATCTTTTACTCTTCAGATCACAATCTTTTACTCTTCAGATCACAATCTTTTACTCTTCAGACAACAATCTTTTACTCTTCAGATCACAATCTTTTACTCTTCAGATCACAATCTTTTACTCTTCAGATCACAATCTTTTACTCTTCAGATCACAATCTTTTACTCTTCAGATCACAATCTTTTACTCTTCAGATCACAATCTTTTACTCTTCAGATCACAATCTTTTACTCTTCAGATCACAATCTTTTACTCTTCAGATCACAATCTTTTACTCTTCAGATCACAATCTTTTACTCTTCAGACAACAATCTTTTACTCTTCAGATCACAATCTTTTACTCTTCAGATCACAATCTTTTACTCTTCAGATCACAATCTTTTACTCTTCAGACAACAATCTTTTACTCTTCAGATCACAATCTTTTACTCTTCAGATCACAATCTTTTACTCTTCAGATCACAATCTTTTACTCTTCAGATCACAATCTTTTACTCTTCAGATCACAATCTTTTACTCTTCAGACAACAATCTTTTACTCTTCAGATCACAATCTTTTACTCTTCAGACAACAATCTTTTACTCTTCAGATCACAATCTTTTACTCTTCAGATCACAATCTTTTACTCTTCAGATCACAATCTTTTACTCTTCAGACAACAATCTTTTACTCTTCAGATCACAATCTTTTACTCTTCAGATCACAATCTTTTACTCTTCAGATCACAATCTTTTACTCTTCAGATCACAATCTTTTACTCTTCAGATCACAATCTTTTACTCTTCAGACAACAATCTTTTACTCTTCAGATCACAATCTTTTACTCTTCAGACAACAATCTTTTACTCTTCAGATCACAATCTTTTACTCTTCAGATCACAATCTTTTACTCTTCAGATCACAATCTTTTACTATTCAGATCACAATCTTTTACTCTTCAGACAACAATCTTTTACTCTTCAGATCACAATCTTTTACTCTTCAGACAACAATATTTTACTATTCAGATCACAATCTTTTACTATTCAGATCACAATCTTTTACTCTTCAGATCACAAGTCTTTTACTATTCAGATCACAATCTTTTACTATTCAGATCACAATCTTTTACTATTCAGATCACAATCTTTTACTATTCAGATCACAATCTTTTACTCTTCAGATCACAAGTCTTTTACTATTCAGATCACAATCTTTTACTATTCAGATCACAATCTTTTACTATTCAGATCACAATCTTTTACTCTTCAGATCACAAGTCTTTTACTATTCAGATCACAATCTTTTACTATTCAGATTACAATCTTTTACTATTCAGATCACAATCTTTTACTATTCAGATCACAATCTTTTACTATTCAGATCACAATCTTTTACTCTTCAGATCACAATCTTTTACTCTTCAGATCACAATCTTTTACTCTTCAGATCACAAGTCTTTTACTATTCAGATCACAATCTTTTACTATTCAGATCACAAGTCTTTTACTATTCAGATCACAATCTTTTACTCTTCAGACAACAATCTTTTACTCTTCAGATCACAATCTTTTACTATTCAGATCACAATCTTTTACTCTTCAGATCACAATCTTTTACTATTCAGATCACAATCTTTTACTCTTCAGATCACAATCTTTTACTCTTCAGATCACAATCTTTTACTCTTCAGACAACAATCTTTTACTCTTCAGATCACAATCTTTTACTCTTCAGATCACACTCTTTTACTCTTCAGATCACAATCTTTTACTCTTCAGATCACAATCTTTTACTATTCAGATCACAATCTTTTACTCTTCAGATCACAATCTTTTACTCTTCAGATCACAATCTTTTACTATTCAGATCACAATCTTTTACTCTTCAGATCACAATCTTTTACTATTCAGATCACAATCTTTTACTCTTCAGATCACAATCTTTTACTCTTCAGATCACAATCTTTTACTCTTCAGATCACAATCTTTTACTATTCAGATCACAATCTTTTACTCTTCAGATCACAATCTTTTACTCTTCAGATCACAATCTTTTACTCTTCAGATCACAATCTTTTACTCTTCAGATCACAATCTTTTACTCTTCAGACAACAATCTTTTACTCTTCAGATCACAATCTTTTACTCTTCAGATCACAATCTTTTACTATTCAGATCACAATCTTTTACTCTTCAGACAACAATCTTTTACTCTTCAGATCACAATCTTTTACTCTTCAGACAACAATCTTTTACTATTCAGATCACAATCTTTTACTATTCAGATCACAATCTTTTACTCTTCAGATCACAAGTCTTTTACTATTCAGATCACAATCTTTTACTATTCAGATCACAAGTCTTTTACTATTCAGATCACAATCTTTTACTCTTCAGACAACAATCTTTTACTATTCAGATCACAATCTTTTACTATTCAGATCACAAGTCTTTTACTATTCAGATCACAATCTTTTACTCTTCAGACAACAATCTTTTACTATTCAGATCACAATCTTTTACTCTTCAGACAACAATATTTTACTCTTCGGAGCACAAATTCTTTGCCCTTCGGACCACAGGATTTTTACTCCAGCCACTTATAACCAATTTCTCCAACAACGTGCAAGCGTTATCGCCCCTCATCTCACAGCCTCTCAACTCTTCCAGCGAGGTTATCATTTTGTCTGTCTGTTGCAATTTACGTCCCTTTTACATCTGCCCCGGTTAGCCTCCTACTTCCCCCCTCCCCTTATTGGTCGTGCGGTTACATTCCTGGATAAAACGGTTTCTCTGTCCAATTAATCCACACCCGAGACGTGCTCGCATCACGTGCTCACAATGACCGGCACGCGCCATGATGTCGTCTGCGCATGCCATCAAGCCAGGTAGGAAGTACCTAGAAAAATAATGTTGAAAAATTCAAACCAGAAGTTTCCTAATTGGCGAGTTTACCGTAGGGGGACTCAAGAGTCGACGGACCGTAACGGCTGGCACAACAAACCTGCGCCACTTGATCGTTTGTCCAGGAGTGCGACCGCAAAAACAAGCGTGTAGTCAGGATTTTTATATACAACTCTTGTCAATGGTTGCAGTGAGGGGCCGGGGTAAGGAGGGTGTAAAAGGGTAAATAAAGTGAAGTGAGCTGCTTACGTGTGCGAGCATTTTTTTAAATAAAAAATTATTAAATAAAAATGTTTTGTTAGTGTGGAGAATGATGTGATGAAGACAGTGTAGAAGAGATAGTTCTATAGAGCTGATACGTTTCATAGATTATGACAAAGACAATGTAGAGATATACTTCTATAGATTACAACTTTCCCTATGCGTATATGATATAGACAGTTTAGAGAGACAGTTTAGGACTTTCTCTATATAAATAATATAATAGTCCAAGTCACTCACTCAGTCATTGGATGTGGAACGCTGAGGAAGGATGTACAACAACCCCTTTTATAAGATACTTTGTGTACATTTCAGAAAGTTTAATATTTCGTATTTATCAAACAAGGACAAGTTAGTTGGGCTTTTAAAAAAGGTGGGCGCCGTGGGCGCCCTAAAAATGGGCGCCGCAGGCGCCACGGCACCCCAGCACAATCATATATATATTTACGCTCAATTATGTAGCGGAACGCTGAGGGACATCACTCTGCTTTTTTTAAATTTTGTGTTGTGAGTAGTGCTGATTGACTCAAATTGTTATTTTTTGGTGCAGTTTTTTGGTGCGCTGTTTTTCTAAAATTAGTTTAAAAAATCGTGTGGTGATTAGCACTGTAAAAATTATTATATAAATACTTTGTTTAATTTTCAGGAATATTTCGTATTTATCATACAAGGATAAGTTACTTTGGCTTTTGACATAAAAAATAAAATAAAAATAAAAAAACTATTATACTTTATGTACATTTAAGAAATTTTAATATTACGTATTTATCATACAAGGACAAGTTAGTTGGGCTTTTGAAAAAGGTGGACGCCGTAGGCGCCCTTAAAAAAAGGGGCGCCGCAGGCGCCACGTCGCCGCAGCACAAACTAGTAAATAATATAATAGTCCAAGTCACTCACTCACTCACTCATTGGATGTGGAACGCTGAGGAACGATGTACAACAATCTATAGCAGTTAAAAAATCGTGTGGTGATTAGCACTGTAAAAAAAAATTATATGGCGTCATTGTTTGATCTTATATTTTAAAATACAAGGTGTGCATCGATTACAAATTAAAGATGCGCTGTAAAAAATATTATATGACGTCATTGTTTTAGCTCATATTTTCATTTTGGAAAAGGGAACAATGTAAAAAGAGTATTTGATGATGGTTAATTATAAAATACTTTGTGTACATTCCAGGAAGTTTAATATTTCGTATTTATCAAACAAGGACAAGTTAGTTGGGCTTTTGAAAAAGGTGGGCGCCGCAGCACAACCTAGTTATGATATAGACAGTGTAAAAGAGATGTTAATATGGATTTTGGACTTTTCCTATATAATAAGGAAAATTTAGAGATATATAATACGGACAGATATGGACAGTTCCTATATAATATAGACAGTTAAGAGATATATCGATAGATAGGGACTGGTTATGCATGTTATAGATAATGTAGAGATATATATCGATTAATTTGGACAGTTGTCTCTAATGGCCCCGTATGTACAGTGAATATTCCGAGCTTGTCCTACGTTGCTGTAACGTTAAATGTAAGTTAATCAACACGGGTACAGTCGTGGGAACCTTTCTTTAAAATGCTGATTTTTGCCAGTGCTTGTAGAAACGAAAGAATTTTAATGAAAAGAAGAGTTTAATTAGATTTATGAGGGGTAAAGAATTCGCGTAAATTAAGCAATTAAGTTGCATACTATATTTTCTTGTAAGTCGAGAGCAAACTGTAATAAGTAATGGATCTAAATCTGCATCTAATGACGGTAAACGCAGGAGCTCCACAAAGAACTGGCCTATTAATTTATGCTTTCTTCTATACCGCTAACACCATCCATGCTATGAGACTAGCTAACACTATCCATGCTATGAGACTAGCTAACACTATCCATGCTATGAGACTAGCTAACACTATCCATGCTATGAGACTAGCTAACACCATCCATGCTATGAGACTAGCTAACACTATCCATGCTATGAGACTAGCTAACACTATCCATGCTATGAGACTAGCTAACACTATCCATGCTATGAGACTAGCTAACACCATCCATGCTATGAGACTAGCTAACACTATCCATGCTATAAGACTAGCTAACACTATCCATGCTATGAGACTAGCTAACACTATCCATGCTATGAGACTAGCTAACACCATCCATGCTATGAGACTAGCTAACACTATCCATGCTATGAGACTAGCTAACACTATCCATGCTATGAGACTAGCTAACACTATCCATGCTATGAGACTAGCTAACACTATCCATGCTATGAGACTAGCTAACACTATCCATGCTATGAGACTAGCTAACACCATCCATGCTATGAGACTATAGCTAACACTATCCATGCTATGAGACTAGCTAACACCATCCATGCTATGAGACTAGCTAACACTATCCATGCTATGAGACTAGCTAACACTATCCATGCTATGAGACTAGCTAACACTATCCATGCTATGAGACTAGCTAACACCATCCATGCTATGAGACTAGCTAACACTATCCATGCTATGAGACTAGCTAACACCATCCATGCTATGAGACTAGCTAACACTATCCATGCTATGAGACTAGCTAACACTATCCATGCTATGAGACTAGCTAACACTATCCATGCTATGAGACTAGCTAACACTATCCATGCTATGAGACTAGCTAACACTATCCATGCTATGAGACTAGCTAACACCATCCATGCTATGAGACTAGCTAACACTATCCATGCTATGAGACTAGCTAACACTATCCATGCTATGAGACTAGCTAACACTATCCATGCTATGAGACTAGCTAACACCATCCATGCTATGAGACTAGCTAACACTATCCATGCTATGAGACTAGCTAACACTATCCATGCTATGAGACTAGCTAACACTATCCATGCTATGAGACTAGCTAACACTATCCATGCTATGAGACTAGCTAACACTATCCATGCTATGAGACTAGCTAACACTATCCATGCTATGAGACTAGCTAACACTATCCATGCTATGAGACTAGCTAACACTATCCATGCTATGAGACTAGCTAACACTATCCATGCTATGAGACTAGCTAACACTATCCATGCTATAAGACTAGCTAACACTATCCATGCTATAAGACTAGCTAACACCATCCATGCTATAAGACTAGCTAACACTATACATGTTATAAGACTAGCTAACACTATCCAGGCTATAAGACTAGCTAACACTATCCATGCTATGAGACTAGCTAACACTATCCATGCTATGAGAATAAAATACTTAAAGATTAAACAATTGACACAAAAACTTAGTCGAAACCTCCAAAATGAATATATAAACAATGTAATTACCAAAGATAACAATAAAAACTTATGGTCCTTTATCAAATCTAAAAAAATGGAACCTTCAGGAATAGCCACACTAAAAGGCTCAAATAATAAAACCTATAATGATAATGAAACTAAAGCTAATATCCTTAACACATAATTTGCATCATCTTTTTCTGCCTCAGGCGACAAGGAAGTTTTAATAAATTTAAATAAAATGGAGGAAATAGGTAACATAACTGTAGATGAGATAGGTATACATTCACTCCTAAAAAACTTAAAAATAAACAAAGCTACTGGCCCAGATAATTTGCCTGCAAGATTATTAAACGAACTAAGCAATGAACTGTCCCCAATCCTTGTAGTTCTCTTTCAAGCCTCTCTAAACCAGGGTAAAGTGCCCCAGGATTGGAAATTAGCTAACGTAACTCCACTCTTTAAGAAAGGGGATAAATCATACCCTGGTAATTACAGGCCTGTATCACTTACTAGTATCACCTGTAAATTACTAGAACACATAATATATAGTAGAATAGTTAACCACCTTGACAAATATAATGCCCTATGCCCACATCAACACGGCTTTAGAAAAACAGATCATGTGAAACACAATTAATAGGTTTAATAGATGAACTATCAAAAGGCTTGGACAAAAATGATCAAATAGATACAATATTACTAGACTTCTCAAAAGCATTTGACAAAGTTCACCACCTTAGTTTACTTAAAAAACTTAACTACTTTGGAATCTCAGGTTCCTTACATCACTGGATCCAAGACTTCCTTTTGGGCAGGGAGCAAACTGTATTAATTAATGGATCTAAATCTGCACCAATAAAGGTTAACTCAGGAGTTCCACAAGGAACTGTGCTAGGTCCCTTACTCTTTTTAATTTATATAAATGATTTACCCAACAACATCTCAACAGGTACAAAAGTTAGGTTATTTGCTGATGATTGTATAATCTATAGAACAATTAAATCAGAACAAGATAGCAAAATTTTACAAAAAGACTTAGATGAATTGATAAAATGGGAAACTAACTGGAGTATGTCTTTCCACCCAGAAAAGTGTCAACTGTTAAGAGTAACAAAGAAAAAGAAACAAATAAATTCAAAATATTACATTCATGGAAAAGAACTGACCCAAACTAAAGATGCAAAATACTTAGGAGTCTTAATAAATGAGAAACTATCATGGAATCCCCATGTCAATGAAGTTATTAAAAAATCAAACAAAACCTTAGGCTTTATAAAAAGGAACTTTAACAAATGTAATAGAGATATAAAACTAAAATGCTACCTCACTTTGGTGAGACCTGTACTAGAATATGCATCTTCCGTATGGGACCCATCCACCAAAGAAAACATTGATAAACTAGAACAAATTCAAAAAAGAGCTGCCAGATTCATTACTGGAGAATATTCGAAACTGACAAGAATAACACCATTAGTTAAATCATTAAACCTTGAAACACTAGAGGATAGAAGAACCAAGAGCAAAGTAGTAATCATACATAGAGCAATTAATTCTAATTTAGAAATACAACACAAAGATAACTTAATACAACCCTCAGATAGACATAAGGATAAAAACACCTTTCTTATTCCGTATGCAAGAACAAACACATACAAGTTTTCCTTCTTCCCGTCCGGAATTTGGGCGTGGAATGGGTTGCCTGAAGAATCCAGGAACACCAACACTTTATCAACATTTAAATCTCTAATAAAAATTCAGGACTAAACACAAACCATAGATAAGTGCAGGACGCAATAATCTTCTGTATAGAAGGAGCGTCTGTAAACAGATAAGATAAGATAAGATAAGATAAGATAAGATAAGATAAGACTAGCTAACACTATCCATGCTATAAGACTAGCTAACACTATCCAT
The DNA here is from genome assembly GCA_944989445.1 of Ampullaceana balthica. Classification (NCBI taxonomy): domain Eukaryota; kingdom Metazoa; phylum Mollusca; class Gastropoda; family Lymnaeidae; genus Ampullaceana; species Ampullaceana balthica. The sequence goes on along the minus strand of CALYLW010000266.1, from coordinate 271,974 downwards.
GCTATAAGACTAGCTAACACTATCCATGCTATAAGACTAACTAACACTATCCATGCTATAAGACTCGCTAACACTATCCATGCTATAAGACTAGCTAACACCATCCATGCTATAAGACTAGCTAACACCATCCATGCTATAAGACTAGCTAACACTATCCATGCTATAAGACTAGCTAACACTATCCATGCTATAAGACTAGCTAACACTATCCATGCTATAAGACTAGCTAACACTATCCATGCTTTGAGACTAGCTAACACTATCCATGCTATAAGACTAGCTAACACCATCCATGCTGTAAGACTAGCTAACACTATCCATGCTATGAGACTAGCTAACACTATCCATGCTATAAGACTAGCTAACACTATCCATGCTATGAAACTAGCTAACACTATCCATGCTATAAGACTAGCTAACACCATCCATGCTATAAGACTAGCTAACACTATCCATGCTATAAGACTAGCTAACACTATCCATGCTATGAGACTAGCTAACACTATCCATGCTATAAGACTAGCTAACACTATCCATGCTATAAGACTAGCTAACAATATCCATGCTATAAGACTAGCTAACACTACCCATGCTATAAGACCCGCAGGATATGATGTTCTAATAACTCTATCAAATATAAAAAGTCTTCATTTTTTTGTCACCCTCTTTAAATTTCATGCGTGTTGTGGTAGCCCCTCTAATGGAAAACACGAGACGAACTTTCGGTCACGGAAATAAATTAAATGTCAGAATGTCTTGGCGGGCCACAAAAAACACTTAGAAGGACCGCATTTGGCCCGCGGGTCCCACTTTCCCCTCCTCTGGTGTTGAAGAAAAGAACGCATCCTCTCTAACGATACATGTCCTTACATTAATTCATTAAAAAAATATATTACAATAGCATAAATTGTAGATGCATTTACCTATATTAAATTACAAATTGCAAGTTAACAAAATAACAAAATTAAGTTTATTCTAGACTTATAACCAGACTGTCACGTGTGAATTACGAGTTGGATGACAGAGAGGTCACGTGAGTGAAAGCGCGGGTAGAACGGGGGGAGGAGGTTCGAGAGTATTATTCAAGATGGCTAGAATGTAGTGATGCTGTTTCCACGAAGTGTAACCTCAATTTGATATTCGTGTACATAGTATTCATATTAAAGTTATTTTGATGACAATAGTATTTCAAGGTATTATTGCACGAAAGTTTGTATTGTGACAACGCCTACTAAACACATATAAAAGTAAACCAATTACACACCCCATGGCTATAAATGGCTAACATTCATATAGATAATATTTTTATTTAAATTAGCTTGAAAAGAAAGTTTTCATTTCTAAAAATGTTTTGATTATAGAAGCGTTTTATTTTGACCCCCACCACCACACAAACACACACACACAAACACGCACACACACACACACACACAAACACACGGACAAACACACACACGAACACAGAAACAAAGATACAACAATTTTTAAACTACATTTATTAGTTTGCCATCAAATTAGAGCTGTAGTTTTAAATCCTTTATATTAACTCGTGGTGTCTGTTTGAACCATTGCTTGCTTGCTTGTCGCCAAAACTTTGGATCGATTTTTAATCCACTTCCTCGTAAGCTACCGAGCTGAAATTTTGCAGGCAGTTTCGTGGCTATGATAAAAACGAGGTATCAAAATTTCAGATCGATCGCATGTACTGTAATTAAATTATTGAATTTTTAGATTATTTTATTTATTCCTCTACTATGAATGTGAGCATAAATCCAGTTATCTGAGCTTACTGTATCCCTACTGGGTTCACCGACAAAACGGCCCTGGACTAATTGCAAAAAATACAATCAAATATTATAATCGTATTTTTACTCACCTATTCAGTGTCAGGTTTAGCTCACAATAAACAAAAATGATATCACAAGAGTGAATTTAATAGCCCTTACGCGAAATGGTACCAATCACGGTTGTTTATTGACAAGAAACTATATAATAACACCACACTAATTTTTTTATATACAATCTTACCACTTTTTTAAGTGTGAAAAAGTAACAAAAGCTTTAAAAAAAATTTAAAAAAAATTAAAAAAAAAGTTTTTGTTAAAAATATTAACAATTTGTCGGGGCCGTTTTTTTCCGGGGTCGTTTTGACGGGTCACCGTCCCTACTGATATTATATGTGGAGGAAGTTTTTGTTCCCCAGGCTAATCCATGTGTCGGTGAAACAACTGCCACGCTGACTCGTCGTCATCAAAACGAACGCCACCTGTTGTCTTAAAATTCGCATCCCTTCCACCGCAAGACACCAATATTTCCGGATATTCCCGTTGTGTTTTCACACCACCATCGGGCGTAACTCAAGAACGAGCCATCTCTCACACGACCGGAAAGATATATTACAGTGCCAACTGGCAGACACCGACAGCCGCTAAGTGAGAAGCTGGCAACTTTGCAGTCGGAAATTCCCGATGAGACGATGACGGACGCCATCTTTAAAGTTGTCGTCACGGACATCTGTGTAGATCTGAATATGTCGAGTGAAACAGCCGTCTCTTGTTTTGTTTAGTGTGGAAGCGTATTGAGGCGTAGATTGGCGTTGACAGAGACCGCGGTACGCGTCACGCTACTGTGACATTAGTGAGCGCTGTGACATCCATGGGATGTGGGGGTAGATTCGTGAGAAAGTTGGGTATCGTCTCACTCTCCGTGGGATGTGGGGGTAGATTCGTGAGAAAGTTGGGTATCGTCTCACTCTCCGTGGGATGTGGGGGTAGATTCGTGAGAAAGTTGGGTATCGTCTCACTCTCTGTGGGATGTGGGGGTAGATTCGTGAGAAAGTTGGGTATCGTCTCACTCTCCGTGGGATGTGGGGGTAGATTCGTGAGAAAGTTGGGTATCGTCTCACTCTCCGTGGGATGTGGGGGTAGATTCGTGAGAAAGTTGGGTATCGTCTCACTCTCCGTGGGATGTGGGGGTAGATTCGTGAGAAAGTTGGGTATCGTCTCACTCTCCGTGGGATGTGGGGGTAGATTCGTGAGAAAGTTGGGTATCGTCTCACTCTCCGTGGGATGTGGGGGTAGATTCGTGAGAAAGTTGGGTATCGTCTCACTCTCCGTGGGATGTGGGGGTAGATTCGTGAGAAAGTTGGGTATCGTCTCACTCTCCGTGGGATGTGGGGGGGGGAGATTCGTGAGAAAGTGGGGTATCGTCTCACTATCCGTGGGATGTGGGGGTAGATTCGTGAGAAAGTGGGGTATCGTCTCACTCTCCGTGGGATGTGGGGGGGGGGAGATTCGTGAGAAAGTGAGGTATCGTCTCACTCTCCGTGGGATGTGTGTGGGGGGGGGGAGATTCGTGAGAAAGTGGGGTATCGCCTCACTCTCTGTGGGATGTGGGGGATATTCGTGAGAAAGTGGGGTATCGTCTCACACTCTGTGGGATGTGGGGGGAGATTCGTGAGAAAGTGGGGAATCGTCTCACTCTCCGTGGGATGTGGGGGGAGATTCGTGAGAAAGTGGGGTATCGTCTCACTCTCCGTGGGATGTTTTTGCTACTCTCATACGACTGTTGACGTTGTGCGTTACACCGACCTTCAACAAACGCGCCGTTTGTTACAACTGTAACTTTAATGAATTACTTGACATGAAAACATACATCCGGACAGTTTCTCAATGTTATCCGCTTGGCATGTAGCTATTAGTATCACACACACGCAGTTCTTTGTTTTGGTCTGTTTACTTTCAGGCTACTCGTAGATTCAGATTCGATAAAAAGTCAATCTTTTACTTTGCTCCTTGGCACACAAAGGGAAAAAATAATAAACAGTGGCGTCACTAGAACTTTGACAACCCAGCACGGACATCTTGAGCCAAGGCCCCCTAAGATGGTCAGTTCCTCTATTTCAGAAATCCTCTTTAGATTCGTTGTGTAAAATACTACACTTCTTTTCGTGTCAGGTGTTGGTTCAACTCAATGTCTCCCTGACCCTGACCACACATATAAACATTCCAATTCCCCCTCGGATGATCTGACACATATCTGTGAACAGTTCCACCTGCAGTCAGTGACGCCCTGAGCCCACAGACAAAGAGTTACCCCCCACCCACCCCTTGCCCCATGTTTTTCTTATGTATGCAATCAAATTCACTGTAAGAACACTAACTCTTGATCCACACATGGTCTCGTTATCTCAACCACATTCCACCCTCTCTCTTCTTCCGGTTTCTGGCGTATCCCGAGTTGTGATTGTTCCTTGTCTGACGTCTGCAAACACACATCAACAACACACTGAAATGTGAAAGGCTCACAATGTGGCGGAGGTGGGGGAGAATGGGTACAGGGTATCTATACACAAAGACAGCACTTAAAAAGCATCGTGAAAGCACTTATAAAAACACAATGAAAGCACCTAGAAAAACACAGTGACAACACCTAGAATAGCACAGTGACAGCCAATATTCAATATTCCAACCGCGTCACTTTTTTATACCGCCTGTCACAAGACTGTCACTGGGAATGGGAAGAGAGTTGAAGAGACTGCTGTCACTACACTATAACTAGTCACCAAAACAGGACTTTCTGTCTCTATCCCATATTTCACACTACCGGAAATGACGTCAAATTTTGAAGAAAAACTTGGCCTTACAACTGGCCTAAATTTTAACGGACGGGACAACTGACAACTCTATAGTTGATTATTGACATAACATCGTTCGGAAACAGATGGACGTTCATAGGATGGTAAAATAAAATACATGTATTTAAGTTTTGAGTGGTAGGTTGCATGCATTTAAATGTTTCATTTTCTTGCATTTGTGTTATTATACATGATTATTTGTGCAATAGAAATTAAAAATAGCATCCTGATACATGATTGTTTATTAATAACAATATTAAAAAGGCTTGACACATAAAATTTTATTTCTCATAGGCTAAAAGGAGGTTTAATAATCGAAAAATTGTCACGATTAATGACAGTAAATAATTTAAGGTATAGAAATTAATATAGCACACTGCAAACATGTTTTCAAAAATATTATAGAATATTGCACGTATGGAAACTATAAAAGAGGTTTGCTTTAACAGAAAATAGGTAGCCTACTGAAAGCCTTGATTAAAAATATTAAAACATGGGACATGTCTAGAACATTGCGCAAATATGGTTAACTATTGTAGATTTTTGCAACACGGAAACATGGCGTCTCACATTACAATCATGGAATACTAGACAACGGGAAGAAATGGATCCGATCCACAGAACCACCGAGTAAAGACAACGAGAAGAAATGGATCCGATCCACAGGGCCACCGAGTACAGAAAGCAGGAAGGAATGGATCCGATCCACAGAACCACCGAGTACAGCAAACAGGAAGAAATGGATCAGGTCCACAGAACCACCGAGTACAGCAAACAGGAAGAAATGGATCAGGTCCACAGGACCACCGAGTACAGACAACAGGAAGAAATGGATCTGACTCCCCACTGCGGTGATATCTTTATTCTCAGGCGCCCTGCTGTGCGGTATCCCGTACTCCTATTTACTAACTAGATCATCGTTTATCTCTTGATTTGTCCTTCAAATCCGTTTCCCACGCTGTTGGAATTTACGAGGGGGTTTTCTACCTAACCAAACATTCATATCTGAGCGGCGCAGGCGGGAAAAAAGGGAAGGGTAGTGACAGGGTCAATCTGTTCTTAAGAGATGTTCATTCCACGACAAGTTTATATAGACACGACTTTTGTTTATGGGAAATCATCCGATAAACCTGCCGTCGCAGGTCCCATTGTCATTGTTTACCTACTACGCTGAGATTCATGACGGGCGGTGCTACGGAAATCCCCGAAGGGAAGGCAGCGGGACGTCTCGGAAGGTCTAGGGATTAGTGTCTCACGTTTAATGAATGATCTAGCGCTGAGAGAATTGGGGTCAGTGATACAACTTCCGTTTGCCAGCTTGGGAAGAGGGTACGAAGTTGATTGTTGCTCATTTCTGGAAGTGTTCAAATTATTTTTTATTGAACTTAAGTTTTTAATTAAAGAAAAGAAAATTAAAATTAAAAGAGCTACCATTTTGACCAGAATTTTTCTTTTTTTTTCTGACCACTTTTCTTATTGTTCAAGTTAAAAGTAACGTTACCAATGACTCGGTACCCAACACATGTTCAGGTTTTGTTTTTTCATATAACTTTTGACTTGTTTTCTTAAAATCAGAGGCGTCTCTGTGGAAGGTTGGAAAAGGAGGGGGGGGGGTCTAATTCCTTCTAATATAGGTGATATTGTGACATAAGACATAAGACATAAGATACATTTCGTTTTTAAATGTCAGATTATGATTAAGACATTTATAAAACATTAAACAATGTAATAATAACTAAGAGGCAATTTAAAACAAAGTTTCAAAAAACCTAGTAACAAATTTACTTTTCAAAAAAATTTGCATCGACCGGGAATCGAACCCGGGTCACCCGCGTGGCAGGCGAGTATTCTACCACTAGACCACCGATGCTATACAACAGTTGTCGGCAAATAAGACTAAATAACCTTATTCTGGGTTTTAAAAAAAAAGGGAAATATAAAATATTTTTGTACAGAATCCGTCATGTCTACGTGTACCCTTGTAATATAAGCCGACTATTGAACCGGGTTTTTACATTTGTTATCTACGTACTATACAAAGACACCACAATCCTCTCTACTTTCGTTTATAATGACATGAAAAAATGACAATATCTTATCTATACAGTTAATACAGACGCTCCTTCTATGCAGAAGATAAATAATTGCGTCCACAGACCATGACAGATGATCTGTTGGCAAGTGATGCAGCGTTCACAGGCCATGGCTTAACTAGTGTTGGGTACCCATTCAGGGCTGGGTGACTCAGGGGCGCCCTAGGCCCCGGGAGCGGGTCCTTGCCGTTACATGGATTCGAACCCGTGACCATCGGTACGCCGGTCGAGCGCCCTGCAACTCGACCACCGTGCCCCCCCCCCGTGCCAATAATCTTAATCGACATCTCAAATTTATGCAAACAAAGAATTGCAGCGCAAAAAATATCATTACAATTTCAGCCAGAGAAAGGATTGCAAACAAGCAAATCTAACACATTTTTGGACGTCAATTGCTGCAATGGCTTTTAACATTTCACATGAGGAGGGCGTCAAATTATTTCAGTTAGTTTTTAAGTAAATGCGGCTTTGTCGCATTATGTCCTATTTTATCATTATCTCTAGTATGGTCAGGACCGTTAGGCCTCTGACCCCTATAACCATTATATTCGGCTGTACACTTTTTATAGTTGTATCAAATAAATTCCCTTTGGAATTCTAATCCGCCGTGTCATTTCGACTTAAAATATCTACCCATAATCCTTTTCAGATTAATTTTTAGACACGTGTCAGGTTTCTAAAACTTACAATATGCGTTTTAGGCTGGGGCTGGGGGGGGGGTACTCCCACCAAGCCTTTTGAAAGACTAAAAAGTCAAACTTCTTCAACAAATCAAAATTTAAAATTGATTGTTCATTGATTAACATACTTGACAGCCTGTCTGAAATTATTTTTTTAATGATCGATTGAAAAACACAATTACGATGTTGATCAGCTGCATGGAGAAAAATGTCTTTCTTTCAAATTTAACCAACAGGGCGGAACCTCTGGCATGGACTTCAAGCGACAGGCGATACTTAAAAATATTAAGATGTCTTTTAAATTGTAATTTCTTAGTTGACTGCCGATTCATGTGTGCATCATCAACTGTCAGGTAGATTTTCTTTTTAAAGCCATTGACACGTGAACGAAGGTCATTTCATTGTACAACTTACATCCTTAGTTTCAATCACGCCGTGGTATAATGTACGTATAAGTTAAATAATGGGGGCTGAAACACACAGCCGACAGGCCAGTTCCCTTCTAGTGTTAAACTTGTACAAGTAGCTTCGTGTGGGACAATGTTCAGTTCTCATTCTAGTTATGAGCGTCTGATTGCTACGTCCAATTTTCCACCAGGAGTCGCTTTTGCTCGGTCGCGGCATGTACTGGAATACTTTTCTGGCCGTGCTTCCAGATGCCCAGCCCTGTAGCCATTTCTCTCGGAAATGGTCCTTAAGCCACGATCTGACCCCCAGCTTGAGACGATTGACCATCCAGGGAACTGGTCGCCCGAGGTGGTCAAACGTGCTGCTAGGTAGTAATCTTGATGTTAGCTTTCACAGTTGTATTTATAATCTTAACATCCACATCAAGTCAGTATTCTACAGACACCAGCTCTGGCTCACCTCCAAAAGACTGCCTTCAAATTTAGCAACTTGACGCCCTCACACTAGCAATAATTTAACGTAACTATGTAACATATAAGTCAATTTTTAAGACATTTTTAAATCCCTTATATTAGCTTCACCGCCGTCTCTCTCTCTCTCTCTGTCTCTCTCTCTCTCTCTCTCTCTCTCTCTCTCTCTCTCTCTCTCTCTCTCTCTCTCTCTCTCTCTCTCTCTCTCTGTCTCTCTCTTTCTCTGTCTGTCGTTCGTCGTCTGGCAGGCGGAAAAACAAAAGTAAAAAATGACACACTTCCCGTGATGCTATCGGGCTGAAATTTTGCACATAGACTCGTTTCACCTAACAATGCATCATATCAAAATTTCAGATCGATCGAACGTACCGTAATTAAATTAATGCATTTTAGTTTATCTCTATATAACATATGTAATTCAAATTCACGGTTTGTTATTGTTTTTCTTTCACGAGCCATTCGATTTCACGCGTTGACGCCACCCGTCGATTTCCACACCCACTCCCGTCCCTTCCCCCGGTTTTAAAGCCAGGTGATATCACTCGGTGTCAGTCTGTAAATGTTTGTCGCGTTTGAACATAATCAATACCTTTAGTTATGTCTCATATATAAGGGATTTATAGTCAAAAACTTTGTTTTTACGGGTTTTTAAAAAATATATAAAATGCTATGAGTCTGTCGTGAGTTACTTTTGGTAGGTTCGGTGCTACGATTATTCGCCTCGTATTGTCCTGGAAGGGCCTCGGCTGAACCGGAAGTACTTTGATAGCACGAGAACGTAAACAGTTTTGTCTGACAATAATTATCAACGGCCTTCGTGGAACCAGCGTGAACTTTGAACCCGGGGAGATCCCTCGTCCAAGCTCGTTCTTTTCTTAGCAGCACGTGAGTCCGATTTACAGCGGCGCGCGTGCATGCTTACTCGTGGAATGTCCGGGTAATTTGTCCGGGGTCGCAGGTTTTCCGGGGATGTGAACATCTCTAAGGGAATCATGTACACATGCGAAGGGGTGCCAGCAGAGGGCGCCGTGAGGGTTTCACCAATTGGAATCGCCAAGTCTATGGCACCCGTGGACAACACATAAACAACACATAAACAGCACATAAACAGCACATAAACAACACCATTATTTTGCAGGTGTGGCACATTACATATTGTACGTTTCTGGGGCTACCGTTGTTGGTGCTCCAGTAGGAGTACTGTCTCTATGTATCTACGGCTGCTGTTGCCGCTTCGTGTTTCTGTTTCTATCATATAGCTATTCTCGGTCTATCGCTACCATATTAGCTTCTCTGCGCCTGTGGCTACCGTAAAGCTGCGCTGTGACTTTGGCTACTCTGCTTGATTTATTGTTTTTGTTGGTACAGTTATTGCTTCTTTTTCTGTGGCTACTATTTTTATAATCATTTTGTTGACCACTGCTGTTGTTTATGTTTTTGTGGCTACACTTTCTGATTTCATTTTTTTAGTTTGGGGGTGGGTAAGCAGGGGGGGGGGTACATGACCTTTTCATTTACATTAATTCTTAATTTTTCTGGCGTCCTCCGGCAAAATTCCTCACTAAATAAAAGTTTAGAAAGCGCCTCATAGTTCTCAAATATTGTGCTGAGCTGAGATATGTGACGATGTACATGATTAGAACTCATGCCTCAATGTTCCATAACGTTAGTTTGGTTGTTGTTGAGTTATGTTTCGTTTGATTTACGTTAGAATGAAAACTAAAATAACACAAGTCAAATACTAACATGATCCACAATGTGGAGACACACTTTCGCTTTAAAGTCCGAATCAAATAAGGAATTATTTCGGCAAAATTTTATTTTATTTTATTTTATTTTAAACTACTCCAAACGCAAATGGATTTCAGGGACTATGGGGCAGTCCCTAAATGACGTCACGCGATTTTGGCCGATTTTTCACTCCCCCTCCCGCCCTTGTCACTCTTCGCCACAAAACTTTGACTCCAACATGACGTCAAACAGCTTTTCCCACCCCCTTAAAAGCTGTATTTTCTATTTGAAAAAGAGCATGTTTCAAATCACTTTTTTTGGTAATTTAAGGATGTATTTAGTGTAAAGTTGCACTCTAATATCGTAACACGCGTGAAGCCATGTAAAACATCATTAAACAAATTTTAAACAATCAAATATTTAAGTGGAATTTTTTTTTAAGTTGCCAGTTCTGATGTGACGTCACATTTCTCAAACACCCCCGCTCTCCCTCATCACACATCGTCACAAATGTGTGGACCCCCCCCTTACCCTAGATGCGTGACGTCATTGATGGACGGCCCCTATCCCAGTATAAAACAGACCATCAAATGCAATCTTTCAAATTTGAAGTGTATGCCAATGTTGTGCGCACAGACAAGTTTATCAAAGTTAGCATTTATCATTCGCCATCTGAAATGGAGCAAGAGTCAATAAATACCGGACAATTTTCTTCAAATGAAATAAATAATGTCAATGATTTATTAATAGCAGATTTGCGATCTATTTCAAAACATGAAATGTTCAGTTTGACGAGATCGGTTTTCAAGTGATGGAGCACGAAACTCTTGCCGCGAAAATAACAATTACGCCGCGTAGCTCTCAAACAAAGGGAGACCACTTTGAAACAACCAACATTCTTTTCTCCCTTTATTCCCTTGCAAGCTAACTTGACTAGTCTTCTTTTCCATTAACGGCTATTAAATCCCCATTATTTTATCGCCCTCCGCCAAAACAAGGGCGGTAAGAGATGAAGTAAGATCGCAAGTAAAAAATCTGAAGCATGAACATGACGGTCTTGATAGATGCAAACAGTCACGTCGCGGTGAATTGTGGGGGAAGTTGGTCACATTAACTAAAGTGGTTTTATCATTGAGAGAACATGGCGGCCGTCCCTTAGTGGCGCTATTGTCTTATCTCTGAGTGCCGCACGTGGTCCCGCTTACCGCTGAACTACAATACAAAACAACGGTGTATTCTACTCGAGCGACACCACTGTTGATGCTAGTCTAGTGCTGCTATGACGGTTCTTGTCACAACGACGAAGGTGTTCACTGTGGTAACACATGCATGAATCACGATATTGTGCTGTCGCGGCATATAGCAAATGTCGGCTCATGACTAAGTGAGACCGCACAAAGTGAATCAATACATAGTTTGACCACAGAAATGGATTGATGACTTAGTGAGACAGCACTAAGTGAATCAATACATAGTTTGACCACAGAAATGGATTTATGACTTAGTGAGACAGCACTAAGTGAATCAATACATAGTTTGACCACAGAAATGGATTGATGACTTAGTGAGACAGCACTAAGTGAATCAACACATAGTTTGACCACAGAAATGGATTTATGACTTAGTGAGACAGCACTAAGTGAATCAATACATAGTTTGACCACAGAAATGGATTGATGACTTAGTGAGACAGCACTAAGTGAATCAATACATAGTTTGACCACAGAAATGGATTGATGACTTAGTGAGACAGCACTAAGTGAATCAATACGTAGTTTGACCACAGAAATGGATTGATGACTTAGTGAGACAGCACTAAGTGAATCAATACATAGTTTGACCACAGAAATTGATTGATGACTTAGTGAGACAGCACTATAGGTGATTCACGACGTAGTTAGAGACTCCATGCAATTTACAACATGGCGAGACCCAGGGGCGCCCACAGCCTTGAAAAAAATGGACGCACACCTTCCCGTCTCCTATTGTCATTGATCAGCCCTTCTTAATCATATACAGCCAAATATATTTCACCACATGCCATGACTCATATGTCTCATATTAGCAAAAGTACTCCAGCAAAACATGAAGCAAAACAAGCATATTTTAAATCATTTTTTTCTATTCCACCAATATTTCAAAAATTTACGGAAAGAATGGGCTACAAACATAATCTAGCCTAAGTATATTTACCGTCATATACCTTACGTAAACACGTTGCTTGGCAAATCAGTCATCATGGTCAAAGGCAAACACAATTCTACGATGTCCTGTGACTTTTATGACTTAAGTGGCGTCAGGAAATATGTCGGTGTGAACATGCAGCAGCGCCAGAGCTAATAGTCGTTCTGATCCCATTGTTGAAAGCATATAACTCTTAAGACGGCGGAGCGGCGAGAAGCTGCGTTCAGCTGTAGCGGATGTAACAGGCATCATTAAAAGTACATGAAAAACAGTGTGCAAATTTGGGTATAAATCCTTCGTGAGTAAAAAAACAGTCTTGCAAAGACACGGCAGTGTTGCTGACTTCTCCTTCGCACGCAGAAAGTTTGAACTTCCATGACCTCTCAATCTCTACATCAAGATCATCTGAATTAATGAATCCCGCATAAGCTTCCCAAATTTTATCCATGTCATCCTTAGTCAAACTGGATATATGTTGCGGCATAAGCATTTCTGCTGTCAAACGTCCTGATGATGCACAAATGCGGTCTTTAAGTTCTGTTATTAGGTGATCCAAAAAGGAATTGTGAACATTTAGTCTGAAGTAATCTTGCACCGAATGTGTCGGTCCCTGTGCATTTGATCTGTACTGTTGTCTAGCAGTAACTTTTGGTGCTTTGACCTCAACATTCAATTTCTGTGCTAACTTGGAGGCCTCGTCAAACAATGAATTGCATGAATCGTCATTGCTCCGTTTCAATTTCAGAAGGTCTATCAACTCCTTGCACTCACTAGAGGCACGAACTAAATTCTGATCCACAGACTGCAATGAGTAGGAAATCAGTTTCGTGTAGCGCAAGTTGTGATGAACAACGACAAGCGTATATATGAACTGAACATTCTGGATTGATAATTGGAGACCGTTTGCTTTGACATATGTTTGACGATCATGATCTTGAGTCAAACCTTATCATGATCTTGAGTCAAACCTTATCATGATCTTGAGTCAAACCTTATCAGGATCTTGAGTCAAACCTTATCATGATCTTGAGTCAAACCTTATCATGATCTTGAGTCAAACCTTATCGTGATCTTGAGTCAAACCTTATCATGATCTTGAGTCAAACCTTATCATGATCTTGAGTCAAACCTTATCATGATCTTGAGTCAAACCTTATCATGATCTTGAGTCAAACCTTATCATGATCTTGAGTCAAACCTTATCATGATCTTGAGTCAAACCTTATCAGGATCTTGAGTCAAACCTTATCATGATCTTGAGTCAAACCTTATCATGATCTTGAGTCAAACCTTATCATGATCTTGAGTCAAACCTTATCATGATCTTGAGTCAAACCTTATCGTGATCTTGAGTCAAACCTTATCATGATCTTGAGTCAAACCTTATCATGAACTTGAGTCAAACCTTATCATGATCTTGAGTCAAACCTTATCATGATCTTGAGTCAAACCTTATCATGATCTTGAGTCAAACCTTATCATGATCTTGAGTCAAACCTTATCATGATCTTGAGTCAAACCTTATCATGATCTTGAGTCAAACCTTATCATGATCTTGAGTCAAACCTTATCATGATCTTGAGTCAAACCTTATCATGATCTTGAGTCAAACCTTATCATGATCTTGAGTCAAACCTTATCATGATCTTGAGTCAAACATTATCATGATCTTGAGTCAAACCTTATCGTGATCTTGAGTCAAACATTATCATGATCTTGAGCCAAACATTATCATGATCTTGAGTCAAACCTTATCATGATCTTGAGTCAAACCTTATCATGTTCTTGAGTCAAACCATATCATGATCTTGAGTCAAACCTTATCGTGATCTTGAGTCAAACCTTATCATGATCTTGAGTCAAACCTTATCATGATCTTGAGTCAAACCTTATCATGATCTTGAGTCAAACCTTATCATGATCTTGAGTCAAACCTTATCATGATCTTGAGTCAAACTTTATCATGATCTTGAGTCAAACCTTATCATGATCTTGAGTCAAACCTTATCATGATCTTGAGTCAAACCTTATCATGATCTTGAGTCAAACCTTATCATGATCTTGAGTCAAACCTTATCGTGATCTTGAGTCAAACCTTATCGTGATCTTGAGTCAAACCTTATCATGATCTTGAGTCAAACCTTATCATGATCTTGAGTCAAACCTTATCATGATCTTGAGTCAAACCTTATCATGATCTTGAGTCAAACCTTATCATGATCTTGAGTCAAACCTTATCATGATCTTGAGTCAAACATTATCATGATCTTGAGTCAAACCTTATCGTGATCTTGAGTCAAACCTTATCATGATCTTGAGTCAAACCTTATCATGGTCTTGAGTCAAACCTTATCAGGATCTTGAGTCAAACCTTATCATGATCTTGAGTCAAACCATATCATGATCTTGAGTCAAACCTTATCGTGTTCTTGAGTCAAACCTTATCATGATCTTGAGTCAAACCTTATCATGATCTTGAGTCAAACCTTATCATGATCTTGAGTCAAACCTTATCATGATCTTGAGTCAAACCTTATCATGATCTTGAGTCAAACCTTATCATGATCTTGAGTCAAACCTTATCATGATATTGAGTCAAACCTTATCGTGATCTTGAGTCAAACCTTATCATGATCTTGAGTCAAACCTTATCATGATCTTGAGTCAAACCTTATCATGATCTTGAGTCAAACCTTATCATGATCTTGAGTCAAACCTTATCATGATCTTGAGTCAAACATTATCATGATCTTGAGTCAAACCTTATCATGATCTTGAGTCAAACCTTATCATGATCTTGAGTCAAACCTTATCATGATCTTGAGTCAAACCTTATCATGATCTTGAGTCAAACCTTATCATGATCTTGAGTCAAACCTTATCATGATCTTGAGTCAAACCTTATCATGATCTTGAGTCAAACCTTATCGTGATCTTGAGTCAAACCTTATCATGATCTTGAGTCAAACCTTATCATGATCTCGAGTCAAACCTTATCATGATCTTGAGTCAAACCTTATCATGATCTTGAGTCAAACCTTATCATGATCTTGAGTCAAACCTTATCATGATCTTGAGTCAAACATTATCATGATCTTGAGTCAAACCTTATCGTGATCTTGAGTCAAACCTTATCATGATCTTGAGTCAAACCTTATCATGATCTTGAGTCAAACCTTATCAGGATCTTGAGTCAAACCTTATCATGATCTTGAGTCAAACCATATCATGATCATGAGTCAAACCTTATCGTGATCTTGAGTCAAACCTTATCATGGTCTTGAGTCAAACCTTATCATGATCTTGAGTCAAACCTTATCATGATCTTGAGTCAAACCTTTTCATGATCTTGAGTCAAACCTTATCATGATCTTGAGTCAAACCTTATCATGATCTTGAGTCAAACCTTATCGTGATCTTGAGTCAAACCTTATCATGATCTTGAGTCAAACCTTATCATGATCTTGAGTCAAACCTTATCATGATCTTGAGTCAAACCTTATCATGATCTTGAGTCAAACATTATCATGATCTTGAGTCAAACCTTATCATGATCTTGAGTCCAACCTTATCGTGATCTTGAGCCAAACCTTATCATGATCTTGAGTCAAACCTTATCATGATCTTGAGTCAAACCTTATCATGATCTTGAGTCAAACCTTATCATGATCTTGAGTCAAACCTTATCATGATCTTGAGTCAAACCTTATCATGATCTTGAGTCAAACCTTATCATGATCTTGAGTCAAACCTTATCATGATCTTGAGTCAAACCTTATCATGATCTTGAGTCAAACCTTATCATGATCTTGAGTCAAACATTATCATGATCTTGAGTCAAACCTTATCATGATCTTGAGTCAAACCTTATCATGATCTTGAGTCAAACCTTATCATGATCTTGAGTCAAACCTTATCATGATCTTGAGTCAAACCTTATCATGATCTTGAGCCAAACCTTATCATGATCTTGAGTCAAACATTATCATGATCTTGAGTCAAACCTTATCATGATCTTGAGTCAAACCTTATCGTGATCTTGAGTCAAACCTTATCATGATCTTGAGTCAAACCTTATCATGATCTTGAGTCAAACCTTATCAGGATCTTGAGTCAAACCTTATCATGATCTTGAGTCAAACCTTATCATGATCTTGAGTCAAACCTTATCATGATCTTGAGTCAAACATTATCATGATCTTGAGTCAAACCTTATCATGATCTTGAGTCAAACCTTATCATGATATTGAGTCAAACCTTATCATGATCTTGAGTCAAACCTTATCATGATCTTGAGTCAAACCTTATCAGGATCTTGAGTCAAACCTTATCATGATCTTGAGTCAAACCTTATCATGATCTTGAGTCAAACCTTATCATGATCTTGAGTCAAACCCTATCATGATCTTGAGTCAAACCTTATCATGATCTTGAGTCAAACCTTATCATGCTCTTGAGTCAAACCTTATCAGGATCTTGAGTCAAACCTTATCATGTTCTTGAGTCAAACCTTATCATGATCTTGAGTCAAACCTTATCATGATCTTGAGTCAAACCTTATCATGATCTTGAGTCAAACCTTATCATGATCTTGAGTCAAACCTTATCATGATCTTGAGTCAAACCTTATCATGATCTTGAGTCAAACCTTATCATGATCTTGAGTCAAACCTTATCATGATCTTGAGTCAAACCTTATCAGGATCTTGAGTCAAACCTTATCATGATCTTGAGTCAAACCTTATCATGATCTTGAGTCAAACCTTATCATGATCTTGAGTCAAACCTTATCATGATCTTGAGTCAAACCTTATCATGATCTTGAGTCAAACCTTATCATGATCTTGAGTCAAACCTTATCATGATCTTGAGTCAAACCTTATCATGATCTTGAGTCAAACCTTATCGTGATCTTGAGTCAAACCTTATCATGATATTGAGTCAAACCGTATCATGATCTTGAGTCAAACCTTATCATGATCTTGAGTCAAGCCTTATCAGGATCTTGAGTCAAACCTTATCATGATCTTGAGTCAAACCTTATCATGATCTTGAGTCAAACCTTATCATGATCTTGAGTCAAACCTTATCGTGATCTTGAGTCAAACCTTATCATGATTTTGAGTCAAACCTTATCAGGATCTTGAGTCAAACCTTATCATGATCTTGAGTCAAACCTTATCATGATCTTGAGTCAAACATTATCATGATCTTGAGTCAAACCTTATCATGATCTTGAGTCAAACCTTATCGTGATCTTGAGTCAAACCTTATCGTGATCTTGAGTCAAACCTTATCATGATCTTGAGTCAAACCTTATCAGGATCTTGAGTCAAACCATATCATGATCTTGAGTCAAACCTTATCATGATCTTGGGTCAAACCTTATCAGGATCTTGAGTCAAACCTTATCATGATCTTGAGTCAAACCTTATCATGATCTTGAGTCAAACCGGCCAGAGTTTCAAGTATAATACAAATTTTAATGTTCTCTTCAAACCTTTGTAATGTTTCTTCATGTCGAGTCCAACTAGTAGCACAGAATTTCTTAAGTCGTGTTAAATCTTCACCATGGCTTGAGTTTGTGTATATATATTTAGACGCTTGGCAGATGCTGTAATAAAGTTAACAGTTTCACTGACCGTATTGTACATATTTCTAACAGCGCCCTCGCTGCAAGTGTTCACAATAGCTAAGTTTAGTGTATGTGATCGACTGTGGACGTATTCTGCTGTTCCCACATGTTGGAAGCGTCCTCTAACTCTTTTTACTTTTCCACTCTGTTTGCAGCTCCATCGAACCCGAGACCAACAATATTGCGGATATCAAGACCAAGCTCTTGTAGTTTTCCAGTAATTAGATTATATAGCGCTTCACCTGTTGTGTCAGACGTTTCCTCAAAGGACATAAATTCTTCATGCCGTTTTGCATCAGATGTGGTAAAAAGAAGATTCAAACTCACTTGCTCCTTGACTGAGACATCTGTAGTTTCGTCAACAATGATGCTGAAGTATTTTGCAGCGATGCATTCCTTGACGATCTTGTCTCGAATCTGGTTTCCGCACAGAGCAAACAGCTCGTTTTGTATTCTATGACTGATGTATTTTGAATTACCTGACGCGATGCGTAGATGCTCACTAAGAGCAAGATCGTGCTCGGCTCTGAAATTAAGAAGAGCCATAAAATGGCTCCGATCATCTCTTTTTCCGCGCATTGGTATGTTTTGCTGTCCACACAGTATTATTGTTTTTATAATGGATTGGAGAGCAGCTGTGTTCCGTTGGACTTTGTCATTGTACGCTTGAGATAGCTGCTGTTTCACGGAGACTGATTTACCTTCGCATACACTTATAAATTCATATGCTGCTTGTATAGAGCTAAGATGTGTCAAGGATTTTATTTGACGTTGTGCTTGTCGGTCTTTGTTACCCCAGTCTGAATGCGGCTCGCATATAAAAGCGCATGTCGTACCTGAAGCAAATACTGAACAGGCAGCACAGAAAACAACATCCGCTTTGACACTGTAACTCATAAACGGATACACATTTGAGTTGAACATAGAACTAGGAACACGGCGTTGTTTATTCCCAACTGTCTTCAAAGGCCCTTTCCAGTTCTTACATGGTTGAAACTTTTCCAAAAGCACTGATTTCTTTACTGATTCAGGTAATGGTTGGTTAAAGTTGACCTCACCAATATCGAAAAATACAGCTGAACAGAGACTTTTAATGCCTGTGGCTTTCTTTGCGGCTGATGATGTCAATGTGTCACATAATGATGATTCTGAATCAGATTCGGATTCACTCGAATTTGATGACAAACTGGATATGTTGTTATCCAATAATAATGTAATTGCAAGAGTATTTTTTTAAAAATATTTAATTTAATAATTGAGCTCCGTGGTGCAGCGGTAAGGCGCTAATTGACTTTTATAAACAAATATTAATGTTGTAAATTTTAGTGGACGCACGTGCGTCCAGTGCGTCACGCTGCGGGCGCCCCTGGCGAGACCACTGCACAAAGCGTATCGCACCATAGTCAGAACTCAGAAAATGAATCAAGGCGTAGAGAAATTTTACCAAGTGAACATCCACAAAGTGAGACCACAAAAAGTGATTCAAAACATTATAGTATAGTGTGACCACAGAAAAGTGATACAAAACATTATAGTATAGTGAGACCACAGAAAGTGATACAAAACATTATAGAATAGTGAGACCACAGAAAGTGATACAAAACATTATAGTATAGTGAGACCACAGAAAGTGATACACAACATTATAGTATAGTGAGACCACAGAAAGTGATACACAACATTATAGTATAGTGAGACCACAGAAAGTGATACAAAACATTATAGTATAGTGAGACCACAGAAAGTGATACACAACATTATAGTATAGTGAGACCACAGAAAGTGATACAAAACATTATAGTATAGTGAGACCACAGAAAGTGATACAAAACATTATAGTATAGTGAGACCACAGAAAGTGATACACAACATTATAGTATAGTGAGACCACAGAAAGTGATACACAACATTATAGTATAGTGAGACCACAGAAAGTGATACACAACATTATAGTATAGTGAGACCACAGAAAGTGATACACAACATTATAGTATAGTGAGACCACAGAAAGTGATACACAACATTATAGTATAGTGAGACCACAGAAAGTGATACACAACATTATAGTATAGTGAGACCACAGAAAGTGATACACAACATTATAGTATAGTGAGACCACAGAAAGTGATTCAAAACATTATAGTATAGTGAGACCACAGAAAGTGATTCAAAACATTATAGTATAGTGAGACCACAGAAAGTGATACACAACATTATAGTATAGTGAGACCACAGAAAGTGATACACAACATTATAGTATAGTGAGACCACAGAAAGTGATACACAACATTATAGTATAGTGAGACCACAGAAAGTGATACACAACATTATAGTATAGTGAGACCACAGAAAGTGATACACAACATTATAGTATAGTGAGACCACAGAAAGTGATACACAACATTATAGTATAGTGAGACCACAGAAAGTGATACACAACATTATAGTATAGTGAGACCACAGAAAGTGATACACAACATTATAGTATAGTGAGACCACAGAAAGTGATACACAACATTATAGTATAGTGAGACCACAGAAAGTGATACACAACATTATAGTATAGTGAGACCACAGAAAGTGATTCAAAACATTATAGTATAGTGAGACCACAGAAAGTGATACACAACATTATAGTATAGTGAGACCACAGAAAGTGATACACAACATTATAGTATAGTGAGACCACAGAAAGTGATACACAACATTATAGTATAGTGAGACCACAGAAAGTGATTCAAAACATTATAGTATAGTGAGACCACAGAAAGTGATACACAACATTATAGTATAGTGAGACCACAGAAAGTGATACACAACATTATAGTATAGTGAGACCACAGAAAGTGATACACAACATTATAGTATAGTGAGACCACAGAAAGTGATACACAACATTATAGTATAGTGAGAAGAACTTCCGGTTGTTCAAAATGGCGGAACCTAAATTTCTCTGCTGTCATTAAAAGACAAAAACAATCAAGCGCTGGAGAAATAAACAACATACAAATGCAAATTAAGGAAATTAAAGTTTTCAAGGAACTGATCTTCGAAATGAATTCCTTCAATGCTCGTCTGGTTGTATTTTACTTGGTTTTGTCATTTTGTGGCTGTTAATACTATTAATATTAATCCGGAAGTTGTCTCACAGCTCTCACCAGTGGCTCATAGAAACTGCAACGTGCGCAGTAGCCACACCCCGGGCAACGGCTTCGACTGGCTTGCTAAACCTGGTGAGGGTAGCCGACGGGTCTCAAACCCTCGGTGATCTAGATATGTCTATCTATGCACGTGAAGACTGGATTCGGTGGACAGAGCGGAGGAACCACTAGTTGGTCAACGGTCAAAAAGGCGAATCTCAGCAAAGCGTTGTGGAACGCTAAGGGCATGACAAGACACACAGGACATCATGGCCATCCACTGCACCCGTTTCCATCACCAGCCGTCTCGACTTAGTCCTGCCGCTGGATAAGATGGCCTCGGGCGAGAGAGTGAGATCGACGAATTGCGCAACTCCTTCTCACTTAAATCCAAATCACCGCGCAAGTCACTTTTGTCATCCATCCCATACCAGCGGTCTACAACCCTCGGATGACTAGAGTGGTCCTCGTCGTATCGACGGACGAACGAACATAGTGAGACCACAGAAAGTGATACACAACATTATAGTATAGTGAGACCACAGAAAGTGATACACAACATTATAGTATAGTGAGACCACAGAAAGTGATACAAAACATTATAGTATAGTGAGACCACAGAAAGTGATACACAACATTATAGTATAGTGAGACCACAGAAAGTGATACACAACATTATAGTATAGTGAGACCACAGAAAGTGATACACAACATTATAGTATAGTGAGACCACAGAAAGTGATACACAACATTATAGTATAGTGAGACCACAGAAAGTGATTCAAAACATTATAGTATAGTGAGACCACAGAAAGTGATACACAACATTATAGTATAGTGAGACCACAGAAAGTGATACACAACATTATAGTATAGTGAGACCACAGAAAGTGATACACAACATTATAGTATAGTGAGACCACAGAAAGTGATACACAACATTATAGTATAGTGAGACCACAGAAAGTGATACACAACATTATAGTATAGTGAGACCACAGAAAGTGATACACAACATTATAGTATAGTGAGACCACAGAAAGTGATTCAAAACATTATAGTATAGTGAGACCACAGAAAGTGATACACAACATTATAGTATAGTGAGACCACAGAAAGTGATACACAACATTATAGTATAGTGAGACCACAGAAAGTGATACACAACATTATAGTATAGTGAGACCACAAAAAGTGATTCAAAACATTATAGTATAGTGAGACCACAGAAAGTGAATCACGATATACAATGTGTGACGAGTTACGATTTATTGCGTGTTAGCAGCGTTGAGTTTCAGGTTAACTATTTTTTTTTAAAGATGAGTGGTTCTCAGAAACTTGCGTCTGACACAATGGCAGTAGGGGACCGTTTGATAAAAGAAATACACGTTATTCCCTTGTGTTTATATCATATAACAAAACTGTTGTGGGGTGCCGCTAAGACTTACTTTACGGGGTGCGTAGACATAATTGTTGGAAACCTCTGTGATCCACTCCAAAAATAAAACAGAGAGAGAAAAAGAGATTGAGAGAGAGAGAGAGGGGGGAAGTTTTTAAAAAGCTGGCTGAATAAATAGTAGTGATTCAAAGATTAAGAAGTTTTCACCCTTTGATTAAACCAAGTAATTATCAACAGTGGCTTGAAAGGGGGCGGGGGGAGGGGGGGCGATGTCACGGCCCCTCCAAAAAATCAATCTGATTGGTTAACAAGGGTTTGTGGTTTCAAAGGAAGAATGATGCAGGGGAATCGAATTTTATGTTCTTTTGGTCACAGTGTAATGCGTTGAGGGTTGTTTTTTTTCTCCCCGGAGAAACATTGATTTGGAATGGGGGGGGGGTAATTATCAAGTAAATGATAGGGAAGGTAACAATGATAGGATAACTGTAATTTTTTTAATATTAAAACAAATTTCTATCAGAAAAAGTTTCACCACATTAAAATAGAAAATAAATGTATTATCCGCCAAATATATTAAGCCTGGTCAGAAATTGAAATGAGCACTAAATGTAGCTCAAGGTTTGACATTAAAATTTGTCAGTGAATGGAGGTGAAAGTTCATTACTTTTGTTTTCAATATTTTAAGCTCGAACGTTCTTTTTCGCAATGCATTATGATATAAGACTATGGGAGGAGCGGCTCTATTTTACTGATGTCCTTGCTTCATTTCCTCATTTTGGCTGTCTTTCATCTTTTATTCCAACCAATTATGATTTTTTTTTCAAACGCCATCTATTTTAATGAACCCAATCGACACACATGTACGTCACAGCGGGTTCCGCGCATGAACCAAGAGTTTATGCCGAGACATACGGTTACATCGTCTGCTAGACAGCCCGAGAATCTGCTCACCAACAAAATGGCGTTGGTCATGACGATAGTTTGCCAAACACGGAAATACTGAAATACGTATTTGCTGATGATTTCGATAAACATGATCTACCCCCCCCTCCCCCCGTTTTGAAAGAAAAAAAAACTAAAGTAGCATGTTGGTTAAAACAACGATTACTTCACGATTCAAACCAATCCTCTCATAAGTGGGGAGTAGTAGTAAATAAAGTGAAAGTGGATGGGTCACACACACAAAAAAAAAGGGGGGGGGGTAATGCCCGCATGACATGTATATCTATATATCTATATATATATCTATATAATTATATCTAATACATAATCGCCCTATCTGTGCGTGCGTCTCCCTAAAGGGACATCACTCTGCTTTTTTTTTAATTGAAAAGAGAGACTTAAAAATTTATATTGGTTTCCAGATTAACATTAACAATGACGTCATTGTTTTATGAGGATTGTTAATTAGTAAATACTTTGTGTGATTAACATTAACAATGACGTCATTCTTTTATGAGGATTGTTAATTATTAAATACTTAGTGTGCATTTCAAGAATATTTCGCAGGCGCCCTACAACCAGTGGCGTTGCTAGGGGGGGGGGCGAGGGGGCAGGCCGCCCCGGGTGACACCCATCAGGGGTGACACCCACACCTAAAATTTTACTCTGTACGATTTTATGTCAGAAAAAAAGAAGACACATGTTTTCATCTAGGAAGAAATCAAGTATTACAATGAAATACGTTAAACGCGATTTTTTTTTAAGTCAGTTAACTTGCAAAATTAAACAGTCCCAACGCACAAACAACATTAAAACAAATTATGAAAAAAAAGAAAAGAAACATTCGCAGCAGAAAATCTTTTTAAAAGGCTGGACATGAAAGAGGCAATTTCTTATGTTTTAAAAGATATAAAGCAATTTGGGCTTGGACAAACCGACAGCATGGACGAATCCCACCTCACGACTCCCTCCGCCCCAGTGGGGTGGGGGAATACGATTTTTATCAAAAAAAATAATTATAATAATAAATAAACTAAAATAAAAATAAAAATATGGATTTTATTTGTTGATGCTTTTCAAGAGGAAAATTATGAATTCAATGTCTTTGAGTTAATATTTCGTTATATATATATATTTATTATAGGCGTGAAAGCATAGATATGCATGTCGATATATAGGTAGTCCTCAGATTATGACGGTACATTTCAGGAAGTTTAATATTTCGTCCGCCTACTACACTAAAAATGTGGTGTACAAGGTAATCTATGATATTTAGCTTAAAAAATCAGTTAACTTGCAATAATAAAACAGTCCCAACACAAAGACAACATTAAAACAAAAAATATGAAGAAAACAAAAGAAACATTCGCAGCAGAAAATCTTTTTAAAAAGGCTGGACATGAAAGAGTCAATGTCTTATGTTTTGAAAGATATAAAGCCATGTGGGCTTGGACAAACCGACAGCATGGACGAATCCCACCTCACGACTCCCTCCACCCCAGTGGGGTGGGGGTATACGA
This sequence comes from Ampullaceana balthica, assembly GCA_944989445.1. Classification (NCBI taxonomy): domain Eukaryota; kingdom Metazoa; phylum Mollusca; class Gastropoda; family Lymnaeidae; genus Ampullaceana; species Ampullaceana balthica. Next base: position 247,133 of record CALYLW010000266.1, on the reverse strand, counting down.
TTTTATCCCCCCCCCCAAAAAAAAACAACAACAAAAAATAACAAAATAACAATAACAAAAAAAAATGGGTTTTATTTATTTATGCTTTTCTAGAGGAAAATTATGAATTCAATGTCTTTGAGTTAATATTTCGTTATATATATATATATTTATTGTAGGCGTGAAAGCATAGATATGCATGTTGATACATAGGTAGTCCTCCGAATACGACGGTACATTTCAGGAAGTTTAATAGTTCGTCCGCCTGCTACACCAAAAATGTGGTGTACAAGGTAATCTATGATATTTAGCTGTTCATATCGTATTGTGTTCATGGTAATAAAAGATAAATGTTCTTTTCTATTGCAGTATTTCATACATTTCTTTGTTATTTCTGTTCATATCGTATGCTGTTCATGGGAAATAAAGGGCACAAGTTCTTTTCTATTGCAGAATTTCGTATCTTTCTTTGTTAACCCTTCTGTCGGATTTCGTTCAGCCAGCTTCAGCAGGCTTTTACACTAGCATATATATATACTACTATGGCATCCGTCCATCCTCATGGGATGATGGCGTTTCCTCCTGCTCCTCTGCCCCCCTTCCCCTTTCTCCTGGCCCTTTTCTCCTCGCTCTTGACTGTAAGGGAAGCTTCCGCGGCTTGGATGCCCTCGCGTACTTTAGCCCGCCAGGAGGTGCGTTCCTCAGCAATGGTTTCCCACGTTTTATGGTCTATCTGCGCCAGACTCATGTCTTTCTTGCAGACATCCTTGAAGCGCAAGCAGGGGCGTCCTCTCTTCCGCACACCAGTTGCCAGCTCACCGTAAAGCAGGGCTCTTGGAATGCGCTCCGAGTTCATCCTGCGGACATGTCCCAGCCACCGCAGGCGCCTCTCACTCAGGATTGAGTGCATGCTCAGCATATGACTCCTTCTGAGTACCTCGACATTCGTTATCTTGTCCTGCCACTTGATGTGCAGAATCCTGCGCAAGCATCGTAAGTGGAAGCTGTTATATATATATATATATATATATATATATATATATATATATATATATATATATATATATATATATATATATAATGGGTTAAATTTTTAGACTTTTTGAGAGTTTTGATAAAGACTTTGCAACCCGAAAACCTTGGCTTACAACATGAGTCCTCTTACCAATACTCAAACATTAGTATAATGATGGATGGCTTACAACATAAGTCATCTCACCAATACTCAAACATAAGTATTATAATGGATGGTCCCCAAATATCAATGCGTTACCGGCCCTTATGTAACAACCGGAAGTGGCTCTGGCAACAAAAAAATCTGGCAGAAGCGGTCGACAGATAGTAGTTTATCCCCGACAAAAGTAGTCATAGCATCACCGACAGAAAAAATCTGACTATCGAAGAAAGAAACAGCATGACTTTCAGCCTCATTAGCAGTCAGACTATCACCTGACAGAAGCAGTCTCACATCACCGTCAGAATCGGCCCAGGGTTTCTACAATTAATTACGGAACCGCTCCAGGTGACATAGTATAATCCTAAGAAATGACTCAAATGGCTGCAAATCCTAAGAAATGACTCAAATGGCTGCCAATCCTAAGAAATGACTCGAATGGCTGCAAATCCTAAAAAATGACTCAAATGGCTGCCAATCCTAAGAAATGACTCAAATTGAAGCCAACCCTAAGACCATATGAGTTTTTTCCCCCAAAGTCCCAGAGGGATATTTTCCCACTGTTACAACCGTTCACTCCCACAAACGTCCTGAAAAATTCGCTCTAAAAGATAAACTGTCACTTATTGTCTTTACTAACCGCCAAATGGCCTGAGAACCAGTGGCGTTGTTTAAGTATGACGTATATCATGTCTGTATGGCGAAGTATTTTAGTTTTAGGCTCAGTTAGCGAGCAGGGGTAGAGCGAGGGGGGTAAAGCAATGATCAATATTATAATATCGGCAGCGCTACCTTAAAAATGATAGGGTACCGGAGGGGCGGTCTTCTGTGGCGCATGTTTCACTGGGAACGTCCGGGGTGGGAGGGAGTTGCACGCGACAATTAAATTGAGCTGTTTTGCGGTTTTCCTGAACATGTGTAGACAAAATGGCTTACTTTGCAATATACCATTAATCTCAACCCGATTTAACGCGGCGAGGATATTCCTTGGCCGTGCTCAATTGCAGGTCATTAAAGATTGGACTCGTCCATGCAATATAAATTGGATTCTTCAAATCATCAAGGAATGAACTCGTCCATTCTTTCTAGCATGAAGAAGTTCAACCTTAAGGCATAAATTTGTCCAATCGTCTAGGAATAAATTTGTCCAATCGTCTAGGAATAAATTTGTCCAATCTTCTAGGAATGAAATTGTCCAATCATCTAGGAATGAAGTTTTCCAATCATCTAGGAATGAAGTTGTCCAATCATCTAGGAATTAAGTTGTCCAATAATCTAGGAATGAAGTTGTCCAATCATCTAGGAATGAAGTTGTCCAATCATCTAGGGCTCGCCGTACCTAAGAATCCAAAGAATTTTCTGAAGAAATGCCATATGTATTACTGGCCACACCATTGAGTTGTATAACTATATCAGATCATTACAAAATGTCACCATCACACCACAATTCTGTCACCAACAACCAGACAAAAAACTACCCCCCAGCCCCCCCCCCAAAATTTCTTATTTCCAGACCCACCCCTATGCAATAGACTTGAAGCTTGTACAGACGCCTCTCCAGAGTCTCGTTGGACGAGAACTCAATGTGAACGAACGTTTCAGAAGGGGCAATCGATTCCCCCACCATTTAGATGGCCATAATTGCCACGATAATCATAGGGCAACTGGCCTCCTGCTTCCCGCCTAAAGCAGCGTCCATCAATAGCAATAATCGCTCCCCCCCCCATCCTTTACCACCCCTCTCCAATCCCGCACCTCAAATCAGACGACTCAAGTACTCGTCCCATACGATAACGTCAGTTTCCCGCCAATTGCACGTCTGCCTTACAATCATTTCCAATGTTGTTATAGTTTTGTCACTTTTGCCCGAACCGGGGATTCTCAACATTTGAGAAAAGGGTTTCAGGCGATATGATGAGAACCCATGCAATGCTTGAAGTTAATATCATACATTGAGAATGAGGACGAAAACAGCACACAGATGTTGAAAATAAATCGAGTTAATGGTTGAAAATCCACAGTCATGGAGCAGTGGCTACTAAAAAAAATCGTTGAGACTTTTCTCCGGAGCATGCCAGTTAAATTGAGCACTGGTGTAACCTTTATAGCCGTCTGACTACATCTTTCTCATGTCATCTCTTGGCGATATTCTGGCGCGGGAAAGTGTGGTGGAGATTGACGGCTGTGTGAGTGACTAGTCCGTGTCAGCAGGGGTCACGGACGAATTTACATTGAAAATTAAACTTTCGGTGTGTTTCTGTTGACAAACACAATTATACATTTTCGTCCGCCGGCAAAACCCCATTAACACACCAGCTCCTGAAATCTCTCCCATTCACAGTTTCTGAGATATATATAGCTTCAAACAATTTCACTAAAAATTAAGGACGAAATTTTTCCCGAATTTCTAGTGGTATTTCACCGTTCAAACATGTATATATTTTCAAATCAAACCTTATGTTAACCCGGTGGTTGGGTTAAGGGAACGAAGGAATCAATGGAAATTCCCCGGCAACTACCCAGAATGCCCCTTGATCTGTGCGCTGACGTCGGTTGTTGTGGGAATCCCCCGCAAAAATCTGGGAAATGTGTTTAAAAGAGGGAAGCCGGAAGGGGAGTCTCGGTAACAATGTGAAAATTGGTTTCTTGACAAGCTACTTTGAAATGGCGGGAATCAAAGACTGACACTGGAAGGCGATACGTGACGTAATAACGGGGGAAATAGTGCACAACAATTTTTCAAATAATCATCAATAACGATAATTTTTTTCTTCTATTTCTTAAAAACGAAATTTTTGTGTGGACTTAAATGCGATATTTTTGTAAACAACACTCACAAAAACATTGTGCTCATGTTGATAACAGGTTTAACCCTCGTTTGATCCTCCTTCAATGATATATGATATATTTGATCCTCAATAATAAGTATTCTATTCTCGCGATAATGGACTACATCTTGTCAGTTAACCAAATTCCTAACTCCGAATTAACCACAATCTTTGCCACGGTCAAAACCCATGTTAAAATAATAATCTTTCTTTCTTCATTACCCAGGTGGTATGTTCCATAACCTGTTCTGGCTCGAACTAACCTAACATACTAAGACGTTGTCAATTGAAACCTGAAGTGAGACATCATACCACGTGACACAGTGAGACATCATACCACGTGACACAGTGAGACATCATACCACGTGACACAGATAACAATGAGACATCATACGAAGTGACACAGTAAGATAACAATGAGACATCATACCAAGTGACACAGTAAGATAACAATGAGACATCATACCAAGTGACACAGTAAGATAACAATGAGACATCATACCAAGTGACACAGTAAGATAACAATGAGACATCATACCAAGTGACACAGTAAGATAACAATGAGACATCATACCAAGTGACACAGTAAGATAACAATGAGACATCATACGAAGTGACACAGAGATAACAATGAGACATCATACGAAGTGACACAGTAAGATAACAATGAGACATCATACGAAGTGACACAGTAAGATAACAATGAGACATCATACGAAGTGACACAGTAAGATAACAATGAGACATCATACCAAGTGACACAGTAAGATAACAATGAGACATCATACCAAGTGACACAGTAAGATAACAATGAGACATCATACCAAGTGACACAGTAAGATAACAATGAGACATCATACCAAGTGACACAGTAAGATAACAATGAGACATCATACCAAGTGACACAGTAAGATAACAATGAGACATCATACCAAGTGACACAGTAAGATAAACAATGAGACATCATACCAAGTGACACAGTAAGATAACAATGAGACATCATACCAAGTGACACAGTAAGATAACAATGAGACATCATACCAAGTGACACAGTAAGATAACAATGAGACATCATACCAAGTGACACAGTAAGATAACAATGAGACATCATACCAAGTGACACAGTAAGATAACAATGAGACATCATACCAAGTGACACAGTAAGATAACAATGAGACATCATACCAAGTGACACAGTAAGATAACAATGAGACATCATACCAAGTGACACAGTAAGATAACAATGAGACATCATACCAAGTGACACAGTAAGATAACAATGAGACATCATACCAAGTGACACAGTAAGATAACAATGAGACATCATACCAAGTTAAACAGTAAGAGAACAATGACATATCATACCAAGTGACACAGTAAGATAACAATGAGACATCATACGAAGTGACACAGTAAGATAACAATGAGACATCATACCAAGTGACACAGTAAGATAACAATGAGACATCATACCAAGTGACACAGTAAGATAACAATGAGACATCATACCAAGTGACACAGTAAGATAACAATGAGACATCATACCAAGTGACACAGTAAGATAACAATGAGACATCATACGAAGTGACACAGTAAGATAACAATGAGACATCATACCAAGTGACACAGTAAGATAACAATGAGACATCATACCAAGTGACACAGTAAGATAACAATGAGACATCATACCAAGTGACACAGTAAGATAACAATGAGACATCATACCAAGTGACACAGTAAGATAACAATGAGACATCATACCAAGTGACACAGTAAGATAACAATGAGATATCATACCAAGTGACACAGTAAGATAACAATGAGACATCATACGAAGTGACACAGTAAGATAACAATGAGACATCATACCAAGTGACACAGTAAGATAACAATGAGACATCATACCAAGTGACACAGTAAGATAACAATGAGACATCATACGAAGTGACACAGTAAGATAACAATGAGACATCATACCAAGTGACACAGTAAGATAACAATGAGACATCATACCAAGTGACACAGTAAGATAACAATGAGACATCATACCAAGTGACACAGTAAGATAACAATGAGACATCATACGAAGTGACACAGTAAGATAACAATGAGACATCATACGAAGTGACACAGTAAGATAACAATGAGACATCATACGAAGTGACACAGTAAGATAACAATGAGACATCATACGAAGTGACACAGTAAGATAACAATGAGACATCATACCAAGTGACACAGTAAGATAACAATGAGACATCATACGAAGTGACACAGTAAGATAACAATGAGACACTCATACCAACTGACACAGTAAGATAACAATGAGACATCATACGAAGTGACACAGTAAGATAACAATGAGACATCATACGAAGTGACACAGTAAGATAACAATGAGACATCATACCAAGTGACACAGTAAGATAACAATGAGACATCATACCAAGTGACACAGTAAGATAACAATGAGACATCATACCAAGTGACACAGTAAGATAACAATGAGACATCATACCAACTGACACAGTAATATAACAATGAGACATCATACCAAGTGACACAGTAAGATAACAATGAGACATCATACCAAGTGACACAGTAAGATAACAATGAGACATCATACGAAGTGACACAGTAAGATAACAATGAGACATCATACCAAGTGACACAGTAAGATAACAATGAGACATCATACCAAGTGACACAGTAAGATAACAATGAGACATCATACGAAGTGACACAGTAAGATAACAATGAGACATCATACCAAGTGACACAGTAAGATAACAATGAGACATCATACCAAGTGACACAGTAAGATAACAATGAGACATCATACCAAGTGACACAGTAAGATAACAATGAGACATCATACGAAGTGACACAGTAAGATAACAATGAGACATAATACGAAGTGACACAGTAAGATAACAATGAGACATCATACGAAGTGACACAGTAAGATAACAATGAGACATCATACCAAGTGACACAGTAAGATAACAATGAGACATCATACCAAGTGACACAGTAAGATAACAATGAGACATCATACCAAGTGACACAGTAAGATAACAATGAGACATCATACCAAGTGACACAGTAAGATAACAATGAGACATCATACCAAGTGACACAGTAAGATAACAATGAGACATCATACCAAGTGACACAGTAAGATAACAATGAGACATCATACCAAGTGACACAGTAAGATAACAATGAGACATCATACCAAGTGACACAGTAAGATAACAATGAGACATCATACCAAGTGACACAGTAAGATAACAATGAGACATCATACCAAGTGACACAGTAAGATAACAATGAGACATCATACGAAGTGACACAGAAGATAACAATGAGACATCATACGAAGTGACACAGATAACAATGAGACATCATACGAAGTGACACAGTAAGATAACAATGAGACATCATACCAAGTGACACAGTAAGATAACAATGAGACATCATACCAAGTGACACAGTAAGATAACAATGAGACATCATACCAAGTGACACAGTAAGATAACAATGAGACATCATACCAAGTGACACAGTAAGATAACAATGAGACATCATACCAAGTGACACAGTAAGATAACAATGAGACATCATACCAAGTGACACAGTAAGATAACAATGAGACATCATACCAAGTGACACAGTAAGATAACAATGAGACATCATACCAAGTGACACAGTAAGATAACAATGAGACATCATACCAAGTGACACAGTAAGATAACAATGAGACATCATACCAAGTGACACAGTAAGATAACAATGAGACATCATACGAAGTGACACAGTAAGATAACAATGAGACATCATACCAAGTGACACAGTAAGATAACAATGAGACATCATACCAAGTGACACAGTAAGATAACAATGAGACATCATACCAAGTGACACAGTAAGATAACAATGAGACATCATACCAAGTGACACAGTAAGATAACAATGAGACATCATACCAAGTGACACAGTAAGATAACAATGAGACATCATACCAAGTGACACAGTAAGATAACAATGAGACATCATACCAAGTGACACAGTAAGATAACAATGAGACATCATACCAAGTGACACAGTAAGATAACAATGAGACATCATACCAAGTGACACAGTAAGATAACAATGAGACATCATACCAAGTGACACAGTAAGATAACAATGAGACATCATACCAAGTGACACAGTAAGATAACAATGAGACATCATACCAATGACACAGTAAGATAACAATGAGACATCATACGAAGTGACACAGTAAGATAACAATGAGACATCATACCAAGTGACACAGTAAGATAACAATGAGACATCATACCAAGTGACACAGTAAGATAACAATGAGACATCATACGAAGTGACACAGTAAGATAACAATGAGACATCATACCAAGTGACACAGTAAGATAACAATGAGACATCATACCAAGTGACACAGTAAGATAACAATGAGACATCATACCAAGTGACACAGTAAGATAACAATGAGACATCATACCAAGTGACACAGTAAGATAACAATGAGACATCATACCAAGTGACACAGTAAGATAACAATGAGACATCATACCAAGTGACACAGTAAGATAACAATGAGACATCATACCAAGTGACACAGTAAGATAACAATGAGACATCATACCAAGTGACACAGTAAGATAACAATGAGACATCATACCAAGTGACACAGTAAGATAACAATGAGACATCATACCAAGTGACACAGTAAGATAACAATGAGACATCATACGAAGTGACACAGTAAGATAACAATGAGACATCATACCAAGTGACACAGTAAGATAACAATGAGACATCATACCAAGTGACACAGTAAGATAACAATGAGACATCATACCAAGTGACACAGTAAGATAACAATGAGACATCATACCAAGTGACACAGTAAGATAACAATGAGACATCATACCAAGTGACACAGTAAGATAACAATGAGACATCATACCAAGTGACACAGTAAGATAACAATGAGACATCATACCAAGTGACACAGTAAGATAACAATGAGACATCATACCAAGTGACACAGTAAGATAACAATGAGACATCATACCAAGTGACACAGTAAGATAACAATGAGACATCATACCAAGTGACACAGTAAGATAACAATGAGACATCATACCAAGTGACACAGTAAGATAACAATGAGACATCATACCAAGTGACACAGTAAGATAACAATGAGACATCATACCAAGTGACACAGTAAGATAACAATGAGACATCATACCAAGTGACACAGTAAGATAACAATGAGACATCATACCAAGTGACACAGTAAGATAACAATGAGACATCATACCAAGTGACACAGTAAGATAACAATGAGACATCATACCAAGTGACACAGTAAGATAACAATGAGACATCATACCAAGTGACACAGTAAGATAACAATGAGACATCATACCAAGTGACACAGTAAGATAACAATGAGACATCATACCAAGTGACACAGTAACAATTATGCATCATACTAACAACATCTTATTACACAAACAAAAGGTCTTTAAACACTGATATTTGAAATTTTATTTGATTTTATTTTTAAAGTGTACATGAAGTAACAAATATCTAATGGAGCTTCGTAAGATTAGCGCGTTTATTTTCCAACTGTGTCCGAGAAAAGAAATGTAGATATTTGAAACATGTTCCCTTATTTATTTATTTTAGGTTGGTATGTAAAACTGACTTCGATTCCAAAGCTAATATTGAAGTGTTGCCTTCTAACCTCATTTGGAAGATAATAAATAATAATCAAGTTACGCGCTTTTATTAATAGACAGACCGCAATGTTGGTGTGCATCATTGTGACGTCACCGGAAAACCTGGAATTTAAAACTGTCTCTGTAGAGAGTATCATTTTTGTTGTTGTCTCAAGTGCAGAAGAGCTCATGACAGTATGACAGCAAATGGCGCTTGCGTGTTCCTTGAAACTCACCAGTTCATATCAATAATAATGTCGCGTGTATATAAAAGGCCCATGCGAATATAATTACCAGCGAAAATAACACGAGATGTTTTCAAAACAACTTCCGACAACGAAAGAAATAGATGGACATAGACAGCGTCTATTCCTGCCTGCTGCTGACATGTGCCATCGGGAAATGTACTTTTAAAATGTATTTGTGTCATGCAATGAAGTGTTCAGGCTTAGAGCAGAGAAGACAGGGGAAGAAGAAACCAGAAGTTAAACGACCTTTAGCCCGTTGGAATAACGAGCCGTTAATCATATTTATTTATTTATTTACTTATTTATTTACTTATTTAATTACTTATTTATTTACTTATTTAATTACTTATTTATTTACTTATTTACTTATACATGTATACATATAATATTTCTGTACAAATACAAAGAAAGAGAGAGCAATAGAGAGAGAAGACTCGGTTCAATTCAGTCTAGAAAGCTCCTCAGTGATAAAACTCATTTTGATCCCTCAAAAGATGTGGGTGGGGGTGGGTTGTTGATCACATGTTTGCCAGTCACAGAGGTGGTCGGTGAGAGTGGTAAGAAATCACGTGACGACACTTACAGCCAATCAAAGCCAGAGTTGTGTTGTTTTTATAATTTTAAGCGGAAGTAGTGCGTGTGTGGGCAGACGTCAGGTGTAATGCACTTCCGGCAATGATAAAATATAACAGCAATTAACAGAGTTTCATATCATTGATTTAAATTTTTTTAAAAGATTTTTTTAATGGCTGGGTGGGGTATGCACAGAAAAACTTTAACGGCCATCTTTTAATTCCATGAATGATATCAAGTTAAGCCCCGGGAAGCTCTCCAAATTTATGTCAGGATTTCGGTCACGATGACCTATTCCAAAAGCTCCCTGTTTGTTCGTGACGTTTAATGACATAGCATCCACCACACAGATGTCGTTCCTATGTATAGCACAAGAAAACTTAATCTGAAAAGGATTCAGATGTGACACTTTCCTTCCTATCATATCTTTTTACAAGTATGGGGCTTTTATTATTTGAGATTTACATGCGATATTTGATTGGATTTTAAATATTTTTTTAAAAAAACTTTTGTTAATCGTAAAATATGCCCCCGTACATTTCTTAAGACGACTTTATGAAAAGGGCCCATCAAAAAATATATATAAAAAATCTGATGTTGGTTTAGCAATAGGGCCCATCGAGAAATCTCATCTTATATTATTAATAGGGCTTACCAACAAATCTCATGCTGGTAAAACCCCATAAAAAATCTGATGTTGGTTTAGCAATAGGGCCCATCTAGAAATCTCATCTTATATTATTAATAGGGCTTACCAACAAATCTCATGCTGGTAAAACCCCATAAAAAATCTGATGTTGGTTTAGCAATAGGGCCCATCGAGAAATCTCATCTTATATAATTAATAGGGCTTACCAACAAATCTCATGCTGGTAAAACCCCATAAAAAATCTGATGTTGGTTTAGCAATAGGGCCCATCTAGAAATCTCATCTTATATTATTAATAGGGCTTACCAACAAATCTCATTCTGGTAAAACCCCATAAAAAATCTGATGTTGGTTTAGCAATAGGGCCCACCGAGAAATCTCATCTTATATTATTAATAGGGCTTACCAACAAATCTCATGCTGGTAAAACCCCATAAAAAATCTGATGTTGGTTTAGCAATAGGGCCCATCGAGATATCTCATCTTATATTATTAATAGGGCTTACCAACAAATCTCATGCTGGTAAAACCCCATAAAAAATCTGATGTTGGTTTAGCAATAGGGCCCATCGAGAAATCTCATCTTATATTATTAATAGGGCTTACCAACAAATCTCATGCTGGTAAAACCCCATAAAAAATCTGATGTTGGTTTAGCAATAGGGCCCATCTAGAAATCTCATCTTATATTATTAATAGGGCTTACCAACAAATCTCATGCTGGTAAAACCCAATAAAAAATCTGATGTTGGTTTAGCAATAGGGCCCATCTAGAAATCTCATCTTATATTATTAATAGGGCTTACCAACAAATCTCATGCTGGTAAAACCCCATAAAAAATCTGATGTTGGTTTAGCAATAGGGCCCATCTAGAAGTCTCATCTTATATTATTAATAGGGCTTACCAACAAATCTCATGCTGGTAAAACCCCATAAAAAATCTGATGTTGGTTTAGCAATAGGGCCCATCGAGAAATCTCATCTTATATTATTAATAGGGCTTACCAACAAATCTCATGCTGGTAAAACTCCATAAAAAATCTGATGTTGGTTTAGCAATAGGGCCCATCTAGAAATCTCATCTTATATTATTAATAGGGCTTACCAACAAATCTCATGCTGGTAAAACCCCATAAAAAATCTGATGTTGGTTTAGCAATAGGGCCCATCGAGAAATCTCATCTTATATTATTAATAGGGCTTACTAACAAATCTCATGCTGGTAAAACCCCATAAAAAATCTGATGTTGGTTTAGCAATAGGGCCCATCTAGAAATCTCATCTTATATTATTAATAGGGCTTACCAACAAATCTCATGCTGGTAAAACCCCATAAAAAATCTGATGTTGGTTTAGCAATAGGGCCCATCGAGAAATCTCATCTTATATTATTAATAGGGCTTACCAACAAATCTCATGCTGGTAAAACCCCATAAAAAATCTGATGTTGGTTTAGCAATAGGGCCCATCGAGAAATCTCATCTTATATTATTAATAGGGCTTACCAACAAATCTCATGCTGGTAAAACCCCATAAAAATCTGATGTTGGTTTAGCAATAGGGCCCATCTAGAAATCTCATCTTATATTATTAATAGGGCTTACCAACAAATCTCATGCTGGTAAAACCCCATTAAAAATCTGATGTTGGTTTAGCAATAGGGCCCATCTAGAAATCTCATCTTATATTATTAATAGGGCTTACCAACAAATCTCATGCTGGTAAAACCCCATAAAAATCTGATGTTGGTTTAGCAATAGGGCCCATCTAGAAATCTCATCTTATATTATTAATAGGGCTTACCAACAAATCTCATGCTGGTAAAACCCCATAAAAAATCTAATGTTGGTTTAGCAATAGGGCCCATCTAGAAATCTCATCTTATATTATTAATAGGGCTTACCAACAAATCTCATGCTGGTAAAACCCCATAAAAAATCTGATGTTGGTTTAGCAATAGGGCCCATCTAGAAATCTCATCTTATATTATTAATAGGGCTTACCAACAAATCTCATGCTGGTAAAACCCCATAAAAAATCTGATGTTGGTTTAGCAATAGGGCCCATCTAGAAATCTCATCTTATATTATTAATAGGGCTTACCAACAAATCTCATGCTGGTAAAACCCCATAAAAAATCTGATGTTGGTTTAGCAATAGGGCCCATCTAGAAATCTCATCTTATATTATTAATAGGGCTTACCAACAAATCTCATGCTGGTAAAACCCCATAAAAAATCTGATGTTGGTTTAGCAATAGGGCCCATCGAGAAATCTCATCTTATATTATTAATAGGGCTTACCAACAAATCTCATGCTGGTAAAACCCCATAAAAAATCTGATGTTGGTTTAGCAATAGGGCCCATCTAGAAATCTCATCTTATATTATTAATAGGGCTTACCAACAAATCTCATGCTGGTAAAACCCCATAAAAAATCTGATGTTTATTTAGGAATTGAGCCCATCAAAAATCCTGCGTTTGTTTTAGTAAAAGGGCCCATCAATAAATCTGATTTTGGCTTAGTATAAGGGCCCGTTAATGAAGCAAAGGCGTAATGTCATTCACACTCTGTACAAATCATACACATGTTGTATGTACACTGCACGATTTTTACAATTATTGAGCAACAAAACACCAGTTGTTAAAGATAACCTATACCCCTTTTTTTAGCTGCTGATTTGTTTCATAAATCAAGTAGTACTGGCTCAATCGATTGTTTTTGTGGTAATTTTAATGTTTTTTCTGTCACCGGAGTCAATCCATTGATCCAATGTATCCAGTTTTCTCGCACTGTCCATGATATTCGAAATTCCTAACTTAAGTCAGAGCGGTGTAAGAGAGTCAATCCGGTGCTAAATCTTTGCTTTGGCCTGTCAATTATAACAGTACTAGCTAATACTCGCGCTATACGTATAGAGAGAGATGATCTCCCCTTGTTTGAAGAGCTATCAAAGCGATGGTTCTCACTTGTTGCATGAGAGTCATTGATAATTAATGATACGGCTATCATCGCTGGAGAACAAAAAACAACTACAAATGTGTCATTTGTCACAGACGTATGGTTTCACTAGTCATTGTCACTTCACTGAGGCAGCGTGTGGTCAGGGTCAACAAACGTAAACATCCCTCCGGTCACAATTTGTGACAAAGGGCCTAGTAGTTACAACGAATAGATGTAATTGAACAGACAATATAAAATAATATAAATGTATTGGTTACTCACGAACTTCTAACACAAGGAAAGTAGTTAAAATAAAAACAAATAGATTCCTGTGGCTGAAAGATTAGACCAGTGATGGCGAACCCATAGCACGCGTGCCACAGGCGGCACGCAGAGCCTCATTCGCCGGCATGTGACTAAAATATTACTTCCTTAATAAAACCAGCCCAGCCAAACCCACATTTCGGGTTTCATGGGAGTGTTGGCACTTTGCTATATAAATAAATCAGTTTTGGTTGAATTTTGAGCACGCGACCCCTAAAAGGTTCGCCATCACTGGAATAGACCATAAATTCTGGCTTATGGACGGATCAGCGCCGCAGGATATGAAGGGATTAACATGAGAAAATTTACAATTAAAGGAAACTGCGTTCTTCAATGCCAGTTGTGGCCAAACCGTGGCTCTCGATCGACATGCGGCTGTTTTCACATTGCGACTCGCGATCAATTCATGAAATTAAAATATTAAAAAATAAAAATAAAAATCTTGACCAATTAAAAAAAAAGTTGAAAATAATTTGGACTTGACCTGAATTTAAAAAAAAAGCAACCTTGCTGAGTTAAAGTCTAGAAAGTGTCAACAGCAGACACCCCTCTCTGCTTTCAGTACACACAGAAGGTGTCACTTCAACTAAGGCAAGTTAAGGCAACACATGCTATATTGCTCGTGCTAAACGACAGTATTCTGACAGAACTTCGCACAACTACTTCTAACTACTAGTTATCGTTAAATTGGAATTTAACAAATGTTTTTTAAAAACAAATCGGGTTAGGAATTTTTCATTGCTAGTGGGGTCGTGTGACCCATAATGCTTCAATGCGACTCTCAACATTTTTATTAATATTTAGAAAATGGCTCTCAGTTACTACAGTTCTATGCAGTCCCTTCAGAAATTTCCCGGAGTGGATGGAGACAAGAGAAAGACCCCTCGCGTGCGCTCTTTTTAATCGTTGGCACCTAAATTGTGGAAGAGGCTTCCTAAATTTTTGAAAGATTATGACAAAAAAGACATTTTAAAGAAAATTTTGAAGACTAGTTTAACATGGATAGTGTTGGCGCTGTGGAAATGTGAGGCCTAGTTTAGCATGGATGGTGTTGGCGTTATAGAAGAATGCGTTCAAACACGACGTTTAGAAAAGACACTGACAATAAATAGAATTTTTTAAAAATATGTTTTAAAACCACGTTTTTATAAGTAGACTAAAAAGAAGAAAATAATTTTAAAAATTCACAGAATTGTGAATAAAAAATCTTTTTCTGGATTGATACAAATTTCAAACTTATATGCTCAAGTACTATGATGTAATATGACTAACAACGTGGGGTGGGCGCTTCTCAGACTTAACTAATTCAAGTCACTCATTTTCTTACTCGTCATTTGTAAACCCTAATCATTTTAGCCAAACGCCTAAAAAGCGCCCGCGCACGTTTTTAGTCATATTACATCATAGTACTTGAGCATATAAGTTTGAAATTTTTATCAATCCAGAAAAAGATTTTTCCTTCACAATTCTGTGAAAAAAAATGTTTTCTTCTTTTCAGTCCGCTTATAAAAAGTGTGTGTTTTTTTAAAATCTTTTTTCAACTTCTATTTACTTTATTCTTTTTAGTCTAAGTGTATGCTATGGTGAGTCTTGAAGTATTTATATGTTCAAATATAATACGCATTGCCCGACAAACATTTACAGACTTGAAATGGCTGATCTCCCCTTGATGTTAAACATGGTTGATGTGGTCGGGGTTGGTGTGAACTCGGCACGTGAATGTAATGTAAACCAAGGCAGACGGATAACACATAGGCATTTATAGATAAACTAAAACGTTCAATAATTTAATAACGGTACATTCGATCGATCTGAAATTTTGATACAATGCATTGTCATCCAAGATCTATCTGTGGTACAATTTTCAGATCTCTAGGATAATCAGAAGTGGTTCAATTTTACGTTGGCAGATTTGAAAAAAATTGTGGACAGTGTGACAATGCCACAGGAACGAAAGCGAGCTAATAAAACGTGGTTTAAAAGGGCAAAAGATATTGAGATCTTCAACAACAGTATTGTACGGAAACACAAATACATATAAGAAAATAGGATATTAAGGACATATATTGGAATAAAAGGAAGAAGTAGACTCGTAGTTTAAATTTAATTTATTAACTTCAGTTAAACTTTTTTTAAAATATGGAAGATAATTTTTAAAATGACGCCAGCTCCGTGTCCCCACTTGAGTATATTTAGAATCCCTTAAGCTGTACCAATGCTCAGCACGCAAACACTGGCTGATCTAACCAACCCAGCAGCCACGCAACCCAAGGAGTCCAATCAACCCTCGCGTGGGTCTCAAGTTTCACTAATTACACCCGACTGCCCGTAATCTGACTTGCATCGTGCTGGCTCCCAGACCACGTGATCGACCGACTCCCGAGGATCATCTTCAGCTCGGTGGGGGGGGGGAACATTCGAGCAGTGCCACCTGTGAGGTAACTATTGGCGTGAGTTTATCTCAGGGAATGAGTTCCTCAGATTACCTCAAGTGGGGCTCAGTTTTGTGTAGTGTTGTTACGATAGTTTCTAAGAGGTGTTCACGCTTGGCTGGTGATGGTTGAAGTGGAAGTGAAGCGTGTCCCTGTGAAACTCACTTCATTGTATCCAGCATAGGGCTGTGGTTGTGAGTGCGTGTGTTTTATTTCTTAAACTTAAACCAAAAAACAATGAAATAATTGCCTTGACTTAGTCCATGCTTGCAAAATTGCTATTTTGAGAGCATGGATCCACACAAAAATGTAATAAAAAAATACTTGTTCCCCCACTTCCCTTCCTTTTTTTACATCTAACTTAACCCATGAATCTCACCTGGAGAAAATAATGGAAATCCTGTTTTTTTCCCTTTCATTTTTCTATCTTCCCAAATTAATCCGATATTAATCACCAAAGACCTGTCAAATGACGTTATCTTTCATAAATTATTGCGTGCCTTAACTAGTAATTTAAATTATTTACAGCATGAAAATAAACATGTGTATATTTCAATAGTTATTTAAAACAATAATTTTTTAAAACCCTGTTAAAAAAACATAGTTTTTTTTAATATTAATCCCTTATATAACATACATAACTAAAAGTATGTTAATTATAATACCCACCACGCGACAGACTAGCATAAACATTTACAGATCGGGAAAATATTATAAAAGTGTGTTCTGTATAATGCGCGACAGACTAGCATAAACATTTACATGCTACAAAGAGATACATAGAGATAATCTAAAAATTAATTAATTTAATAACTTTACACTCGATCGATGTGAAATTTTGATAGATCATTTTTATTGTCGCCACGAGTCTGTCTGCGAAATTTCAGCTCGATAGAATATCGGGAAGTGTGTTAAAAGTCGATCCAACAAAGTTTTTGTGAAAGACAGACACTACGAGCTAATTAATATAAAGGATTCAAAACTGAAGGGACAAACTTTGAGAGAATCTGGGACCTCGATAGGAGGTCAAGGACAGGTTACAATTATTTTTTAAAGTCAAATAAAGGAAAAATAAAACTCAAATTGCCTTTTGACCGCATAGTTTGTAGTTTCACACGTGGCGGCAATTATACCAAAATTTATTTAAAAATTGTTTTATGTTTTTGTTTCCAAAGGTTCTAAGAGCATCGATGTTAAAAGGACAGCGTATGTCCCTCTTATCAGCTGCGCACCAATCTCCCCCGTAAATCTGAGCGTTAATGCACCGCTAGTGAACGAGCGGTTTACGCGGCCGGCAGGTAATGGGCGATCCGTCGTAACTCTGCCAGCATCGCTTTTACCGTTTGACGGGGAGACTTATTGCCCCTGTGTTTGTGATCGTCTTAACAATAAATACAAACACAAGGGGAAAAAAAAATCTTTAAAGTTGTTTTTTCTCTTCTCTCCTGCCGATCCATTTCCCCGCATACGATTGCTGATGTTGTTGTTGTCTTTGATGTAACCCTTACCAAATAGTTTTGGTTTGAGCTTGTTGGCTTTTTCTTCCTCTTTGGGGCGTTTGAATTACCGGAAAATATGGCATATATGTAATCGTTATCTCTAGAATCATCATCAGAAATATGACATTTGAAGAAGAGGATTTTTTTCTTCTTTTTTTTTCTATGAGCCACGAAAGCAAAGGCGTAGTCGCGAAATGGTATTTACAGCGGCGTGACTAGGTATTGTGCCGCACTTGCCCTACCCCATTTCCCGTCACCAAGAAGAAAAGTAAAATCTGGAAACGACTATTTTTAAATATATAATAAAAAATATTTTAATACATTATAAAGGATCCTTCTATACAGAAAATATTGCGTCGTACGAGGGTAATTACATGTATATAGAGCGCACATACCATGATAGCTAGGGCATAACCGAGTAGACAATTTGTACCGAGTCCGAGTATTTGGATGTACTATTTGCCGGATCCGGATACGAACCGAGTAGTAGCTGCGACTTAGGAGAGTACCATTGTTAATTATTTAATTTTGACGCAATGTAAATTTATTATGTTGTCTTAAATCTACATAGATTAGTATATATATATAAAATAGGAAACAGTAATTTTAACACCAGTACTGCAATGGAAAATTACCAGGCACCGTTACAAACTTACAATTATTTTAATTTTTTTTTACTATGCTTATACTATGGCGTCTATATTTTCAAATATTTGCCGGAAACACAAACGTTACGCCACCTGTGGAATGCTGATAAAGTTAATGTTTTCCGCCAGTAAGTGGCATATATCTCTACAACCATTGCAGTCGGACGGAAGTATATTAGTATAATGGCCATCTTTTGAAAGAAAGTTAGACTATGCGTGACCCAGTAACAACTGGTTACGCCACCTGCGGAATGCTACTGAAATTATCGTGTCTTCTTTGCCAGCTGTTCAGTATTTATTGAATTCCATTTTCTTAATTTTTATTTATTTATTATTTTTTTTAGCTATTTGCGTGTGTAATATTTGCCGAGGCGAATACTTCCAGATATTACCGAAAATCGTAATATTCGGCCGAGGCGAATGTCCGAGGCAATTTCCGGTTATGCCCTAATGATAGCATGTTGAACAGGCACCGTTCATACGAGGGGACAGTGTGACACAATACCAAGCCGCCTTTATTTACCCCAACTTCTGTCATAGGAGCTGGGTGGACTCAGTGACAACCTTCAGCCACGGGAACAAACGCTGGCCTCAAACCAGCGACTCTCAGTACTCCACTTGACCACAGCGACTCTCAGTACTCCACTTGACCACAGCGACTCTCAGTACTCCACTTGACCACAGCGACTCTCAGTACTCCACTTGACCACAGCGACTCTCAGTACTCAGCACTCCACTTGACCACAGCGACTCTCAGTACTCAGTACTCCACTTGACCACAGCGACTCTCAGTACTCAGTACTCCACTTGACCACCGCGACTCTCAGTACTCCACTTGACCACCGCGACTCTCAGTACTCAGTACCCCACTTGACCACCGCGACTCTCAGTACTCAGTACTCCACTTGACCACCGCGACTCTCAGTACTCAGTACCCCACTTGACCACTGCGACTCTCAGTACTCAGTACCCCACTTGACCACCGCGACTCTCAGTACTCAGTACTCCACTTGACCACCGCGACTCTCAGTACTCAGTACCCCACTTGACCACAGCGACTCTCAGTACTCAGTACCCCACTTGACCACAGCGACTCCCAGTACTCCACTTGACCACAGCGACTCTCAGTACCCCACTTGACCACCGCGACTCTCAGTACTCAGTACTCCACTTGACCACCGTGACTCTCAGTACTCAGTACCCCACTTGACCACCGCGACTCTCAGTACTCAGTACCCCACTTGACCACCGCGACTCTCAGTACTCAGTACTCCACTTGACCACCGCGACTCTCAGTACTCAGTACCCCACTTGACCACAGCGACTCTCAGTACTCCACTTGACCACAGCGACTCTCAGTACTCCACTTGACCACAGCGACTCTCAGTACTCCACTTGACCACAACGACTCTCATTACTCAGTACTCCACTTGACAGCCGTGACGTTTATTTTATAAATATTTTTTGGAACCACTTTGCTTCAGTTTGCAAGAATGTGTTGCTCGGGGCACCCTTTTTTGTGTGTGTACCTTTTCGGGAAATAATACCGTTAAGAGTGCTTTCCTTACGGGTGCTGCCCTTACATTCGGTTTGCGTACGATTCAAGCTAACTTCAATCCAAGATTTTTTTTATAAAAATGTAAGTAACTTTCAAAAAGGCTAATTAATACTATTATTAACAGTACTGTAGTCCAGTTACGTGCATGTGTGCCAGTGCAACAGAGCAAAGATAGTCTGAGAATAAAGTTTAAAAATTTATCTGTTTAAATTAATAAATAAGTATTAAAATTAATTTAAAATTGCAGTTATAATTAATAGTAAGAAATTATTTTTTTAAACCTTAATCACTTTTCTCCCTTAAACTTAAAGTGTCTTTTTTTCCTTCTCTTGAAGCTTCTTAAGTTTTAAATCCCATTTCAACTTTCTCTATTGACTTGACCTCGTAACGAGAATTGTTCAGGTCGGGTGCCACCAAGTTCCACTGAGTACAAAGAATGAACAGACTTTCCACACCACGATGGTCTCACAGTCCGTTCCGTGGCACCGCCCACGCAATCTTTTCGACACGTGCTCACACAAACCAGAAGATCAACGGACCGTGACGTTGACTCTCCTACAATGACTTCCGCTCACTGATGGTTCAGCTGAGCATTGCGAACAAAAGACGATAGGTGGCGCTGACTGTTGGCATGTGAAATCATTTATACGTTAGTTTCCCGAGATAAGAAAGTTAAACGAATCAGAAATTGTGTGTGAGTGAGAGTGTATGTGTGCCAGGTGCGTGTACGCGTGTTTGTCTTTACATAAATACAGCGCTTTTTTCTATAAAGAAAAGTTACCGGAACCCATATTTCATACAACCTAAAAAAAACAGTAATAAGACCAAATAGTGTGTGGGGAAAAAGGTGCCGGAACGCCGTAACAGTAGCGCTCTGGTAGAAAAAAAAGCACTCATAATATAAAATTAAGTGTTTGTTTGTCTGTATTTGGTTCACGCGAACACGAGTTTCTTTCAATACTCGTTTATTCGTTTTATGATTTCAAAAAATTATACGTTGTTGTGAATCGTATTATTTGAACTTTAGATGTAATTTTGAGCTCACACCAAATATGGCTGCGTAGCAATTTGCGAATTCGATGACGGGAGTAATGTTTTGAAACGTGCTCAAGTGCGGGGCATGTTCATCTCTCTGAGCACGAGGCAACCTAACCGTTTAGACGAGGGGGAAACGGAGGAAGACCGTAGAGTTGGCAGGGCTAGACTTATTTAACGGCCAGGGGTCCTACAAAAGGATATCTGCACGAGGAACGCGAATGAAGCGTTACTATCGGGTCCAGGGTGCGTGTTGGGGGTCTAGACTTGTTTTACGACCAGGGGTCATCTTTGAGGATATATGGGCAAGAAACAAGAAGAAAGCTAAACTATGGGGTCGTGGGGGGGGGGTCAACTATTCCAGCTGACCCACAGCCGTGTCTGCCCCTCGCTGGCCATTTGTTGACGTGTCTACCAGCACCTGTACCATCTCGTGAAGACTTTGCCACGCCCATGTGCCATATGTATGTACATTAAGGTTTACGGCTTACCAAGAATGACGGTGTCGTCACCTAATTCTCTCCCCCTGTATCCGCACTGACGAACAACGGACATAATGTCAGCGGTGATAAACTCTGCACTACAAGTAAAAGAACGAGGAGATAACTTCTTGTTTAAAATAATTCCAAATGTGTTGATTACCTCCCCTTAAAACAAGACCATCACGCCTGGTCTCGCGTGTTCCCTTCCCGCCATCTTCTTCCTTAACATTTTTATTCTCCCCTGCTCATCATCGACAACGGGAAACAATCGCTGATGGAAACGTGTGTGTAATAATTGTGGGCGCGTCGGAGCGCTTGGAAGATGTTCAGTTCTCTGGAGGATCCCAACAGGATGCTGAGAGGCAAATGGAAGTTTTATGATGTCGGTGTGGTTGTGTGTGGTGGGTTGTGGAGGAGGGGAATGAGTGAATGTTTGTGGGGAAGGGGAGGTAAAACGGGCGGTTCTTAAACTAGTTTCATTTCCCAGCCAGCAGCGGTCATCAAAACGTCGTAGACAGTTAATATCCGTTGGCCGCACCGTCCCCGCACACACACACACACACACAGCATTCTCCCCAACAACACTAAAAGAAAACCCCTTGCCCCTGTGGTTCTACCCCTTATCTATGCTCTGTGTATGCCCTTTGAATGCCCTATCTTTACCATATGTATGCTTTATCTAAATCCACTGAATGCCCTATGTATACTCTATGTAGACCCTATGAATAGACCATATCTGTACCGTACGTATGCTCTATCAGGGGCGGATTAAGATTGCACGGGGCCCATGGCAACAATGGGGCCCGGTCAAGCCACCTTTATCAACATTAACATGGGTTAACATCAAATAGGTTCAACATTAACATGGTTTAACATCAAACAGGTTCAACATCAACTTGCATTAACATCAAACAAGTTCAACATTAACATGGGTAAACATTAAACAGGTTCAACATTAACATGGTTTAACATCAAATAGGTTCAACATCAACTTGGATTAACATCAAACAGGTTCAACATCAACTTGGATTAACATCAAACAGGTTCAACATCAACATGGTTTAACATCAAACAGGTTCAACATTAACATGGGTTAAAATCAAACATGTTCAACATCAACAAAAATCAAACAGGTTCAACATGAACATGGGTTAACATCAACTTGGGTTAACATCAAAATCACCGACCATCTGATGTCCAATTCTCAAGCGACCTTTATCCTCCCAGATCCCCCCCCCCGACCCGGCTGGGGATGCTGTACCTCGCATTGAATGCCCAGATAGGAGATAACCAGACAGTGAAATGAGATTGGAAGGTATGTCATTATCTGCCCTTGGAAGGTATGTCATTATCTGCCCGTTTATCTGTGTTTTGTTTAGATGGGCTCGTCAAGGAAAGAGCACCCACTCGACATTCTGAACTTGTTTAGCTCAAATTTCCATCGAAGAACAAGTGCAATCTTTAAAATTGATTTTTAAAATGTGCGATTACTTGGAAACAATAATTCACCAATTTCTCGAAAACGCTAATCCATCGATATCTTGGAAATACTTGACAATACCAAGGCAGAAATGTGACTTGTGACTACATATCAACTTTCTCTGATGTCATTAAATCAATCCAAAGTCTTGACGAATACATCCTTCCACTCACAAACTCACTAACACAATCAGAATTACTTCTCTACGTCTTACATTTACAGCCAAAGCTAAGCAGCCAATACCGTTTTA
The DNA here is from genome assembly GCA_944989445.1 of Ampullaceana balthica. Classification (NCBI taxonomy): domain Eukaryota; kingdom Metazoa; phylum Mollusca; class Gastropoda; family Lymnaeidae; genus Ampullaceana; species Ampullaceana balthica. The sequence goes on along the minus strand of CALYLW010000266.1, from coordinate 223,271 downwards.
ATTTTACAAGTCCCAGTTTAAAGCCCCAAAACGCCACCCGGGTTTAAATTTGTGTACTTATCTCCTGTTGATGCCATGTGAACACTAACATACACCAGGTTACACCTCACTCGGCCCCTCCCTCCCCCCACCCGGGCCATGACCCTCTATTCACTATCCAACAACGGAGCAGGTACGGAGGTATCCAGGAGACAAAATGGAAACAAGTGCATCATCAACTCCTGTACGCTCGGCTGCCAACAATTAGTGTCAGTCACACTTGTAGCCGTCAGGACCTGACCCACAACCACTCCCCCCCCCCTCATACCACCATCTCTCCTTTAGGTCATCTGAATGTTCCAGTTTTTTTTAAACGTTGGCATTCCCCATCACACAATTGAGCATTTGTTTAACATTCTCCCACTCCGTGCTACTTCAAACACATGATACCCCCTCTGACCACTCACAGCTTAGAACCTATGCCTAGGATTACTTTCATAAACATTTCTTCTCACCAAGTTAAATTCTGCGAGGTGGGTATAAACAATTTCTGTATGATGGTAAATTAAGGGTGTAGGGTGGTGGAGGGTGTTGTAGGGTGGTGGCGGGTGGTGGAGGGTGGTGGAGGGTGGTGGCGGGTGGTGTAGGGTGCTTTATGGTGGTGGAGGGTGGTGTATGGTTGTTTAGGGTGGTGGAGGGTGGTGGAGGGTGGTGGAGGGTGGTGTAGGGTGGTTCAGGGTGGTGTAATTAACGCTGTCCAGTGTGATCGGACACGACATGACCTTCTACTAAATAATCCATCTACAGGGGCGGCCCTGAAATACCACGGGGTTTTCTAAACTACATGGCACTTGTTTCCGAATAACTTTACCTACAAATCATAATAACTTGTCTTCTCTTAAGATTATTGCGTCATACGCTTATCCATGGTTTGTGTCTAGTCTTGCATTTTTATTAGAGTTATAAATGTTGATCAAGTGTTGGTTTCCCTGGTTTCCTCAAGAAACCCATTCCATGTCCGAATTCCGGACGGGAATAAAGAGAATGTGTATGTGTTTGTTCTTGCAGACGGAATAAGAAAAGTGTTTTTATCCTTATGTCTATCGGATGTTTGTATAAAATTATCTTTGTGTTGTATTTCCACGTTAGAATTAATTGCCGTATGTGTTATTACTACTTTGCTCTTGGTTCTTCTATCCTCTAGTGTTTCAAGGTTTAATGATTAACTAATGGTGTTATTCTTGTCAGTTTGGAATATTCGCCAGTAATGAATCTTGTAGCTCTTTTTTTAATATATTCTAGTTTATCAATGTTTTCTTTGGTGGATGGGTCCCGTACAGAATGTGGATATTGTAGTACAGGTCTCACCAAAGTGAGGTACCATTTCTGTTATATATTTTTATTACATGTGTAAACGTTTTCTTTATAAAGACTAAAGGTTTCTTGATTTTTTAAATTCTTTGATTGACATGGGGATTCCACGATAACTTGTCATTTATTGTTACGCCTAAGTAATGCAAGAGTCCCTCCCCTCCTCATCAGGTCAGATTGATTGACCACGTCACACCTCGTCTACCCCCCTCCCCTGTGATCGGACAATGTCTCCGCCACTGCCAGCAGGCTGAGAGGGAAAACTCCTCCACCCGGCGCCCATGTAAATTCTTAGATTTAATTAGCCAGTCAAACTCTGAGGGGAGCCCACTCCGAGGTAAACACGAAAGAATTTCTGTCATGGCATGTTGTCTAGTGTACGGCACAGCACCCGATTGGCATTCTATAACGGGGAACGGCCCTTGAGTGTGTGTGCGGGTGGGGGGATCCAGATTCAAAAATGTGGCCGCTAAACGGACAGGTAAATCGCATAGGCATGGGTAAGATTTAAAAGTCTAGATTTAGATTTGATCTTAGTGGGAGGGAAAAAATTTAAACACACTTTTTAAACTTTTTTTTGGCCACTTCATTGACGCATCCAAACTGTAGGCTCACACTCCTGTACGTAAGATTTTGTAAGACTATAAGTGGGACTCGAGGTGCTTGGTACTCGTGGGTCGTTTATTGCAGATTTGAGAATCACCGGATTAGCTTGACCACAACACACAAGTAGAATGGCCAGTTGATACAGATGGTCAAATCAGACTTTAATGGCAGCCAATCGCAACGGAGATTCTTGTAGAGAGGAGATTTATTGTGTGTTTAGACCTGGAGCCTGGAGGTGTTCTCAAACGAAGATTATATTTCCTCTAGTCGTAGAAATATTTTCATGGCCTTTTCTTCTTCCCGAGGTTCTTATAAAACAAAGAAATGCCTATTTAATCTTATAATTAATTGTTCTTATAAACAAGACATTGTCTATTTTGTCACAGAATATTTCTCATAGACAGGACTCAGGACTTTGATTTCTATTTAGTTCTACAGAAGTTTAACAAATTACGAGTTTGCAAAGCACTGAACTGGGTAATTATGTTTATATGAGTGTGTATTTGTAATTTGTGTGTGTATCTCTGTGTGTGTTTGTGTGTGTGTATCTCTGTGTGTGTTTGTGTGAGTGTATCTCTGTGTGTGTTTGTGTGTGTGTATCTCTGTGTGTATTTGTGTGAGTGTATCTCTGTGTGTGTTTGTGTGTGTGTATCTCTGAGTATGTTTGTGTGTGTGTTGTGATAGTTGTGGTGGTGGTGTGGGATCTCAGATTCAAACCAAATGGCAATTCTCTTGACCCCTGTATGACCCCGGGGTCGTAATGTTTGATCCCATTCAACACCGATGCACCGCCAACTCACGATGACCAGTGTGCCGCACACAGAGTGATGCACCGCCAACTGACGATGACCAGTGTGCCGCACACAGAGCGATGCACCGCCAACTGACGATGACCAGTGTGCCGCACACAGAGTGATGCACCGCCAACTCACGATGACCAGTGTGCCGCACACACAGAGTGATGCACCGCCAACTCACGATGACCAGTGTGCCGCACACACAGAGTGATGCACCGCCAACTCACGATGACCAGTGTGCCGCACACAGAGTGATGCACCGCCAACTCACGATGACCAGTGCGCCGCACACAGAGCGATGCACCGCCAACTCACGATGACCAGTGTGCCGCACACACAGAGTGATGCACCGCCAACTCGCGATGACCAGTGTGCCGCACACAGAGTGATGCACCGCCAACTCCCGATGACCAGTGTGCCGCACACAGAAAGTGATGCACCGCCAACTCGCGATGACCAGTGTGCCGCACACAGAGTGATGCACCGCCAACTCACGATGACCAGTGTGCCGCACACAGAGCGATGCACCGCCAACTCACGATGACCAGTGTGCCGCACACACAGAGTGATGCACCGCCAACTCACGATGACCAGTGTGCAGCACACACAGAGTGATGCACCGCCAACTCGCGATGACCAGTGTGCCGCACACAGAGTGATGCACCGCCAACTCACGATGACCAGTGTGCCGCACACAGAGTGATGCACCGCCAACTCACGATGACCAGTGTGCAGCACACACAGAGTGATGCACCGCCAACTCGCGATGACCAGTGTGCCGCACACAGAGTGATGCACCGCCAACTCACGATGACCAGTGTGCCGCACACAGAGTGATGCACCGCCAACTCACGATGACCAGTGTGCCGCACACAGAGTGATGCAACGCCAACTCACGATGACCAGTGTGCCGCACACAGAGTGATGCGCCGCTCAAACAACGGGTGCCGCCGCGGGTGCAAATTCTTACGCAGAGATGGTTTATTACATTTAGATCTAAAAAGACATAAAAGATTGTTGGAGTGCCGTAAGACAGGGTGCATACCTTTAATGATAGATTCAACACGCAACCATTGGCTGGAGCAACAAGTGTTTCCAATTTGACAAACTGTTCTTGTATCACACAACAGCCCGGTGTCACTGCATCCACACGCACTCACGCACACACACTTCTCATGGTAACAGATACTTTGTAAAAAGACATGAGTTTTTGGAAAACTTTTTTTCCCTTGCTTTATGTAAGTGTATGTTTTAACTGTCTAAAATAGAAACATCATATTTTGCGGATGTCTTCCATATCGGCTGCCATAGACAAGGGGCTGCAACTCTTGGCACAAGATTAGATAACTCCGGGAAAGAATAACTCTGCATGGGTTCTAATGTACAGCCACTTTCGCGATGATGATAGGGAAATCCCGTTTATTCCCTTCCCGAGCACTTTACGTCGCTAGCCTCGCCCGGGTAATGTGATGCAATGAATGGTGAATATAGAGGTAAATATAAATTAAGAATGTACGAGGCGCTGAGGCGTCACTAGGGGGGTGCGTGGGCCCGGACCTCACCGGGTCACACCATCACAAGTGGTGACACCAAAACATAAAATTCGGTATGGTCGCTTTATTTGGAACTGGCAGACTTGCAGGAGGTATGGGGTAGGTCGTGAGTCGTAGATGGTGACACCATGATCTACCGCACTGGGTGAAACCAACCCTAGTGGCGCCTCTTGAAATAAACGGGAAATTGGACCCCCCCCCTTTGTTGTTATCGGTTCCAACAGGTGGGCGTATCTATATATTATTATATATATAATTCTCTTCATGGGACCATGCGTGACAAGCTGCCAGTATGTGCAACTGAGCATGACGAATGACCCTCACTGGGGTCAACTAATCACAGTTAACGTTTGGCAAGCGAAGGTAGTGGTGGGGTGGGGCATGTCTTGAGACCAACAATGTTTTTTACATTCCCTTCGTTGTTCCTTCCCAGTGTGTATGTATTTCGTAGTGTATTGGTTATTACATCCGCCTGACATGCGGAAGGTCTTAGCTCCAAGAAGCACTGCCTTAGAGGGAAATTTGCCTGCGATTTACTTTTTTTTCCACTTTGGTTTTTGCAAAACTGACCGAAATTACAGAATATATAAGTATTATTATTACTAATAAATAATTAGGGATCAGCCGGATATGGTTATTTTTTACTATTTGCCGAATCCGGATAGTTTGGCCCTAATATTTGCCGGATCCGGATTCCGGATCCGGATATCTCCACATTTAAGTGTAAGAGCTAATAAGGTGTACTTTACTACTTCATATCGAGTATTTCATACTATTTATTAAAATATTTATTATCCTACAAATGAAGAGTATCTGCTAACGACGTTGTTACATTGTCAAAGTCACAGCTGAACATTGTACAATGAATTGAATGAACGAACTTGAAAAAGTTCAACGAACTGTGTAGTGTGTACCACGCGAACACCGTTGTACTGAGTGTGTAGTGTGACGTACAAGAAGTCGTGACCTAGAACCATAATAAAATATTTCTTTTATTCAGACAATTTAAGTTTAATATGCTGTTATTTAACTTAGTTTGTTATCTTATGTAGTAAAGTAATATCTATACTTGTAACTTTTTAACTTAATATATTTTTCTCGTATTGAAATTGATTCTTTTATTATATTTTGAGTAGATTTGAATGATTTGAATGGATCAACGCTTGTTAATTTGTTTATTTTTGTTATATATTAATAATTTAATGTATAACTTAATTTGTTACTTAACTTATTTAGTATAATTATTATATTCACAATAGACTAGAGTTTTAAAATTATAAGACTGACTAAGATATAACACGTAAGACAAGCAACATTTTTTATTTTTAAGTTCGCAAATCAAATCACAATTGCAACTGCCATTTAAAGTTCAACGGAAAAAAAACAAACAATGAATATAACATTATTAAAATGATCTAACTTATATCACATAAGTAAAATGTTAAAATTTGAATACTGAATTGAAAGTATTGAAAGATTGACCACCGTCAACGTACTAGTCAATGACAAAGAAATTAAAAACGAAAGCCAACTGTCAGTCTGTCCCGGTTTCCAAGGCTCCTGTTTAACTATATAGTTTATAGTATAAACTATAAACGAATAATTACAAATTAACTTAAAATTATTATTTTTTAACATAAAATTAATATATCAGCTATAACAATGAAAATAATTTAATGACATGAGTAAATAAAATAGTTACTAGTTAGTAAATTCCGGTTAAACTTTGTGTTGTTGAAGAAAATTCTTGTTAAATGTAGTGATTTCTGGTTATTGTTTTTTAAAACTTTTTAATGCTTTTCATATATTTGTTTATAAACTAATTCATATTAATTTAATTTAATTTTAAAAATAATTTACTACATTGATATCCGGATACTATTAGGATCTGCCATGGGTATTTTCCGAATCCGGATAGTGGCGAAAATCCCGGTATTTGGTCCGGATATCCGGCATTCCGGATATTCGGCTGTCCCCTATTAATAATGTAATATAAGATTAAATGATATTTAGCCTCATTGTATTCCACGTCAACTCATTCGCTCTCAAACTGGGATGAAATTATTAAATTATTAAAACCATCAAAGTATCTATTATAATAACAATAAAATAAAATAAGAGAGAGAAATGTTTTTTCTTAAACACAATTAGTTTTGATTTTAATATATTTAAAATGATACTGAACCGATTTCCCTTTTTTTAATTGTATTATTATTATTATTATTATCCTCTATTGCTGTAAAAGATTCCTTACCATTGAAATTAAATCCCAGTCATGAAAGTTGTTTTGCTATCAGAAATGTAGAAAACTCGCTCTTTGTTGCACTGCCCTCAACGCGGCCCTGACATTTATCTCAATAATGTATTATATGTCACTTAAAAAACGGAGTGTCGTTTAACGCTGCTTGATTTCATCAAATATTAATTAAAACATTCGAATTTTTAAAATAACATAAATGATCTATATTCTAACAGCATTGCTTTCAATTATCAAGCATCGTATAAAAACTAAGGAGGAAGAGTTTTATATCAATGAATGTGATAGTTATATTTTTATGTCACATTAAATAATTCTTTGTTGTTTCTGAAATCTCAAAATTGCCTCAAAAATATCGTCAGAGAAAATTTAAAACAATGCGCTGATGCAGAGAAAAGAGACATGAATCACTCCCACTCCCCCACCCCCCAACATGATGCTGAAGCTTGTGGATTACGCAAACCCCCCCCCCAAAGTTCCAGTGGCGTAGGAAGGAGGTCGTTTCGATTGAGTGTATGGGTATTAGCATTAGAATAACAGGGGCGTTGGAATATGCCGTAGAGTACAGAACCCCGCAATCGGTTAGCCGCGAGGCTCGGTGTACTGCAAGCTGATGCAATGTGCCTCACACGAAAGTGATTCAAACAAAAAGATCAAGAGTATCAGAACTTTGGTAGGCCAGAAATGTTATGATTAGACTGTCATGATAGGCATGTCACGTGGTACGTTGGCCCGCCCATTATCGACGCGTCAAGCAGTGCGGCCCCTTAGTCTCAACAAACAGTTTGTAAGGAAATATTCCGCACGAGTGGCATCGATCACTTAAAAGGCTTCTTTATTAATTATGAAAATTATTTCTCATATGGGTTTTCTTTGCCATTTGTTTTTAAAACTAATTTTTTTTTACTTATTCAATTATTGTTTAGATTAAAAGTTGAGTCTATGACCAGAATGTGGAGAGTTACAAGAATTACGTTAACGTGATACTGGACACAACGTCATACTGGACACAACGTCATACTGGACACAACGTCATACCCGACACAACGTCATACCCGACACAACGTCATAACCGACACAACGTCATATCACGTGCTGATTTTAGATACCCATAATAAAATATTTTGGACACGTTTTTTGAACCGCCATTGCTTTAGACTTTAGACCTTAAGTCAGATAAAATTCAATAACATAAATATACCTCTAACAAGAGTTGTTGGGTTCGATGAACTGTTTTGCTTAAGTGTTTCAACATTGAAAAATTTACTTGGGGACTCAAAAAAGAAATTATTCTTAAGAAAATGCTTCCATCGGTGAGTATATGTGGTCAGTTATCACCGGATATGTCATAAAACTTCTGGTTAGAAAAAAAAACATACTTTCCGAAGAACTAGTCATCTGTAGGCAAAAAACATACCTAACAAACACTTGCTCACACATAGAGAAGACGCGGATTTAAAAAAACATGTCTAACCAATCAAAAGGCGAGGCTTCAAGTATCCACCAATCAAGAGTTTTGTAGACGGCATGGATGAGACCAGTCAAGGCTAAGTGAATGGGATTAAAATGAGTTGTCATTCTACTGTAAATTATATACAGTCAAGAATATAATAAGACTTTATTTCAAATTGACAGAAAACTTTATAAACAATTTTTAAAAAAAACCTTGACCCACATTATCGACTCTGTTTAGGAGGTTGGGGAAAGGAGATGGGACATTGATGTGTGTGTTGGGGTGGGGAGGGGGGAAGACGGCCTTCACCTGAGCCAGTGCTTTTATTCACAACTGACCTCTAGCTACACCACCCTCCGTCTTTAACACTTCAGACTTTAGTTTACTTCCCAGGTTAACATTAGTCCCAAGCCCTGATTCTGACCGACCCCCCCCCCATTCCAAACTAACTCAGGTGTTAGTTGGTCTGTCAAACACAAGACTGTAAGTCAGTGTACCACAAGACTGTAAGTCAGTGTACCACAAGAGTGTAAGTCAGTGTACCACAAGACTGTAAGTCAGTGTACCACAAGACTGTAAGTCAGTGTACCACAAGACTGTAAGTCAGTGTACCACAAGACTGTAAGTCAGTGTACCACAAGACTGTAAGTCAGTGTACCACAAGACCCGCTCTCAACTTCCGGTCGGACTAACAAAACGTTAGACTTTGACCTCACCTTGAACTTGTTAAGTGAATCCACTTCATTCCTATCTATTAAAGTTATCTCACTACACATGTATCCACTAAATTCAACTCACTACACATGTATCCACTAAATTCAACTCACTACACATGTATCCACTAAATTCAACTCACTACACATGTATCCACTAAATTCAACTCACTACACATGTATCCACTAAATTCAACTCACTACACATGTATCCACTAAATTCAGCTTACTGTACATGTATCCAGTTTAACCAGCTTACAGAAACCTTTTAAAGTAATTTGATTACTCGAGTATTTTAAACATAGATCATAGTGCCTCTGTTACCCCCTGTTACCCTCTGTTACCCCCTGTTACCCTCTGTTACCCCCTGTTACCCTCTGTTACCTTTTGATACTTTTCGGGGATAGCAGATTTGTATTCCTTCTCTATTTGAAATGCTTTTAAAAATATTTTCAACGAGTACTCATAACGCTCTATAGTCTATAGCAATATCCAGGTAAATTAACTGAGTGTTTATACAGGTAAAAAAACTGTGTGTTTATCCAGGTAAATAAACTATGGGTGATAAGCCAGGTAAATAAATCCGGTGCTTATTCGGGTAAATAAAATTGGTCTTTAAAAAATATTGTTGAACATTTTATTTAACGTGTGGAACTTCGTCTACTTGCACAATGTGTCTTTCAGATTCTTACTATTGATCCGTCATCTTACTATTGCTCCGTCATCTTACTATTGCTCCGTCATCTTATAATTGCTCCGTCATCTTACTATTGCTCCGTCATCTTACTATTGCTTCGTCATCTTACTATTGCTCCGTCATCTTACTATTGCTCCGTCATCTTACTATTGCTCCGTCATCTTACTATTGCTCCGTCATCTTACTATTGCTCCGTCATCTTACTATTGCTCCGTCATCTTACTATTGCTCCGTCATCTTACTATTGATCCGTCATCTTACTATTGCTCCGTCATCTTACTATTGCTCCGTCATCTTACTATTGCTCCGTCATCTTACTATTGCTCCGTCATCTTACTATTGCTCCGTCATCTCACTATTGCTCCGTCATCTCACTATTGCTCCGTCATCTTACTATTGCTCCGTCATCTTACTATTGCTCCGTCAGAGAGCATATACTCGTTCAGAATTAAGGACATTTGAATAGATCTGGGCGTAACACTACAACCTTGTGAGGAGCGCCCACCGTACAGTTCTCACGAATATGAACACGACACATGTTCATGAACTTCAGACAAGAGGGATGGTAACACACTATATTTGAACATTCCCTTAAAATCCGCCTCCCCTAAATTATTAGGACACTGAAATATTACAAGTTGAAAATGAATTTTAAAAAGAATGATTTACAAGGGGCAAAACGATTACACGTTAAGAGAAATAAGTGATTTAATTTACTTTTTAAAATTATATCTTCAATTTTTAATGATTTATAATAATTAGTTACTAATTTTAACTAGGGCGTTGCCTATTAATTTAAATTTATTCGTCAACTTTTGAAAAATTAACGATTAATTAATCGTTAATTGCGATTAAAGCCAAAAATTAAAATTTATGATGTCATAAGTAACACTTATTAAACGTTCTCGTTAAAAATCTGAATAATACTGGAATGTCTCCTTTATATGTCATCTTTTAACCAACTAATAATTTTTAAGTAATGGGTCGATTAATCGTTAAAAAATAATTTAATTTTTAAAAATTTTAAACCAACCAAAGAGTTGATCTCAGACAAACACAAATCAGTTCCTACTCAGAACTTTGAGCTTTCATTAACCAATTTGAGGTTTCCGTGGCGCTCTAAACGAAGCAATTTTAAAGGTATATTTAAAAAACCGATACTAAATGTTTGGTTAGCATTTTCAACAGATTTTTAAATTTCAACATATTTCAAACTTTTAGATGTTCTTGTTATCAAACAAAAATATTCCTTTTATTCCAATTATTGACCTCAAAATCCTACTTGTGCCTTTGGTTCTAATAAACTGTTTATATCAAATTATGTTTGTGTGTGTGTGTGTGTGTGTTCTTTAGAGTGTGCTCAAATGTATTACTAGTGTGTGACTGTTTTGGAATTCATACCCTGTAATATATATTGTTTTTATAGGTATTTCAAAATTGTAATTAGAATAACTTAACTTATAAGATGGATTTTTAATATGATAGAATTTCTTATTAATTATTTTATTCTAGATAAATACTTTTTTTTAATCAAATAAAGAATTAAAGAATTTAAAGTAAAATCAGAAAGTTTAAATTGTTATGTGTTGCAATTATAGTTTTTAAAGGTCATACTTATTTTATAGCTAGCTAAATAAAAACAATATTCACATCCATGAATTCTATCGTTAAATGATCCACTTCTTCTTCCCCTCAAATCCAATCCACGGATCCACTTCATATCCTCTCGCGGTAACAAAATGCAGTTGTTCGTATTACCCAGTGTGTGGGTTATACAGTGTGTGGGTTATACTACTTGTCAAAATAACGACGTCGTAAGACACACGAACAAACAAACAGACTCACCTTTCTTGTGAGCCTCGACGATGTCCAGATGTACGCTGATGAGAAGAAACAACTGCAGACCCAACAACGGCAGGAGAAGACACAACGTCACCGACCTGCTTGACCGCGGTCTGTGTAAGCATCCTGGCCAGACCTGAGCGAGCTGACCACTCATGACTGCGGTAATCCAGGTAATGAGCGCGTCCGGCACGTGCTCGCCGCGGCGCCTCCACAAAGCCGACAAATATTTTCCTTCGCCTCAGCGCGTTGAGTTATAGCCCTTGGGTGAATCTGTCAACACTCAGTGACCTCCCTCTCCACACCAAAAACTGTCTCCCTTTGAGCCTTGACTCTCCAGCAGGGAAAACGTGAAAACTTCCGTGAATGAAGCGATGACGCCATTGTTCCCCCTCTCGCGCGCGCGAAGCCTGAAATGAGAAACACTGGGTTCTGAATGATAGCTAGCCCCCGTATACCCTGCGCTCTCGTCTCTGGGTGTGACGTCGCTGCACCTCCATTGTGAGCCACTGTTTGCACTGCCGTCTATTTAAAGGTAAGCAATCTTCATTCTGTCCTGGCCCCCTGCAAAGATCCAGCTTTGTTTGATTTTTCTTCTCCAGTCGACGATTTTAACAACTGCCCACTCATTATGTGAGATATGAGGAAAATGTCTACTCTTTGTGAGATATGAGGAAAATGTCTACTCATTTTGTGAGATGTGAGGAAAATGACCATTCCTGTTATAAGATGTTTGACAAAATGTCCACCCCTATTTTTAAAGTTATGTCGAATTCATTTATAAATTTGAATCATATTTCACTTTTGTTTATCAGATATTTAAAATATGCATGGCCAGAACAGCATTTTCTTTGAGCCCTCCCTAACATGTAAATATAGCAGCAATATGCATACTGAGAACAGCATTTCCGTTGATCCCTCCCTAACATTTACATATTCCTCTGTATGTCGTCTCTCCAAATAAAAATTGGAGTGGCTCCGTTTCCACGGTCAACATGGCAATGCTTGAGATATCGACGCAGAGAGAAAGAAATGGAATTCCATCAGATACAATATATCTAGGTCAACATGGCGTCACTTTAAGAAATCTTTGAAATGTTTGTGCGGTCCACAAGCATTGATCCTGTTAATCTTAACAAAAATGTATCATTACATGTTACTTTTTTATTATTATTTTTTTTAATTTTTGACTACCGGTAAATAAGTTTTATTTATGTTAAAATCTTAAGGGAGAAGGGTGGGGGAGGGATGTTGTCTAGTGCAGGGAACAAAAATGTTTGGTATGTATTTTCTTCAAATTAACTTTTGTATTGTGTGTAAAAACCAAAATGGTGGGGAGTTTTGTTATGTCCCACTTCAATTTACATATTGACATACAATGTCACCGACAAGTTAAGCAGAGGCGTGACTAGGGGGGTGCGGTGGGGCGAACCGCACCGGGTGACACCGTTACAAGGGGTGACACCAAAATGTACAATTCTGTATGTTCCCGATTTTGGCACTGGCAGACTCGAATGAGGTCTTTGGGTGGTAAATCGTGAAGAGGTGACACCATGAGCTACCCCATTGGGTGACACCAACCCTAGTGACGCCTCTGAAGCTAAGTTCAACAGATTTAAAAACCATCTAGCGTCACATGAGATCATTGGTCATGGGTCTAAAAGGATTTCATGACATTTGAGATGAAGATATCCCCCCCTCTGAACTTATGTAACCCACCCTTTCCTACTGGTTGGGAATGGGGTTTACGCCACTGGGTTCGCTGTAGAAGAAAGAATGATTTGAAGGTGTGATAGAGAGCACGTGCTCTGACAGACTTTACATTAATAATAGTACAATGAAATGTCGATGCCTCTGCGAGATGTGTCACGCACTTGGCGCGAACACCATGTGACTGTTGGCCTGACAACAAAACGGATGTTGATACCTAATCTTCAAGAAAAACACAAATATGGCGTCCCAATCAACGCTTGCCACATGTCCGCGGTGAATATAAAAAAGGGGAAAGTAATCATTCACGATCTTACTATAACAATGGCGTCCTCTTGAAATGGGAACGTGTATTGTGTTACTCTTTTTAAAAAATGAGCGTAAATAAAAACAGTGCTTTTTTGTATGGCATGGCGAATAGCAGAACTTAAACAAACTCCGCAAGTAGGAGTCAGGCGAACTGGAATAATAACAATAAACACGGGACATGTGTGCAGTGGCGTAGCTAGGGGGGCGGAGGGGGCGGTCCGCCCCAGGTGGCACACATTTAGGGGCGGCATTTGTGGGCATTTGAAACGTACAACCATTTCCTACAGCCGCACTTTTTCTTTTGAAGGGGGAAAACCCGACTGAAACAAAAATACTCGTACTTTCGAGCCTTAAATAACTGATTCGCACATTTGTTTGATTACAGAGTGGATGTGATAACTAACTTAAAACCGTTCACAAATTTTGAATCGCTCAAAAAGGTATCGATTAGTATGGAAAATTAATCGGTTTACGTCACAAATGACACATTTATAAAAATAAATAACACGAAAAACACATCACCACTGGGCCGAATAATATGTGCTATTAATATCGCCACGACTGTTTTTGCGTAGAATTTCGACATTCGCAGAATTATGCTAGATCAACTACCAACAAGGTTCAAATATTGTGTTTAACTTGCAAGTAGTAATTTATATTACTGTTTCAGTTTTCAGTAAATTATTGTAAGGTAAGTTATTAAAAATTATTTTTGTTATTGCATTTAAGTAGCACAAATAATTTGTTTCCATTAAAATTCGTTTATTCATTAAAATGTTAAGCCTATCCAATTAAAGCAGTGTTTCTCAAACTTTTTGGGTAACGACACATTACGAATATTCGAGAAATTTTTGCGACGCACAAAATTTTTTAGAACTTATTTTATTAAAAAGATAACTTTTTTTTTACATATTATTGTGATGTATATTACTGTGATATCTCAGTGTGATGGACGTGCCTGCTTACAGGAACACATCATATTCCATCGGGGCTCCAAAGTTGACAAGCAAACGCGCAACTCATCATCAACTGTAAGGAGTCTCTCTCGTTTCTTGGACTTGATTTCAGTTAATGCCGAATAGCCAAATTCACAGAACCAAGAAGATGAAAATGGCAACAGAGTTTTAACTGCTTTCAAACTGACTAAAGGAGATATACTTTAATGATTGCAAGCCAGAATTCTTCTAAGGTGGTATTGGTGAAAGTTGTTTGATAGAATCTGTTATGTCTTAATTCGATCAGCTGCCCCTCCTCTTTGCTCGTCAAATTGACTTCTTCACCGACTGCAAACGGATTGATCAGCCAAGCAAATTAGTCGATGTCCAGTGATGGAAAATAATGTTGAAGATACGATTGAAGTTGATTGAGAGGGCCCCACACGAGACACATGTGATTACTGATTTCGTTGTTGATTTATTTAACAAACATTTTTTTTGCTTTATTTTAAAATTTCATAATAACTTCAGAGCTCAGAACCCTAGCAATTTTAAATATTTTTACTTAATCTCAAGACACACCTGGAAATCTCTCACGAAACACCAATGTGTCGTGACACACAGATGGAGAAACACCGAATTCAAGTAATGTGTAAATAATTTGAATTCGTCTATTTATGACAAGAAAATGAAAATATTCAAATTTTTCCGTTATAAACACCACCTTAGGCATAACTATTTTTTTTTAAAAGACATACATTAAAATTTCAAGCGTCTTGAATGAATTGACATCTGAAGAAGAAACTAGTAATAAATAGAGGTAAAAAAAGATTTTTTAAAAACCACGTTTTTATAAGTGTACTAAAAAGAAGAAAATAATTTAAAACGTATAAGTTCAGGTATCTCCCTAGGTATGACTAAAAACTTGGGGCGGGTGTTTGTTATAAAAGTTAAAGAGAGATCTATAAGTGACAGAATGAGTGAACTGCATATGTAAAACCTCATAAGCGCCTGCCCCAAGTTTTTATATAGCTCATATAAGCAAATAAAAACGACATTAAGAGCCCCAGGGCCCATTTAGTGCGATATGTCAAGTTTAGTGCAATATGTCAAGTTTAGTGCAATATGTCAAGTTTAGTGCGATATGTCAAGTTTAGTGCGATATGTCAAGTTTAGTGCGATATGTCAAGTTTAGTGCGATATGTCAAGTTTAGTGCGATATGTCAAGTTTAGTGCGATATGTCAAGTTTAGTGCGATATGTCAAGTTTAGTGTGATATGTCAAGTTTAGTGCGATATGTCAAGTTTAGTGCGATATGTCAAGTTTAGTGCGATATGTCAAGTTTAGTGCGATATGTCAAGTTTAGTGCGATATGTCAAGTTTAGTGCGATATGTCAAGTTTAGTGCGATATGTCAAGTTTAGTGCGATATGTCAAGTTTAGTGCGATATGTCAAGTTTAGTGCGATATGTCAAGTTTAGTGCGATATGTCAAGTTTAGTGCGATATGTCAAGTTTAGTGCGATATGTCAAGTTTAGTGCGATATGTCAAGTTTAGTGCGATATGTCAAGTTTAGTGCGATATGTCAAGTTTAGTGCGATATGTCAAGTTCAAAACACCTGTTTATTTCAATCAATTTCATAGTGGATATATTTATCTATATTTCTCAAGATCTTTAATAATTGAATGGGGACTAAAATCTTAAACGTTTATAAAAAAAGACATTTTGGGCCCCCAGCCCCGAAGAAATGGACATTAGGAAATTATTGCTTCTTTTCACAACATCGACTAGGAATCTTGGCTACATTATTTCTGACAACATGTCTATTAACAACTTCATCAATCACATCTGTCGCTCTGCCTACACTGCCATTCGTCAGATCAGCTCAATCCGTCATTACTTAACAGTTAGTGCCACAAAAACACTAGTCTGTGCTCTTGTACTGGCTCGTATGGATTACTGCAATTCTCTTCTGTCAGGTGTGCCAAAACAATGCATTGAAAGACTACAGAAAGTTCAAAATTCAGCTGCCAGACTGGTGCTCAATGCAAAAAAACATGACCATGTTACTCCACTTCTTCGCTCACTTCATTGGCTGCCTATACAAGCCCGTATTGATTACAAACTGGCCGTTCTCTGTCACAATTTCTTTTCGGACTCAAGCCCATCGTATCTTACTGAACTTTTGTCGGTCTACTCACCCACTCGCAAGCTAAGATCTTCTGCAGACACACGCGTTCTCTCTGTTCCTACGACACGCACCAAAACGTTTGGTGAAAGGTCGTTCTCTTTTTGTGCAGCCAAACAATGGAATTCTCTACCATTACACATACGTGGTATTCAAACAACCAAGTCCTTCAAGACTGCACTTAAGACACATCTTTTCAAAATTTATTTTTAAAATTGATGAAACAACATTTCTTGTAAATGATTAACGTAGCTTATGTATAATGTATTGTAATTGTGTGTGTTTGTTGTGATATGAATGTTAATTTAATACTTATAAGTATGTTATTTCTTTCATGTAAAGCGCTGTGAGCCCAGTTCCTTACTGGGATACAACGCTATATAAATAATCAATTTATTATTATTATTATTATTATTTCAGTAATGGCTACTAAGTTGTTATATACAAAGTTTGGTTAAGATCCATCAATTTACCTAATAGCTAACGTTTAAACAATTTTTATATTGCTCATATAAGCAAAAAAACACAACATTATGGGCCCCCGGAGCCCCATGCGTATTATATTTTAAAAAATTAATTAGCCAGTTACCATCCGGGAGCGTACTTAAGAGTCTCCACAGAGGCGTCACTAGGGTTGGTGTCACCCGGGGCGGTAGCTCATGGTGTCACCCCTTCACGACTGAAGGGGCCGTCCATAAATGACGTCACTGGTTGCTGCTTTTGACCCCACCCTCCCCCAGCAGTCAAACTTTGTCACAAAAACTTAGACCCCACCCCTTTTTTACGATATGACGTCACAAAGCTTTGACACCCCTCCCCCAAGCCGTATTTTCTGAATAAAAATTAGCATGTTGCAAATTACTTTTTGTCATTTAAATATGTATTTAGGGTAAGTCTGCACTGTAATTTCGTAACACGCGTTAAGTCATTGAAAACGTAATTAAATAAATGGTAAACAATCAAATATTTAAGTGGAACTTTTATTTAAAGTTTCGCGTTTTTGATGTGACGTCACATTTCTTAAACACCCCCTCTTCGTACCACATCGTCACAGATGCGTGACCCACCCAGCCTATGGCGGATTTAAAGGAGGGGTGCTGAGCGGGCTAAAGCCCCCAATAATTTAAGGGCCCCCAAACTTTTTATGAATTATAGTGTATAATAAAGATGCAGGCCATTATTTTTGTACGAATCCCTGAAAATGCCTTGGACAGTCATACGGCAATGCTGCAAATGAGTAGGAAGTATAACGTAAACCAGGCTAATCTTCGTGAGAAGTGCATTGTAGCTCATTATGTGCCGTGCACAGCACATTTCTTTAATTTGGTTGGGAAAAGAGCAGCAGTTTGTCCTACTGCGGTCAGATTTTTTTGTCTTGTGTAAAATCTTTATACCCGACTTGTTGCATCTACTCATCGTTGACAGGTACTTCAAAAACATATGAAATCGATACATGCTAACAAAGCCTTGTCTGATTGTCTGAGACAAGATGGTCAGCCTGACATGATGCTGTAAGGTCTGTTAATAATTCATACCATGAGAATATCGCAGCACTGGAAGAATTAGCAACGAATGAAAATCAGCCACGTGACTGTCGACTTGAAGAAGAAGGATTTCTAAAGGAAACTGAACAACTGGAAGTCGCTATTTTACTTGAAATTTGGGAAACAATTTTAGAAAGGAAGTCTCTCATTGAGTTTGTTAAAAAATAGCATTCTTAATTTTATTCCTATGAAGACAAAGGAAAGGAAAAGTCCGTGGTAAAAACAGTGTAAACAATCTTCAATACTATCAAACAAAAAAGAAAGCGTCAGTTTGATAAAGGGACATCAACAAAACAGTATTCTCCTCGTGACAAAAATTCAAGATTGAGGTAGTTCTGGTAATCATTGACAAACTTTCTTAAGCCCTATACCATTGGTTAGGGGCATATAAATACATCCATGAGAAATTTGGCTTTCTTACAAACCTAACTGAGCTCAGCACTTTCGCCACCCGGTGGGCAGCATGCAGCCAAGTTAATGGAAGAGCATTCAAGTGATTTTGAAGAAGGGGTCGGGTAAATCCGAAGCAACCGTTTCGTCCCCCTCAATTTACTAGCAACGCCATCGAGCGGTGCCGGTTTAGGGCCAGGAGCGCCAGTACGGATTAGCAAAAAGTGCCGCGAAGAACGCATTGGACGCCAGCTCTGAGGAAACCTTCCAGTGGGGGTTGCACCCTAGGTAGGTCTTTGATGATCCCCCGGTCTGCGGCGGTCCTAACCATGGAGACCCGTGTGCTTTGCCGGGATGGCGCCAAAGTGGTAGCGAGTCGTAGTAGGGAATTCTACCACCTCCTTGTGAGGGCAACTTAGTGGGAGGCATCTTCGACTCTATGTCCTGGATGCCCAGGTGGCCGCTTCATAAGCGACCGCTTTTGGGGGGGGGGTCCTCAGCTGTTACGTCCCTTTGGTGGCCAGATGGCTAAGGGGGTCTTCCGGGAAGACCCATAAAGAGCACTAGGCTCAGGCTTCTGATTTTCTTCCACATGTAGGTTCATGAGTGATTTCGAAGACTGCTTACCTTCAGAATTAGTCCAATTTTCAGAACTCTTTAAAAAGTTATTGTCCAGACCCAGGCTCAGGGTAAGGAAAAGGAATTAGCACAAAGCGAAACTCAAAAAACTTGTACAGAGCTAAAAATTTTGCTGCTTTTGAATGAGCTATATTTCACACAGTCCTTTACAAATGTACACATCGCACTTCGCATCTATCTTTCAATGATGACATCAAACTGCAGCTGAGAGCGATCCTTTTCAAAGTTGAAAAGAATATATAATGAGTTAGAATTTGCATGGGACGAAAAAGGCTGAATATGCTCTCTCTAATGAGCATTGAAAAGGAACTTGTAAGCTTACTCAGCTTTATTGACTTGATTGAAAACTTCGCTATTTAAAAAATTCGCAAACGAAAGTTGTAGTTTGAAATAATAATCATTCATATTTTTCAATAATTTTTGTTATTTCAAATAGAGAAAACAATTCGTTACCTCGTGAAAGTTTTTTTATTTTAAATACGGAATAACATGTAATACTATTCTTTACGGGGGCGCGTTCGTAAGCACTAAACAGCGTAAATCGGGATGGGACCGTCGTAACCGGAGGATTACCTGTATATAAACATGCATATCTTTGCTTTCACGCCTTTAATAAATATATATATATAAAATATTAACTCAAAGACATTGAAATCATAATTTTCCTCACGAAAAACATCAACAAAGAAAACCCATCTTTTGATTTTTTTTTGGGGGGGGGGTGGTGATAAAAATCGTATTCCCCCCACCCCACTGTGGTGGAGGGAGTCGTGAGGTGGGATTCGTCCATGCTGTCGGTGTGTCCAATACCAAATGGCTTTATATCTTTTAAAACAGAAGACACTGCCTGTTTCATTCCAGCCTTTTTAAAAGATCTCTCTGCTGCGACTATTTCTTTTCTTTTTTTCCTAATTTGTTTTAATGTTGTTCGTGTGTTGGGACTGTTTTATTATTGCAAGTTAACTGATATTTTTTAAAATAAGAATGTTCGCGTTTAACGTATTTCATTGTATTTCTTAATTTCTTTCTAGATTAAAAAATTTGTCATCTTTTGTTTTCTGACATAAAATCGTACACAGTAAAATTTTAGGCTCGGGTGTCACCCCCTGATGGGTGTCACCCGGGGCGGTCCGCCCCCCCCCCGCCCCCCCTAGTGACGCCACTGAGTCTCTATAACATACATACATACTTTGATTTTTTTAAAATATTGATTTATAGTCAAAAACTTTGTTTTTACGGGGTTGTTTAATTAAATCCCTTATATTAACTTCGAAATCTTGTAATATCTCTCTCTCTCTCTCTCTCTCTCTCTCTCTCTCTCTCTCTCTCTCTCTCTCTCTCTCTCTCTCTCTCCCTCTCTCTCTCTCTCTCTCTCTCTCTCTCTCTCTCTCTCTCTCTCTCTCTCCCTCTCTCTCTCTCTCTCTCTCTCTCTCTGCCTGTCTGTCGTTCGCGGGCGAGCGGAAAAACAAAAGTTAAAAAATAACGCACTTCCCGTGATGCTATTGACCTGCAATTTTGCACATATACTCGTGTCACCTAACAATGCATCGTATAGAAATTTCAGATCGATCGAATGTACCGTAATTAAATTAATGCATTTTTAGTTTATCTCTATATAACTATATATGTAATTTAATTTCACAGTTTGTTATTATTCGCCTTCCACGTGCCACTTCAGGTTAGTCCAGCCATCGATGTCCACACCCCCTCCCCCCGGTTATAAAGTTTTAAAGCCAGGGGAGGTCACTCAGTTTCAGTCTGTGAATGTTTGTCGCGCGAGGCGTATCATATTGAACTTAATCAATACTTTTAGTTATATCTCATATATATGGGATTTATAGTCAAAAACGTTGTTTTTTGCTCGGTTGTTTAATTTTATACCAAACACCTCATAAGCGCCCGCCCAACGTTTTAATACCACTGTGATGTGGTCACGGGGTGAACTCATGGATGTCAACAAAGGCAGACGGGTACAGATGCTTATATAGATAAACTAAAAAATGCATTAATGTAATTATGGTACATTCGATCGATATGAAATTTTAATGCAATGCATTGTCAGCCAAGATCTATCTGTGGTAAAATTTTGAGATCTCTAGGACCATCAGAAGTGTTTTAATTTTACGTTGGCAAATTTGGAAAATTGCGGGCAGACAGGACGAAAGCTAGTTAAAAATAAAGGTAAAAAAATGATTTTTAAAAACCACGTTTTTATAAGTGGACTAAAAAGAAGAAAATAATTTAAAACTTATAAGTTCAAGTACTTCGATTTAATATGACTAAAAACGTGGGGCGGGCGCTTATGAGGTTTAACATATGCGGTTCACTCATTCTCTCACTTATGGATCTCTCTTTTGCCTTCTAAATTAGAAATCCTGTAATTTTTATACCAAACACCCGCTCCACGTTTTTAGTATTCAGTATTGAAAGAAAAAGTATCCAGGATTCTATGGCTGTACCTACACTACAAGAAGAGGCATTATGTTAGAAAAACGGGGATAAAGCCCCCCCCCCTGATCTATTGAAATTTATTCAACAGTATAGATTGGAAAATTCTTTACTCAACTTTGTAAGTTTGCTATTAATATTTCCAATAAACACTATCAGTGTCGCTAGTTGTGACAGGATCTTCTCCAAACTGAAGTTGATAAAAAGTATCGTCCTTTCACTATGCACGAATTAAGACAACAAAGTCTTGCAATATGGTCCATTGAACTGGATATTACAAATAATTTAAATTTTGATAGCATAATACACGATTTTTTTATTATGAACATATTTTTTTTTAAAATAGATATAATAGGAGAGTATTTGTTTGATAATATGAACAAATAAAAATGTCTAACGAATATTGTGTTTGTAACGGGAAGTAATTTTTGTCTGAAATATACATTTTTTAAAATGTAAAACGTGTAAGTATAAAAGATGTTTTACTTGAACTTATATTGTTTAAATAGTTTATATAAATGATGTAATCAACTAGTGCCATTTTGTAAATATAAGATACATTTTTATTTTTTTGTTGAACGTTATTAATTCTGCAGAAAACTTTGTTTTTAAAACAGTCATAGTTACTTGTATATCATTTGAAATAATTTCTTAAAATACACCAGTCACCATCGTTGGTCATGAAAGTGATATGTCACTTTACTTCGTTCCTGTCAAGAGGAATTACTTGTCGAAAGTCGAATACAATATTATAATAATGAAAGAATGAAATGAGTTCCAGGGACATAATGTACCCAAATCCTGGAATAAGTCTTCCCTACATCCCATTGTGTGATATGTACTGTTGGAACACATTTACCCACAGGGTCCATGGCTTTCTTCCTCACATCTCCTCCATATTCTCCCGCACGCCCGATCCAATGAATTACTGGCGTCCTACTCTCAAATAGTTTAGTCAAAAATTCTGTCTTAAAACAAACATTAGGTCAATATTCTCAAATTGTGTACGTAGAGAGGGTTCTGGTGGGCTCCACTAAGAGCTTCCTAACTTTGTTGGCTCCACTAAGAGCTTCCTAACTTTGTTGGCTCCACTATGAGCTTTCTAACTTTTTTGGCTCCACTAAGAGGTTCCTAACTTTGTTGGCTCCACTAAGAGCTGACTAACTTTTTTTAGGGGGGGGGGTGTCACATCTGATTAACATAATTTTGTGACGTAAGGTCACATGTATGGTGGACGCGGGAAGAAAGGAGCATTTCTATTGGTTGAAAGTGTTGGGCGAACAGTTGTGTGTAGACTTCCGACAGGGAAGCATGATAGTGAATAACTCAAGATTTCCACGTTATATTACCTCAAATGATTCTTATGTGTACAATATATATGTATATTAAAGTTGTTTTGGATAAACGAATTCTTCAGTGAATTATTGTGCACAAGATTAATTATTGTGAGAACGCCTACATAGAAAGAGAAATATAAAGTTATATACATCGTTACATTGGTGTCGAAGTAAAAGTTCTATGTGAACACTGTACAAGAGATTTCAAGAAAGAGGTTTCGTGGAAATAAGTATTGGATATTTTCAAAACAGGAAAGTATTCTTTAAAATAAGAAATAATACCAGCTATAGTATTTTTGAATATTCAAGTTCGTAAGAAGCTGTGAATACACTTTTGTGGTTCAATGAAAATACAAGAAGATTTCAAAATGGCGGCATACAGGCGCATGGTCACGGTGTACGGTATATACAACTAGGTCGCCTAGTTGGTTCTACGTCACATTCTACGACAGTACAAGCATACTACACAGTACTGGAATCTGGGTCGTGTAGGCTTACTGAATGGTGACACACGGTGAACATATATAGGTCGTGACGTCAACAGGCTTAATGCTAGTTGATTCCAGGAAATATTAGTAATAGTAAACATAACATCGAACCGAGAAGCTATGGACTATTCAATGTGTTGGTGTGAATTATAAATAAAGAAACGGAATTTTTATCCATTCATTGTGTGAAGAGTTTGATTATCGCAATTTTGGATTAATGGAATGAACTAAATTGTTTAAAAACTACTCGAAAATTGAAATTTTAACCAAGTGACTTTTATTCGAAACGATCGGACCATTTAATATATTTTGTCAATCTGAGGGAGCGTATATATAAAGTATACTAAAGATCCCGTGTGAGGATTCTTTTTGTTGTCTCATCTTGCCAATAACTAGATTTTATGGTTTAGACGTGTCACTTATTTGAACTTAACATTTTTGAATTCAAGATTTTTCATTTGGACGATTTATAACTTTATCAATATATATACATACATTCCTTACCGAATTGCTAGATTCATATTATTCAATCAAACAAAACATGGATTACTACGAAAGATTCACCGCCATAGCTAAAGAGATGGGACTAAAAGGAAAAGAAATGAGAGATTTAATTGAAGAAAAAGTTGCTGAAGAAAAAGAAAATCAAAGAATTGCTAAAGAAGAAGCAAGAATAGCTGAAGAAAAAGAACAGCGAAGAAACGCTGAAGAAGAAGAAAAAGCAAGAATAGCTGAAGAAAAAGAACAGCGAAGAAAAGCTGAAGAAGAAGAAAAAGCAAGAATAGCTGAAGAAAAAGAACAGCGAAGAAAAGCTGAAGAAAAAGAAAATCAAAGAGAAGCTGAAGAAAAAGCAAGAATCGCTGAAGAAAAAGCAAGAATTGCTGAAGAAAAAGAGATGCAAAGACTCATAGTAAAAAGAGAAATTGAACAACTTGCAGTCGATAAGTTAAAATTACAAAAGGAGCGAGACAGTAGTGGCCACAATCCTGGTGATGAAACAAATAGAAGGTCAGCACCAAGGGATACTATCAAAGTAAGAAAATATGATAGCCAAAAAGAAAAAATGGATGTTTATCTGGATTATTTCGAATCCATAATGGCTATGAAAGGCTATAATGAAGAAGATTGGCCAGCACAACTGATGACTCAATTAACTGGAGAAGCATTTGAAGCTTATAACAGTATAGCCAAAGAAGACAAAAGCATATATAAGAATGTCAAAAAGGCACTTCTATGTCATTTTGGAAAGTCAGAAAATGATTATAGAAGAGAATTTCATGAAATGAGAATCAAGATGGACAAAGATCCACAGATCATAGTACATGAAGCACAAGTCAAACTAACAAAATGGCTGGAACTGACAGCGATAGATACGAGCAACCCAAAGGCCATAATAGACATGGTGTTAATTGACAAGTTTTTAGAAAATGCAACACCAACCCTATTCACATATTTGACTGACAAGAAAGTTCGTACTCAAGCAGAGCTAACAAATGCATTACGAACATTCAAAGACTCTCATCCGAATGTGGAAATGGATAAGAGACAAGACATATTTGCAGCAATACAAATTAAAAGTCAAGAAAAAAGGCAAGGTATGAGAAACCAGAGTCTGCCAAACCAAGGCAACAGACAAACTATTTGTTGGTACTGTAACAAGCCAGGACATATGGCGAAGCAGTGTTACCACAATAAAGGACAACCAAATAGGGTGTCACCTAATGGCAGCCCTATAAGAAAGAAAACAGAAGAAAGGTCAAGACAAGGTCATTTTGAAAGCAAAGGTAGAAGATCATGGAGAGGCAGATACAATCATGACTCCAGATACAGAAATCATGATCAGCCCTGGAGAAGGAATGACTACCAAGAGGGAGATAATAAAGGAAAAATGAAACAAGAAGAATCACAATCTAGTAGTACTGTGGCCACTATCAAGGATCATGGCACACTGAAATGTTACCCAGTGTACATCAATGATCGAAAGTGTATGTGTCTTCGTGACACTGGATGCACAACAATTGTAGTCCGTGATAAGATGGTGAAAGAAGAAGAGTATGATGGGAAAAAAGACACGCTGATAATGGCTGATGGCACAAAGAGAGAGTGTCCAACTGCAATTTTCACCACCAACTCACCCTGGTTTCATGGTAAAGTTAGAGCCAGAGTTTTACAAGACGCCATTTGTGATCTTATTATAGGGAACATTGAAGGTGTGGTAGACAATACTGATGAAGTATACAAGGCCTGGCATGACAACAACCATCAAGTATGTGCTACTGTACAAACAAGAGCCACCACAAAAAGAAAAGAGATCACAGACATTGAAGTTGATGAGAAACTTGAAATAGGAAGCCAACTGATGTCCAAACAAGAGTTCAAACAACTACAAGAAGAAGATAACACA
Source organism: Ampullaceana balthica (assembly GCA_944989445.1). Classification (NCBI taxonomy): domain Eukaryota; kingdom Metazoa; phylum Mollusca; class Gastropoda; family Lymnaeidae; genus Ampullaceana; species Ampullaceana balthica. Next base: position 197,611 of record CALYLW010000266.1, on the reverse strand, counting down.
ATCAGGGAAATAAAAATGAAACTTATCAAAGACAATGAAACAGGCCACAACAAAAATTACAAGCTAGATAAAGGCATATTAATAAACATTGCACAGGAAGGTACGTGCAAAAGAGTGGTTCTTCCCAAAAAGTTACAGGAAACCATTATCAAAATGACACATGACAGTCCTTTAGGTGGACATATGGGCGCCAAGAAAACAATTACTACAATAGCAGAAAACTTTTACTGGCCTAAAATGGCAAGGCAGATAAAAGAATACATCAAGGCATGTACAGTGTGTCTACGACATAATCCCAAAGATGGGAGGCACACAGCACCCATACAATCATCTGACAAGGCAAACTTCTTATTCGAGAAAATTTCCATAGACCTGATAGGACCATTCAAAAAGATGTCAAAGAAGAAACATATGTATGCTCTAACCATAGTGGACATAGCCACCAGATGGGGTGAAGCTATCCCACTGAAACGAATAGATGCAGAAAATATATGCAACGCATTACTCAATGTTTTTAGCAGATATGGTTTCCCTCAAACACTTCTGTCGGACAATGGCAGCCAATTCAAGGGTCAGATGACACAAGCCATTATGAAAATGTTAAACATTACACAAGTACACAGCACAGTGTACCATCCACAGTCAAATGGAGTGATTGAGAGACTAAACAAAACCATCAAGAACATGCTATTAAAGGTGACAGTGGACCATGAGGACAGATGGCATGAATATTTACCCTTAATACTGTTTGCATACAACAGCAGCAAACATGAAAGCACTGGCTTTAGTCCTTTTGAGTTAATGTTTGGCCAAAACCCTACAAGTCCCTTAAAGAATTTCAAAGAAAGGCTTATAAGTAAACAAGATGCCATACAGGACAGATATCAGCTGATGTCAGACACTAGAGATAAAATACTTTACAGTATTGAAGCAGCAAAGCAAAGACTAATCAAGCAAAGTACAAGACACAGAGAAATCAAAAATAGACACAGACATTTGAGAACATTTGAGCCTGAACAACAAGTCCTAGTATGCTTACCAAACACAAAGAATGAAATCACATGGGAAGGTCCATACAAAATTGAAGAGAAACTTAGTGATGTCACTTATAGTGTCAATATCAAAGGACATGTGAAAAAATTACATATTGACAAACTAAGAACATATGATGACAATAAAGAAGGAAAGCAAACTGTTAATGTCATCATCAAGGTAAATGATGAAAACGACAATGCAATGAAAATGAACAGTCTTGACAGTGAAAAAATATCATCTGACATACCAGATAATATGAAACACAGAGTGATCAAAATTTTTCAAAAATACAAAGGTGTCATAACAAAAGAAACAGGCAACACAAAAACTGTGACTCACAAGATACAAGTTTTGGAACATGAACCCTTCAAGACCAAAGAATACCCTATTCCAATGGCACATAGAGACACAGTAAGGCAAGAAATTGACTACCTACTTAAAGAAAACAAAATAAGAAAAGCAGTTGAAGCTAACTATACCTCACCAACTGTCATAGTAAAAAAGAAGAATGGAAAGATTAGACTGTGCTGTGACTACAGACAGTTGAATAATATTACCAAATTGGACCATGAACCTATTGGAGACCCAAGAGACATTATAGACATAATTGGTACTTCCAGAATATTCACTACATTTGACTTAAACAGAGGTTTTTGGCAGATTAACATGGATCCTGATTCTATAAAATACACTGCATTCATAGCCATGGATGAGGTGTATGAATGGTTAGTAATGCCATTTGGACTGGTCAACAGTACGGCCACTTTTAGCAGATTTATGAAAGTGATGCTAAAAGGAATTCCAAATGTGGTACATTATGTCGATGATATATGCATCCACACTAAAGATTGGGAATCACATATCCATACACTTGAAGCTGTACTGGATAGACTCAAGAAACATAATGTGACAATCTCACCAGAAAAGATCAACATTGGAAAGAAGTATATAGATTTTTTGGGATACAGAATAGGAGGCGGTGCAGTCACTCCCACTGCAGAAAATGAAAACAAGATATTTAATCTGTCTGTCCCAAAATCTAAAAAACAAGTGCAAGCCCTGCTGGGACTATGTAACTTTTACAGACCTTTTATTGCAAATTATGCAGAAATAGTTCATCCACTAACAGAAGTTACAAAAACCAAAGATATTAGAAAATTTCAATTTCCAGGAGATTGTCTCGACGCATTAGAGAACATTCAAGAGGCATTCAGGAAGAAACCCATCTTAGTTACACCTCAATGGGACAAACCTTTCATTGTTTCTACTGATGCATCGTCCATTGCATTAGGAGCGTGCCTCATGCAAGAACATGATGGTATCCTACATCCTATACAGTATCTTAGCAGAAACTTGACCAAAACAGAGTGTAACTACAGCACCATAGAGAGAGAATGTCTAGCCATAGTGTGGGCTCTACAAAAACTTCAAAAATACCTTCTAGGTAGAACATTCACTCTTCTAACAGACCACAAACCACTTGTGGCATTCAACAAGAAGAAGATCAGCAACGCCAAAGTGAATCGTTGGGCTATGCTATTAGCCGACTACAAATTTGACATTAAACCTGTGAAGGGAAAGGACAATGTGGTTGCAGACATATTAAGTAGAATGACAATAAATAAAGACACTCTGTGAACTCCTAACTGATAAAACCAGAGACTATTAAAAAGACATTCTGTGAATTACTAAATGATAAAATAAGAGACTGTTTTAACATTAGTCTGTGAATTCCTAAAGGATACAAACAGAGACTGTAATTATATTAATGTTTTTATTTGTTGAACAATGGACAAGGAACAGTGTTTGAATTCCATTGGATTATTAGTTAATTTTAATAATATTGAGTGTTTAAATGTTTTAATTACACAAAATTACAGATGTGTTTAAAAGTCCATTTTCATTTTTTCAGCACAGGTAGACGGCTGCAGTTCTACAGATTTTTTCTCATTATTTCTTATGTTTAGACTGTTGCAATACTACAGATTTTTTCCTATTGATTCTATATCCAGAAGTTGTATGTAAGAAAATGAATGTTCATTGATGATAAATATTTGAAATTTGAATATAGATATAGATTGATTTGATTTTATGAAGACCAAAAATGTTGTATTTCATAAACATTTTTTTTTGAAGGATGGGGGTGAATGTCACATCTGATTAACATAATTTTGTGACGTAAGGTCACATGTATGGTGGACGCGGGAAGAAAGGAGCATTTCTATTGGTTGAAAGTGTTGGGCGAACAGTTGTGTGTAGACTTCCGACAGGGAAGCATGATAGTGAATAACTCAAGATTTCCACGTTATATTACCTCAAATGATTCTTATGTGTACAATATATATGTATATTAAAGTTGTTTTGGATAAACGAATTCTTCAGTGAATTATTGTGCACAAGATTAATTATTGTGAGAACGCCTACATAGAAAGAGAAATATAAAGTTATATACATCGTTACAGGGGGGGGGGAGGGCGGACCTGCGATCTCAATAACTTTCTTGTTCGGTTAGGTTTAGGGTTATGGTTAAAAGGTATCGTGTAATTTTATAAATCTGTATTTATATGTATATCATCATATGCGGCCTCTTTTATTACAGCTTACAGAAATATGGCATGCAATGATAAACATGTTCCCCACCTTTACTTCGTTTCAATTACAATTATTTATTGTGTTTATTAATTTATAAAAAACATCATATAATCGACTAAGTGGCCTTCCTTAAATGACGTCACGCGATTTTAACTGATTTTCACCCCTTCCCTTGAAGGGGACACGTAGTCACAAAAACTTAGACCGCTTCTCCAGCTTAAAAGTAAAAGCCGTAATTTCTATTTGAAAATGAAAATGTTTCAAATCGAATTTTTATCATTTAAGTATTTTTTTAGTGTAAGGCTGCACTATAATATCGTAACACCCGTTTTACATAAACGTCATTAAATAATGTCAGTAATCAAATATTTAAGTGGAAATTTTATTTAAAGTTGCGCGTTTTGACGTGACGTCAGATTTCTTAAACACACCCCCCTCGTCACACATCGTCACAAATGTATGACTCCCCCCCCCCAGGTGCGTGACGTCATTTATGTACGGCCCCTAAAAAGGGAGGCAAATTGGAGACCGCCCCGGGTGGCAAAAGTTCTAGCTACGCCACTGCGTGTGTGCGTGTGTGTAAGTGTGTGCGTGCGTGTGTGCGTGTGTGTGTGCGTGTGTGTGCGTGTGCGTGTGTGCGCGTGTGTGTGTGTGTGCGTGTGTGTTTTTGTGTGTGCGTGTGTGTGTGTGCGTGTGTGTGTGTGTGCGTACGTGTGTGTGCGTGTGCGCGTGTGTGTGTGTGTGTGTGTGCGTGTGTGTGTGTGCGTGTGTGTGTGCGTGCGTGTGTGTGTGTGCGCGTGTGTGTGCGTGTGTGTGTGTGCGCGTGTGCGTGTGCGTGCGTGTGTGTGTGCGTGTGTGTGTGTGTGTGCGTGTGTGTGTGCGTGTGTGTGTGTGTGTGTGCGTGTGTGTGCGTGTGTGTGTGTGTGTGCGTGTGTGCGTGTGCTGTCAGCGCGGCCACACAAATCGTGTACAGACCAGACGTCAGACTCTGTCAACAACAGCCAGGAAACTTGTAGACAGTAGTCAACAGACAACAGAGCAAAGATACTCTGAAAATAAAGTAAAAAACTTAATAGTTAAAATTAATAACTAATTATTATAAATAATCAATTTTCGATGTTATAGATAAAAGAAAATCAAAAATCATATAGTATTTTTTTTTCCCATTGAAAATTCTTAAGATATTTATATATTTTTTTAAATCAGCAAGGTATCAAATCGGCAAGCTTTCCACACTTTGAGAACACCTGTTGACACCGTTCAAAGACGTAGATAAAGTTTGTTCAAACTCACAGCATCCAGCTTGACGAAACTCTCATCATTCTTCGAAGTGTTTTGTTATTTTTTTAAAATTTAAAATATTATTAAACCATGTTAAACACTAAATACTTTCGTAGACAGGTTTCACTTTTGTGCTAATTCTACATTTTATTTTTCCGTAGTCGTCGTTATCTCATCAGCTGTCTGTCACCACGAGATTGGTGTCAGAAATGGGATAGTGAACGCTTCAGAGTGAGGCTCGACAGATCTTACGTCCGACATCTGGTGGTAAACGGGAGGAAACTCATGTGTAGGAAACTTTACTGCCGTGATGACGGGAAACTAGGGGAGAGAAAATGTGCCGCGCATGGGAACACTAGACAGGATACGGGATAGGAGCAGTAACTGTTCTTTACTGTCTGTCAGACGTCAAGTTTCGGTTTGGTGTTTGGGTGGGTGGAAGATGGAGGGAATGGTGCAAGGTGGAGGCATGGTGGAAGGCTGAGGCAAGGTGGAAGCAGAGTGGAAGATGCAGGGCATGGAGGAAGGAGGAGGCGGCATATAAATTGGGGGTCAGGATTGAAGATGGGGGGGGGGCGCTGGGTGGAGCTGGTGCGCGGAATGGAAGGTGGCGAAGCAGGCGGGATGTTTTGAAAAGATACGGATGTGTTGGAGAGGTGGGATGTGTTGGCGAGGTGGGATGTGTTGGAGAGGTGGGATCTGTTGGAGAGGTGGGATGTGTTGGAGAGGTGGGATGTTGTGGAGAGGTGGGGTGTGGTGGGGTGTGGTGGAGAGGTGGGATGTTGTGGAGAGGTGGGATGTTGTGGAGTGGTGGGATGTGTTGGAGAGGTGGGATGTGATGGAGAGGTGGGGTGTTGTGGAGAGGTTGGATGTGGTGGAGAGGTGGGATGTTGTGGAGAGGTGGGATGTTGTGGAGAGGTGGGATGTTGTGGAGAGGTGGGATGTGGTGGAGAGGTGGGATGTTGTGGAGACGTGGGATGTTGTGGAGAGGTGGGATGTGGTTGAGAGGTGAGGCGTGGTGGAGAGGTGGGATGTGGTGGAGAGATGGGATGTGGTGGAGAGGTGGGATGTGGTGGAGAGGTGGGATGTTGTGGAGAGGTGGGATGTTGTGGAGACGTGGGATGTGGTTGAGAGGTGGGGCGTGGTGGAGAGGTGGGATGTGGTGGAGAGGTGTGATGTGGTGGAGAGGTGGGATGTGGTGGAGAGGTGGGATGTTGTGGAGAGAGTAAAAGAGGATGGAGACATGGGAGATCGATTGTGATGAATGTTAAAATTTAAGTCAAGGTTCACAATATCTCAAGAAATCTTCTCGTCAGAGGCGAACAAATTTAACCCAGATCAGAAGAGGCGCTGATATTTCATTGTCACTTTTATGTGGCAGTGGATTTGTCGAAAGTTGGCATCCACCTTATATTTAAAATAGTTTTCCCCCAGACAAACAATCACACGCCCTTCTCTTTTGACCGCGGTATTAGTCTGATTGCGATTCAAAAATCCGCCCCAATGGCATTTGGTTGTCTTTATATTGAGTGGGAATGGGAGAGTACTTTGGGGAAAACTCTTCAAAGTTTGTTGTTTTAGGAATGAGGCGGTACTACCCCCCTCCCCCCAGTCGCTACGCTAAGGACTCCTTAGCTTTTTGTCCCTACTTACTAACTGCGTCCTCCTTAAAGTTCAATAAACTCTTGTATGTTAGCTATGAAAATAGAAACGGCCAAACCCCGAGCCCTGAACCGAGTGCTAAAATCTGCGAGTTGTCGGTCGGTTTGGGTCTTCGAGAAACCCATTGGCCAAGAGTTGTCTAAACATTGGGAATGGGCTGGTGGTAGTATGATTAAAACATTTAATTTCGACGAACGAAAACCTACAAAGCAGAGAAGTGTATACAGCAGTCGAAATAGCCGATACCGTTGTTTATTTGATAGATGTGGGCTTTTTATCGTTTGGGATCAATCGTATCACAAAATATTGGAATATTTAAATTACAGTGACAGCTCATCTTGAATCCCCAAATTTGTTCGGTCAAATGTATTAAATTTAACAATCGCCAACTGAGCCCTACTGAGTAAATAAAATATGACCATCGTTATAATATAATAAGAATACTTTTTTAATTACAAAATTCTATTCCACGCTCGATAAAATTAAACTGCGTTAATTTCTGATCTAAGTAATGGTTTTCTACTTCTAGACGCTTAGCTCCGAAGGCTGTGACCAGCTCTTGGCTCTGTCCGTTATCCGAATATTGTTGAAATCTCTTAAGTCGTTATGGATTAAGACGATTAAGACAATCGCTATCTGGGCAGAAATCTAAAATACCGGTTTCGTTAAAACGTATATTGTTTTTCCAGACTCGGATTATTTACTTTAGCCGACGGACCCACGTGCCAGCAATGCGGCGACAATAAAAACGTTCCGGCTGCAATAGGCCTGGCTATCCGGCGACACATAGGCCCAGTAGTTGGTACCTTACCCCGCGACGCCCGAACAGATACATCGCGTTACAACAACAACGTTGCGATGCTGGTGAGCACGAGCCACACCTGCTTCTGGTAGTGAAACCAGTCGTGGAACGAAGACACGGAGAGGGCTAATTTTCACGGTCGAGATTTTGTTTTCTTCAAGATTTTGTTTCATTTTTATAGGTTTGCCGAAATATCACGCAGGCAATGTTATTATTTTCCTTCGGTATTTATTTTGATTTAACTTCAGGAACGCTTTCTTTTTTTTTCGTGTTTTGTAAGAATCTGTCATACATCTCAATGCGGACCGCATCCCCGAAGTATTAAAGAAGTATCAAGGAAAATATCTAAAGTTTGAAAATCTTAGAATAATTGTAAAAAAAAACAGTTTTATATTGAACAGAAGACTTAAATTCGTGTCACCTTGCTTGTCACAAATACTCCTGCACACTTTCATCCCACATTATCACACATAACACGCACAAATTGACACCCACATTATCACACATAACACGCACAAATTGACACCCACATTATCACACATAACACGCACAAATTGACACCCACATTATCACACATAACACGCACAAATTGACACCCACATTATCACACATAACACGCACAAATTGACACCCACATTATCACACATAACACGCACAAATTGACACCCACATTATCACACATAACACGCACAAATTGACACCCACATTATCACACATAACACGCACAAATTGACACCCACATTATCACACATAACACGCACAAATTGACACCCACATTATCACACATAACACGCACAAATTGACACCCACATTATCACACATAACACGCACAAATTGACACCCACATTATCACACATAACACGCACAAATTGACACCCACATTGTCACTCACACACACTGATACCTCAGACTGTTACTCACATTCCCAGAAAGATTCAATAGTAATAATAATAATAATTGATAATTTGTATAGCGCTGTATCCCAGCAAGGAACCGGGCTCACAGCGCCATACGTGGAGATTCAAATGTCTCTTTTCTCGGAAAACTTAATTTCCTAAAATTCATTCGTAGCGATGTAACGTATAGAGTATAGACGCAGCGGAAGGGTATAGATTATAGAGTATAAATGAATGATGTTGTTAGAGGGGTCTGCACTCTGCACGGCCCGTGCCCTAGCCTCCACGCAGATTACACCTCTATACAATTTTCTAATAAAGTTTAAGAACGACCCAGTGTTCCCATCTTTGTTATTATTACGTTAACATAACACCCTTTACCCACCATCCCCAACATCAGATAAACAACACCGTCGGGACATCAGAGACATAAACTAGAAGGTGGGGGGAGGGGGGCAACTGGTCTGCCGATTGACCTCCAATAAAAAATTGGGAGGGGGGGGTGCAAGGGTCTGATTATATCAAAGATTTATGATTTATGTAAATCATCGCAACTGGAAATATTTATCCCCCTTTGAAACCTCCCTCCTTTAACGGCTGTTTTCTCCCCTTCTTTCAACTGCTGCCGGCTGTGAGACCGGACAGCGCGTGCTGCCACAAGCAATGTCGGATATCATTCTCTCAAATCAAGTTTCTTTCCATATTATAACCCGCTACGACAGCCGCGCGCGCGTGGAGTGTTTATTAGCGGTTCTGATTTCGTTGCTTCTGTTTGATACTACAAATGGTCGTCTGCATAATAAAGAATACTTTCATTTTTTCTCTTCAGTTCTTCAAAGATATTTATTCATGCAAGTTCTCATTACGCACTATTGTTGTTTTTACGCCAGTAAATGATAATGAGGGATTTCTTCAAAAAGCGCCAACCGTCTATGCTAATCTAGCATCCTCTCGGCGATCTGATGTTCAAAAACAATGCTGGGAGAAAGAAATGAAGTCCTAGACTTTGACATTGCTTTTATTGGGGGTAACAACACAGGAATCAAACCTAGGCAAAGTTTTCCCACTCAATGGTGGACCTCCGGGGTGTCACTTTTTCTATAGATTATAATGATTATAGTAATATTATTACAAGGACGGAAATGTCGGCTTATTGGAGAGTTAATTCATGGGAAGTGAATGAGAAGTCTTGGTCCCAACCGGAAGTCAGTAAATCAAGCTGAGCTACTCTATTCGCTGTGAAGTATTTTTTTTAATACGCAAAAGCATATGTCCCCCCACTTTAGAGCCATCTATTCACCTCTATGATGGATCTATATTTCTCTAGGATATATCTGTAAATATCTTTGCTGCATCTTTACACTTCTTTGCAGAATCTATATATATATATGCCGAGTCTATAAATCCCCATGCTGCATCTATATTTTTCTATGCTGTATCTATAAATCTCTATGCTACATATGGGTCCAATAGCAAAGCCTTGCATCACATTTATAAATTTACTTAATTTTTTTAATAAATGGGAAGACATTAGATTACAATTGAAATCCCATCCAATTTGAAATATAATCGACTTCTCATGATGTCATGTGCCACATTTCTAGAACCTCTGATGAAACCTGGTGGTAAAGTGAAATGAGAGAAGCTATTTCGAATCTCTCTGCTTGTTTTCTCGAAGGCTTAAATTATTTCAAGCGGCACACAAGATATGATAAATATTGCTATAAAAAACATTTTTTCTATCGACTTTTGGAATGCCAGCCGGCAATCTCGTTGTCCGCGACAGACAAGAAACAGCGGCTTGTCAGGGAAAATATTGGCCAGATTTTTTATGTAAACCGGCCGTTTTCGATAGGGGAAATAAGTGTATTTTACTGTTGGTGATGATAATAATATTTTACAACACTAGACACAAACGTCATGACTTCATTCGAAGCAGGGGTCAGCACACTGGGGGGGGGGTAGCAACCTTTACACTAGGTCAACGTGAAAATCTTGGGTAATAACAGTTCATTGATAAAAAAATAAAAATTTATTAATTTTATTTAGAGAAGCAGTGGCGTAGCTAGGGGGGGGGGCGCGGAGGGGGCGGTCCGCCCCAGGCGGCACACATTTAGGGGCGGCATTTGTGGGCATTTGAAAAGTACAACCATTTCCGACAATCATCTTTTTCTTTTGGAGGGAGAAAACCCGGGTGAAACTAAATATACTTGTACTTTCGAGTCTTAAATATCTGATTCGCACAACATTTGCTTGATTACATATAGTGGATGTTATAACTAACGCAAAACCATTCAAAATTTTAAATCGCTCAAAAAAGGTATCGATTTGTTTGGAAAATTAAGCGGTATACGTCACGGATGACGCTTTTATAAGAAAACTACACAAAAAAACACATCCCCGCTGAGGCCGAATAATATGTGCTATTAATATCGCCACGACTGTTTTTGTGTGGAATCTCAACATTCGCAGAATGATACGCGAATAAGTAGCTACAACTACAAGGCATGGTGGTTCAAATATTGTGATTAACTTGCAAGGAGTAATTTATGTAACTGTTTCAGTTTTAAGAAAGTTATTGTAATTTAAGTTATTAAAAATTTAATTTATTTTGTTTTTATTGCGTTAAAGTAGCACAAATAATTTGTGTTTTTCATAAAAATACGGTTATTCATTAAAAATGTTAAGCCTATCCAATTAAAGTAATGTGTATATACCCGGTAACTTTAATTGGTCTATTTTATGGAAAATTATTAAGATTTATGACAAGAATATGAAAATATTCAAATTTCTCCGTTAATAAACACCACATTATAGGCTACATAAATAATTTCGAAAAGACATACTTTAAAATTCCAATCATCTTGGAAAAATTTACATCTGAAGAAGTATTTTAACTAGTAAAACGAGATCAAATGCTGGAATTTACTCAATTCAATGCAATCTTTTTCTTTTCTATGTTATCTGAATTTATGGGAACCCGTCATTTTTAAAAATTAATGCAAATCCATTGCATTGAACAAAGAGATCTGCTAATAGAAAAAGGTGTTATATCGGCCAAACAATTTGTGAAGATTTGGAGATATCAACTAAATGTGGAGTTAGAAGGATAAAAAAATATGAGTGGGGGAAATTAAGAAGACGAGGTTCTATCTTTAGAACAAGAAGTACACGAGAAATGTTTTTATCCATGGATGGAATTATAAAAGAACGCTTTGATGAGTTGCATGTCCTTGCAAGAAAATATTCGTATATATTACCATGTAGCCTACTAAATGAAGCATTTGATAATCAAATAAATTACTTTATTGACATTTATAAAGAAAAATTCATTATTGAAACAAAAAGGATCCAGGTTTGTATGGCTGTACCTACACTACAAGAAGAGGCATTATTTGAGAAAAACGGGGGAATAGGTCGCATTGATCTATTAAACTTTATTCAACAGTATAGATTAGAAAATGCTGTACACAACATTGTAATTTTGCTACAATGAGCGATTTAAGACAACAAACTCTCAATAGATCAAGATATTACAAATAATTTAAAATTACAAACTAATGAATACAATTTATTTGTTTGGTAATTTTGTTTTTTTCGGTGGGGGTGTACTTATTAAAACATGGAATATTTTTTTCTCATAAAAAACCACATCATATAATCCACTAAGTGGCCTTCCATAAATGATGTAACACAATTTTGGCTGATTTTTCACCCCTCCTCCCCTCGCCACACGTCGTCACAAAAAGTTAGACTCCTTCTTCAATATGACGTCACAAAGCTTTGACACCCCCCCCCCACCATAAAAGTCGTATTTTCTGTTTGAAAATGAGAATGTTTCAAATCAAATTTTTGTCATTTAAGTATGTTTTAGTGTAAGGCTGCGCTCCTATATCGTAACACCCGTTTTACATAAACGTCATTAAATAAAGTGTCAGTAATCAATTATTTAAGTGGAAATTATGTTTTTAAAGTTGTGCGTTTTGACTTGACCTTACATTTCTCAAACACACCCCCTCGTCACAAATGTATGACTCGAAGTCCGTGACGTCATTTGTGTACGGACCCTAAAAAGGGCGGCAAATTGGAGACCGCCCCGGGCGGCAAAAGTTCTAGCTACGCCACTGTAGAGAAGCGCTTAACCATTGTATTGAAAAAAACAAAATCCGATATGTCAACTGTTGAAGAGAAATGCGTCCAACGGCAACGGGACGTTGTTACTTGGGCTTGTATGGTGGCCGTGCAACTATCCGACATGTCACCCATATTTCATGCTCAGTGGATGCAAATTTCGGTGTCTATCTCTATATACCTCTTCCTAGCAAGTCTATAAGTTTAAGCAATGTTGTGGTAGCCGTTGTCAGACTTTACGTGCGACATCCTAGTTCTATGGGCACCCTAGTGCTGGTGGTACCCTCGATCTATAGGCACCCTGATTCTGGTAGCACCCTAGTTCTGGTGGCACCCTAGTTCTGGTAGCATTCTAGTTCTGGTGGCACCCTAGTTCTATAGGTAACCGAGTTCTGGTAGCACCCTACTTCTGCGAGCACCCTAGTTCTGGTAGCACCCTAGTTCTGGTGGCGTCCTACTCCTGGGAGCACCCTAATTATATAGACACCCTGCTTCTTGGAGCACCCTAATCTTTCAAAACCTGAACCTTTTTTTATTTCAATCCCCCATTTCTCAGTTCTTCTAAGGAAATGTTTCTGTTATATCCAGGATATGCCAACAAAAACACATCATCAATAAATTTGAACATTTTATTTCTATTCATATTGGAAAAAAATACATGTGGTAAAATATACAACTATTTATTCATTTAAATTAAAATAAGATAAAAATATGAGAAATCTAATAAATAAAAATAAAATAGAATTGTTTTTAAAATTCCAAAGATAACTTATTTTCAGAATTTTAAATTCCATTTAATAGTCCTACAAGTTCATTTTTAGAGAAATTAATCAAGAATTCATTAAAAAGGGGAAATATGAGCACCTTACTGAAAAAATTTAAAGTGAAAGGGAAATAAATACAATATTTTCTATATAAATTACTCATAAAAAAGTATTTAAGTACATCGATTTCTTAATTTTCTTAACGTTCATTAAATTTAAAAATATATAAATCAAAACCATTTGGCTATTATAAAAAATATTTAATTGTTTAAATTAAAACACAAATTAATGATAAAAATATGATTATCATCAATAGGCAGCCATCAGCATATTAGCATCTGGTAACAACTATAAAAAATTTGTAGGATAAAATAAAAATTGCCAATCCTCTCAAAAATGTGTACAAGAGGAATGCGTAAGTACCTGATATTTAAAAAAATTGAAGCTCATTATTGAGACTCATGTAATTGTAAATGCAACTTTGGGACAAATATGGAATGCTTAGACAAATGGAGTGAAGTTATAGCATGAACTAAAACTCAATTCCCCCCCCCTAAAATTATTTCTTTGATTCCAAGAAAATTGAAAATCATGGATCATTAAATTAAAATGTATACATATGCACATGTTTAATAAAATGTATACATATGCACATGTTTAATTAAAATGTATACATATGCACATGTTTAATTAAATGTATACATATGCACATGTTTAATTAAATGTTTAATTAAAATGTATACATATGCACATGTTTAATTAAATGTATACATATGCACATGTTTAATTAAAATGTATACATATGCACATGTTTAATTAAATGTATACATATGCACATGTTTAATTAAAATGTATACATATGCAAATGTTTAATTAAAATGTATACATATGCAAATGTTTAATTAAATGTATACATATGCACATGTTTAATTAAATGTATACATATGCACATGTTTAATTAAATGTATACATATGCACATGTTTAATTAAATGTATACATATGCACATGTTTAATTAAAAAGTATACATATGCACATGTTTAATTAAATGTATACATATGCACATGTTTAATCCCCAATGCACTACATCCCAATATTGTATTATAAATGTTTGAACATATTTAATACAATCAAACTATATATGAAAATGCTGTTGAGGAATGAAACATATAATTAATCAACAAATTGTCAACAAGAAACATGGATTTCATCAATATTGCACTTGTAACAAATCCCAAATAGTATCCCCAGTTGATTTTGACATATGAATTTATGTGAAATATCCCCAAATTTACACAAAGAACATTTCCATAGCAATAATAAACCCCAAAAACCTAGTAAAAAATGTTATACATGGATGACTTTAGATATATATATATTGCAACAATAAACAAAAATATAGAAAAATGTATAAAATTTACATATCATGTGTGTTTTATAAATATTTAAGCAAAATAAACAAAATTTACAGCTACCTAAAAAAAAATACATTTTGCTAATGTTGAAAAAAAAAGTTAACATCAAAATATTAACAGGATAAAAAATTATTACGTTTTACATCCCTTTAACATTAACTGACAATATAACATCAGCATGAAAGAATGCACATCATTTTATGTTATTCATAATAGCACAAGAAATGAATTCTTTTTTTTAAGTACAACGGATGACATACCTTGCATTTTGCTAATAATTAACAATTTTAATTTAATGAAAGTTGTATCTTTTATTTGAGACATGGTTTAAAAAATTAGCAACATAAAATAAATAAAAATTAAATTAGCAACCTAAAATAAATAAAAATTATTTTAGAGTTGGGAAAGTAGTGGGGGCAGATTTATTTTATAAAAAATTTTTTATTAAGGAATGAACACTAACCCTTGAGGACATGATTTTAAAAAATAATTAAAAATATACCACTCAAGACAGATGTTGTTTAAAACTTACATTAGATCAGTGCTTCTCAAAGTGTTTGTCCGCGGACCGGTGCCAGTCCGTTGGGCATCCGCTGCCTGTCCGCAGAAGTTATCAAGAAAGGTCAGAAAAATATAATTTTAATATTTATAATCCCTTATTTGCAACCATTTATACTAAACCTGTGGAAAATGACAATTTTTCGTTAACAATCACATAAAATGAACTAAATGGAATAAAATAAATAACATTTCCCTACCACGTCAGTACAGTTAAAATAGTTCACCCTTCCCTAAAAAAAATGAATGAAATTCCTGCCGGTCTCCCATACTAAAAGGTTTGAGAAACACTGCATTAGATTAGGGTATTAGCTGTACCACTCAAGACTGGCTGTCAATGAAATAATATTTTTTTATGAATACTTGACAAAGACATGAGATCGAAATCAATAAAAGTGGAGCTTGTTGGGTCATTTATCAAGAAAATTTCAAACCATATTTATATGAGTCTATAAATATGAGTATATATAAAAAATAAAACACAAAGGGTTTGTATTGTTAACACATCAATGGCACAGAAATGTCAGTTGTTTTAACAACCCAAAAGAAAAGATAACAACTGGTCTGTTGTGAGTAGACTAAAGGAAGATATCATTTGTCAACAATGAAATGCATAATTCATTGGTTGCTAAAAACAACAGAAAACCTGAAAACAAAGGGAGATTACTCAAAGGAATACATTAACCCCATGTTAAAAGTAATATTAAACCATTACATGACCTTTTTTTTTAAATGCCATTTTAAAAAAACAATTGAAGGACCTTGAATAATTTTCAGTTTTTACAAACTTCACGTGACAAATATATTTACATTTGCAGTAGATCACAAAATAAAAAGTAGTTCAAATTTGTTCTAAATTGCAAGTGTTGATGCTCATAATTTGTCATTTATTATCATAAGGAAGAAAAAAATTTTTTTAAAAATAAATAAAATAAAAATCAGATGAAACCTGAAGCCTGTTGCTTTTCCCTGGTTCTAACACAGTAAATCTTGCTGCCATCAAAGTAGCAATGGTAAAATTCTCGTTTGTGCCAAATTAACAAGGTCTCATTTTTTCACCCTTTAAATATCTATCACAGCAGCAAAACTTCATTATCTGCGGATTAGTTCGACAAATGCACGCAGACTGACTTCCGTATGTGTCTATCCGGCTGATGTCTCGCTCGTCCACATGGTAAACAACCTGCTGGCTCTCCACTTCTAGATAAGCTGCGTCGTCACCGGTCTTTATCCGAGCCTGCACTGTAGCCTCAAAAATGCCATGACACCTGTCAGTTTCTAAGGTGACTTGAAGCTCTAACATGTCCAGGGTCGCATTGCCAAAGAATGCCGTGAAACTTCCATCTTCTTCAGTTTTATGAAATTTTAACAGCTAAGAAAACAAAAGAAAGTTCTTTAGGTTATACACTTGGGACTTACAGCATTTTTCCACTTATAAGACGCACTTTTTCTTCCCCAAAACTAGGGAGGAAAAGTTGGTGCGTCTTATTCGACGAATAGACAGTATTTGGTTTAGAATCTGTTTTTTTAAAATAGATTTTCCTCCTTTAAAATTGGATGCGTCTTATATTCCGGAGCATCTTATAGGGCGAAAAATATGGTATATGTAAAAACAACATTCAAGGCTGTTTACCTGACACATAAAGGTTATTATCAAAGAAGTAAACAGTGTAAGAAAACAAAAAATACATGCTGCATTGCTTTTTACTTGCTCTAATAGTAAGAATAAGAAATAAAATATTTTTTTAAAAAAGATTTCCCTATGTTTATGAACAAATTATTTACTAAAATGACAGTTATAACATTAATGTATTTTTTTTCTTCAAATTAAATTAAGCTTTGAGTGCAACAATTTTCACCTTTGTGTTTGGCAGAATTAAGTGAGCAGTGTGTGTTCCATTCAATGTCAAGGCCAAACAATGCTCTCTGTGTGGCTGGGTCAGCTTGTTGATGGTGGTCACTACAGCCTCCACTGCCCCTTTGACCACTGGGTCAGCCATGGGGGCTGGCGTGTCCTGTACACATGTGCACCTGTTGTAAGTAGTAATGTTAGATACAGAAGTCTGGTCGGTAATATATTCACAGTATATATTCTTGAAAGAATTTTTTATTATTTTGACATACATCTCTTTAATGTACTAACTTCCTACATCAAGTAATGTCCACAAGAAATAATGATTGGTATTTTAGAGTAAAAATGCACTGCCGAAACTTAACACTTCATATTATAAGCAGAAACTCCAGTTAGGCTAAAAGAACTTTAAAGGTAATTTTAAAAAAATACAACAGCTTGCACACCATAATGGTGTTACTGGAATAAAAACAGAAGGCATATAATGTAGCTTGCAGCCTGCAATGGCACTAGGCTTAAAAATATTATTTAAACACATCTTACTGAAACAGATTATGAAATTTTAAATCCATATAATAACTATTAAAAAAAAGTTAACAAACATTTTCCACATTAAAAATGGTAATTTAGGAAAACGTCAAAGACTTGCTTTTTTTTAAAAATAAAAACTTTAGGCCCACACGACTTTTTAAAAAATATGTGAACTAAAAAGAAAAAATTATAGATTTTTTAAAACTAAAAATAAAATATCATTGACTTAATATACTAGAGCGATACTAGTGTGAATTTGATGAAACTTTAGTAAGAATTTATCAAAACTGAAAGATATAGTGAAGATTAAAACTAGACAACCGATCCAGCACATGCACTGACCAGTGTGTCTCAATGCCTGCTTCAGCACATGTTCTGTTGGCAGGTATGGGACGCAGCAGGCTGACTCCCCTTCTGGATGTGGACACCTGGAATAAAGAGAGCAGGAGAGTTCAACGCTGCTAAGAAATGATGAAACTTATGGGCCTGCTTCATACTTTAAACCGTGGAATGTGACTATGGTGGGTCTTGTACTCTGACTGGTGGGTCTTGTACTCTGACTAGTGGGTCTTGTACTCTGACTGGTGGGTCTTGTACTCTGACTGGTGGGTCTTGTACTCTGACTGGTGGGTCTTGTACTCTGACTAGTGGGTCTTGTACTCTGACTGGTGAGTCTTGTACTCTGACTAGTGGGTCTTGTACTCTGACTGGTGGGTCTTGTACTCTGACTGGTGGGTCTTGTACTCTGACTGGTGGGTCTTGTACTCTGACTGGTGGGTCTTGTACTCTGACTGGTGGGTCTTGTACTCTGACATTACAATGTGACTATGGTGGGTCTTGTACTCTGACTGGTGGGTCTTGTACTCTGACTGGTGGGTCTTGTACTCTGACTGGTGGGTCTTGTACTCTGACTGGTGGGTCTTGTACTCTGACTGATGGGTCTTGTACTCTGACTGGTGGGTCTTGTACTCTGACTGGTGGGTCTTGTACTCTGACTGGTGGGTCTTGTACTCTGACAATACAATGTGACTATGGTGGGTCTTGTACTCTGACTGGTGGGTCTTGTACTCTGACAATACAATGTGACTATGGTGGGTCTTGTACTCTGACTGGTGGGTCTTGTACTCTGACTGGTGGGTCTTGTACTCTGACTGGTGGGTCTTGTACTCTGACTAGTGGGTCTTGTACTCTGACTGGTGGGTCTTGTACTCTGACTGGTGGGTCTTGTACTCTGACTGGTGGGTCTTGTACTCTGACATTACAATGTGACTATGGTGGGTCTTGTACTCTGACTTGTGGGTCTTGTACTCTGACTGGTGGGTCTTGTACTCTGACATTACAATGTGACTATGGTGGGTCTTGTACTCTGACTGGTGGGTCTTGTACTCTGACATTACAATGTGACTATGGTGGGTCTTGTACTCTGACTGGTGGGTCTTGTACTCTGACTGGTGGGTCTTGTACTCTGACTGGTGGGTCTTGTACTCTGACATTACAATGTGACTATGGTGGGTCTTGTACTCTGACTGGTGGGTCTTGTACTCTGACTGGTGGGTCTTGTACTCTGACATTACAATGTGACTATGGTGGGTCTTGTACTCTGACTGGTGGGTCTTGTACTCTGACTAGTGGGTCTTGTACTCTGACTGGTGGGTCTTGTACTCTGACTGGTGGGTCTTGTACTCTGACTGGTGGGTCTTGTACTCTGACATTACAATGTGACTATGGTGGGTCTTGTACTCTGACTGGTGGGTCTTGTACTCTGACTAGTGGGTCTTGTACTCTGACTAGTGGGTCTTGTACTCTGACTGGTGGGTCTTGTACTCTGACTAGTGGGTCTTGTACTCTGACTAGTGGGTCTTGTACTCTGACATTACAATGTGACTATGGTGGGTCTTGTACTCTGACTGGTGGGTCTTGTACTCTGACTGGTGGGTCTTGTACTCTGACTGGTGGGTCTTGTACTCTGACTGGTGGGTCTTGTACTCTGACATTACAATGTGACTATGGTGGGTCTTGTACTCTGACTGGTGGGTCTTGTACTCTGACTAGTGGGTCTTGTACTCTGACTGGTGGGTCTTGTACTCTGACTAGTGGGTCTTGTACTCTGACATTACAATGTGACTATGGTGGGTCTTGTACTCTGACTGGTGGGTCTTGTACTCTGACATTACAATGTGACTATGGTGGGTCTTGTACTCTGACTGGTGGGTCTTGTACTCTGACTGGTGGGTCTTGTACTCTGACATTACAATGTGACTATGGTGGGTCTTGTACTCTGACTGGTGGGTCTTGTACTCTGACATTACAATGTGACTATGGTGGGTCTTGTACTCTGACTGGTGGGTCTTGTACTCTGACAATACAATGTGACTATGGTGGGTCTTGTACTCTGACTAGTGGGTCTTGTACTCTGACTGGTGGGTCTTGTACTCTGACTGGTGGGTCTTGTACTCTGACTGGTGGGTCTTGTACTCTGACTGGTGAGTCTTGTACTCTGACTGGTGGGTCTTGTACTCTGACATTACAATGTGACTATGGTGGGTCTTGTACTCTGACTGGTGGGTCTTGTACTCTGACTGGTGGGTCTTGTACTCTGACTGGTGAGTCTTGTACTCTGACTAGTGGGTCTTGTACTCTGACTGGTGGGTCTTGTACTCTGACTAGTGGGTCTTGTACTCTGACTGGTGGGTCTTGTACTCTGACTGGTGGGTCTTGTACTCTGACTGGTGGGTCTTGTACTCTGACTGGTGGGTCTTGTACTCTGACTGGTGGGTCTTGTACTCTGACTGGTGGGTCTTGTACTCTGACTGGTGGGTCTTGTACTCTGACTGGTGGGTCTTGTACTCTGACTGGTGGGTCTTGTACTCTGACTAGTGGGTCTTGTACTCTGACTGGTGGGTCTTGTACTCTGACTGGTGGGTCTTGTACTCTGACTGGTGGGTCTTGTACTCTGACTGGTGGGTCTTGTACTCTGACTGGTGGGTCTTGTACTCTGACTGGTGGGTCTTGTACTCTGACTAGTGGGTCTTGTACTCTGACTGGTGGGTCTTGTACTCTGACTGGTGGGTCTTGTACTCTGACTGGTGGGTCTTGTACTCTGACATTACAATGTGACTATGGTGGGTCTTGTACTCTGACTGGTGGGTCTTGTACTCTGACATTACATGTGACTATGGTGGGTCTTGTACTCTGACTGGTGGGTCTTGTACTCTGACTGGTGGGTCTTGTACTCTGACATTACAATGTGACTATGGTGGGTCTTGTACTCTGACTGGTGGGTCTTGTACTCTGACATTACAATGTGACTATGGTGGGTCTTGTACTCTGACTGGTGGGTCTTGTACTCTGACAATACAATGTGACTATGGTGGGTCTTGTACTCTGACTAGTGGGTCTTGTACTCTGACTGGTGGGTCTTGTACTCTGACTGGTGGGTCTTGTACTCTGACTGGTGGGTCTTGTACTCTGACTGGTGGGTCTTGTACTCTGACTGGTGGGTCTTGTACTCTGACATTACAATGTGACTATGGTGGGTCTTGTACTCTGACTGGTGGGTCTTGTACTCTGACTGGTGGGTCTTGTACTCTGACTGGTGGGTCTTGTACTCTGACTAGTGGGTCTTGTACTCTGACTGGTGGGTCTTGTACTCTGACTAGTGGGTCTTGTACTCTGACTGGTGGGTCTTGTACTCTGACTGGTGGGTCTTGTACTCTGACTGGTGGGTCTTGTACTCTGACTGGTGGGTCTTGTACTCTGACTGGTGGGTCTTGTACTCTGACTGGTGGGTCTTGTACTCTGACTGGTGGGTCTTGTACTCTGACTGGTGGGTCTTGTACTCTGACTGGTGGGTCTTGTACTCTGACTAGTGGGTCTTGTACGCTGACTGGTGGGTCTTGTACTCTGACTGGTGGGTCTTGTACTCTGACTGGTGGGTCTTGTACTCTGACTGGTGGGTCTTGTACTCTGACTGGTGGGTCTTGTACTCTGACTGGTGGGTCTTGTACTCTGACTAGTGGGTCTTGTACTCTGACTGGTGGGTCTTGTACTCTGACTGGTGGGTCTTGTACTCTGACTGGTGGGTCTTGTACTCTGACATTACAATGTGACTATGGTGGGTCTTGTACTCTGACTGGTGGGTCTTGTACTCTGACATTACATGTGACTATGGTGGGTCTTGTACTCTGACTGGTGGGTCTTGTACTCTGACTGGTGGGTCTTGTACTCTGACTGGTGGGTCTTGTACTCTGACTAGTGGGTCTTGTACTCTGACTGGTGGGTCTTGTACTCTGACTGGTGGGTCTTGTACTCTGACTGGTGGGTCTTGTACTCTGACATACAATGTGACTATGGTGGGTCTTGTACTCTGACTGGTGGGTCTTGTACTCTGACTGGTGGGTCTTGTACTCTGACTGGTGGGTCTTGTACTCTGACTGGTGGGTCTTGTACTCTGACTGGTGGGTCTTGTACTCTGACATACAATGTGACTATGGTGGGTCTTGTACTCTGACTGGTGGGTCTTGTACTCTGACTGGTGGGTCTTGTACTCTGACATACAATGTGACTATGGTGGGTCTTGTACTCTGACTGGTGGGTCTTGTACTCTGACTGGTGGGTCTTGTACTCTGACTAGTGGGTCTTGTACTCTGACTGGTGGGTCTTGTACTCTGACTGGTGGGTCTTGTACTCTGACATACTGTGACTATGGTGGGTCTTGTACTCTGACTGGTGGGTCTTGTACTCTGACTGGTGGGTCTTGTACTCTGACTGGTGGGTCTTGTACTCTGACTGGTGGGTCTTGTACTCTGACATTACATGTGACTATGGTGGGTCTTGTACTCTGACTGGTGGGTCTTGTACTCTGACTGGTGGGTCTTGTACTCTGACTGGTGGGTCTTGTACTCTGACTGGTGGGTCTTGTACTCTGACATTACATGTGACTATGGTGGGTCTTGTACTCTGACTGGTGGGTCTTGTACTCTGACATTACAATGTGACTATGGTGGGTCTTGTACTCTGACTGGTGGGTCTTGTACTCTGACTGGTGGGTCTTGTACTCTGACTGGTGGGTCTTGTACTCTGACATTCAATGTGACTATGGTGGGTCTTGTACTCTGACTGGTGGGTCTTGTACTCTGACTGGTGGGTCTTGTACTCTGACTGGTGGGTCTTGTACTCTGACTGGTGGGTCTTGTACTCTGACTGGTGGGTCTTGTACTCTGACATACAATGTGACTATGGTGGGTCTTGTACTCTGACTGGTGGGTCTTGTACTCTGACTGGTGGGTCTTGTACTCTGACTGGTGGGTCTTGTACTCTGACTGGTGGGTCTTGTACTCTGACATTACAATGTGACTATGGTGGGTCTTGTACTCTGACTGGTGGGTCTTGTACTCTGACTGGTGGGTCTTGTACTCTGACTGGTGGGTCTTGTACTCTGACTGGTGGGTCTTGTACTCTGACATTACAATGTGACTATGGTGGGTCTTGTACTCTGACTGGTGGGTCTTGTACTCTGACTGGTGGGTCTTGTACTCTGACTGGTGGGTCTTGTACTCTGACTGGTGGGTCTTGTACTCTGACTGGTGGGTCTTGTACTCTGACTGGTGGGTCTTGTACTCTGACTGGTGGGTCTTGTACTCTGACTGGTGGGTCTTGTACTCTGACTGGTGGGTCTTGTACTCTGACTGGTGGGTCTTGTACTCTGACTGGTGGGTCTTGTACTCTGACATTACAATGTGACTATGGTGGGTCTTGTACTCTGACTGGTGGGTCTTGTACTCTGACTGGTGGGTCTTGTACTCTGACTGGTGGGTCTTGTACTCTGACTGGTGGGTCTTGTACTCTGACTGGTGGGTCTTGTACTCTGACTGGTGGGTCTTGTACTCTGACTGGTGGGTCTTGTACTCTGACTGGTGGGTCTTGTACTCTGACTGGTGGGTCTTGTACTCTGACTGGTGGGTCTTGTACTCTGACTAGTGGGTCTTGTACTCTGACTGGTGGGTCTTGTACTCTGACTGGTGGGTCTTGTACTCTGACTGGTGGGTCTTGTACTCTGACTGGTGGGTCTTGTACTCTGACTGGTGGGTCTTGTACTCTGACTGGTGGGTCTTGTACTCTGACTGGTGGGTCTTGTACTCTGACTGGTGGGTCTTGTACTCTGACTGGTGGGTCTTGTACTCTGACTGGTGGGTCTTGTACTCTGACTGGTGGGTCTTGTACTCTGACTGGTGGGTCTTGTACTCTGACTGGTGGGTCTTGTACTCTGACTGGTGGGTCTTGTACTCTGACTGGTGGGTCTTGTACTCTGACTGGTGGGTCTTGTACTCTGACTGGTGGGTCTTGTACTCTGACTGGTGGGTCTTGTACTCTGACTGGTGGGTCTTGTACTCTGACTGGTGGGTCTTGTACTCTGACTGGTGGGTCTTGTACTCTGACTGGTGGGTCTTGTACTCTGACTGGTGGGTCTTGTACTCTGACATTACAATGTGACTATGGTGGGTCTTGTACTCTGACTGGTGGGTCTTGTACTCTGACTGGTGGGTCTTGTACTCTGACTGGTGGGTCTTGTACTCTGACTGGTGGGTCTTGTACTCTGACTGGTGGGTCTTGTACTCTGACTGGTGGGTCTTGTACTCTGACTGGTGGGTCTTGTACTCTGACTGGTGGGTCTTGTACTCTGACTGGTGGGTCTTGTACTCTGACTGGTGGGTCTTGTACTCTGACTGGTGGGTCTTGTACTCTGACTGGTGGGTCTTGTACTCTGACTGGTGGGTCTTGTACTCTGACTGGTGGGTCTTGTACTCTGACTGGTGGGTCTTGTACTCTGACTGGTGGGTCTTGTACTCTGACATTACAATGTGACTATGGTGGGTCTTGTACTCTGACTGGTGGGTCTTGTACTCTGACTGGTGGGTCTTGTACTCTGACTGGTGGGTCTTGTACTCTGACATTACATGTGACTATGGTGGGTCTTGTACTCTGACTGGTGGGTCTTGTACTCTGACTGGTGGGTCTTGTACTCTGACTGGTGGGTCTTGTACTCTGACTGGTGGGTCTTGTACTCTGACTGGTGGGTCTTGTACTCTGACTGGTGGGTCTTGTACTCTGACTGGTGGGTCTTGTACTCTGACTGGTGGGTCTTGTACTCTGACTGGTGGGTCTTGTACTCTGACTGGTGGGTCTTGTACTCTGACTGGTGGGTCTTGTACTCTGACATACATGTGACTATGGTGGGTCTTGTACTCTGACTGGTGGGTCTTGTACTCTGACTGGTGGGTCTTGTACTCTGACTGGTGGGTCTTGTACTCTGACATTACATGTGACTATGGTGGGTCTTGTACTCTGACTGGTGGGTCTTGTACTCTGACTGGTGGGTCTTGTACTCTGACTGGTGGGTCTTGTACTCTGACTGGTGGGTCTTGTACTCTGACTGGTGGGTCTTGTACTCTGACTGGTGGGTCTTGTACTCTGACTGGTGGGTCTTGTACTCTGACTGGTGGGTCTTGTACTCTGACTGGTGGGTCTTGTACTCTGACATTACAATGTGACTATGGTGGGTCTTGTACTCTGACTGGTGGGTCTTGTACTCTGACTGGTGGGTCTTGTACTCTGACTGGTGGGTCTTGTACTCTGACTGGTGGGTCTTGTACTCTGACTGGTGGGTCTTGTACTCTGACTGGTGGGTCTTGTACTCTGACTGGTGGGTCTTGTACTCTGACTGGTGGGTCTTGTACTCTGACTGGTGGGTCTTGTACTCTGACTGGTGGGTCTTGTACTCTGACTGGTGGGTCTTGTACTCTGACTGGTGGGTCTTGTACTCTGACTGGTGGGTCTTGTACTCTGACATACAATGTGACTATGGTGGGTCTTGTACTCTGACTGGTGGGTCTTGTACTCTGACTGGTGGGTCTTGTACTCTGACTGGTGGGTCTTGTACTCTGACTGGTGGGTCTTGTACTCTGACTGGTGGGTCTTGTACTCTGACTGGTGGGTCTTGTACTCTGACTGGTGGGTCTTGTACTCTGACTGGTGGGTCTTGTACTCTGACTGGTGGGTCTTGTACTCTGACTGGTGGGTCTTGTACTCTGACTGGTGGGTCTTGTACTCTGACTGGTGGGTCTTGTACTCTGACTGGTGGGTCTTGTACTCTGACTGGTGGGTCTTGTACTCTGACTGGTGGGTCTTGTACTCTGACTGGTGGGTCTTGTACTCTGACTGGTGGGTCTTGTACTCTGACTGGTGGGTCTTGTACTCTGACTGGTGGGTCTTGTACTCTGACTGGTGGGTCTTGTACTCTGACATTACAATGTGACTATGGTGGGTCTTGTACTCTGACTGGTGGGTCTTGTACTCTGACTGGTGGGTCTTGTACTCTGACTGGTGGGTCTTGTACTCTGACTGGTGGGTCTTGTACTCTGACTGGTGGGTCTTGTACTCTGACTGGTGGGTCTTGTACTCTGACTGGTGGGTCTTGTACTCTGACTGGTGGGTCTTGTACTCTGACTGGTGGGTCTTGTACTCTGACTGGTGGGTCTTGTACTCTGACTGGTGGGTCTTGTACTCTGACTGGTGGGTCTTGTACTCTGACTGGTGGGTCTTGTACTCTGACTGGTGGGTCTTGTACTCTGACTGGTGGGTCTTGTACTCTGACTAGTGGGTCTTGTACTCTGACAATACAATGTGACTATGGTGGGTCTTGTACTCTGACTGGTGGGTCTTGTACTCTGACTGGTGGGTCTTGTACTCTGACTGGTGGGTCTTGTACTCTGACTGGTGGGTCTTGTACTCTGACTGGTGGGTCTTGTACTCTGACTGGTGGGTCTTGTACTCTGACTGGTGGGTCTTGTACTCTGACTGGTGGGTCTTGTACTCTGACTAGTGGGTCTTGTACTCTGACTGGTGGGTCTTGTACTCTGACTAGTGGGTCTTGTACTCTGACTGGTGGGTCTTGTACTCTGACATTACAATGTGACTATGGTGGGTCTTGTACTCTGACTGGTGGGTCTTGTACTCTGGACATTACAATGTGACTATGGTGGGTCTTGTACTCTGACTGGTGGGTCTTGTACTCTGACTGGTGGGTCTTGTACTCTGACATTACAATGTGACTATGGTGGGTCTTGTACTCTGACTGGTGGGTCTTGTACTCTGACATTACAATGTGACTATGGTGGGTCTTGTACTCTGACTGGTGGGTCTTGTACTCTGACAATACAATGTGACTATGGTGGGTCTTGTACTCTGACTAGTGGGTCTTGTACTCTGACTGGTGGGTCTTGTACTCTGACTGGTGGGTCTTGTACTCTGACTGGTGGGTCTTGTACTCTGACTGGTGAGTCTTGTACTCTGACTGGTGGGTCTTGTACTCTGACATTACAATGTGACTATGGTGGGTCTTGTACTCTGACTGGTGGGTCGTGTACTCTGACTGGTGGGTCTTGTACTTTGACTGGTGAGTCTTGTACTCTGACTAGTGGGTCTTGTACTCTGACTGGTGGGTCTTGTACTCTGACTAGTGGGTCTTGTACTCTGACTGGTGGGTCTTGTACTCTGACTGGTGGGTCTTGTACTCTGACTGGTGGGTCTTGTACTCTGACTGGTGGGTCTTGTACTCTGACTGGTGGGTCTTGTACTCTGACTGGTGGGTCTTGTACTCTGACTGGTGGGTCTTGTACTCTGACTGGTGGGTCTTGTACTCTGACTGGTGGGTCTTGTACTCTGACTGGTGGGTCATGTACTCTGACTAGTGGGTCTTGTACTCTGACTGGTGGGTCTTGTACTCTGACTGGTGGGTCTTGTACTCTGACTGGTGGGTCTTGTACTCTGACTGGTGGGTCTTGTACTCTGACTGGTGGGTCTTGTACTCTGACTGGTGGGTCTTGTACTCTGACTAGTGGGTCTTGTACTCTGACTGGTGGGTCTTGTACTCTGACTAGTGGGTCTTGTACTCTGACTGGTGGGTCTTGTACTCTGACATTACAATGTGACTATGGTGGGTCTTGTACTCTGACTGGTGGGTCTTGTACTCTGACATTACAATGTGACTATGGTGGGTCTTGTACTCTGACTGGTGGGTCTTGTACTCTGACTGGTGGGTCTTGTACTCTGACTGGTGAGTCTTGTACTCTGACTAGTGGGTCTTGTACTCTGACTGGTGGGTCTTGTACTCTGACTGGTGAGTCTTGTACTCTGACTGGTGGGTCTTGTACTCTGACAATACAATGTGACTATGGTGGGTCTTGTACTCTGACTGGTGGGTCTTGTACTCTGACTGGTGGGTCTTGTACTCTGACTAGTGGGTCTTGTACTCTGACTGGTGGGTCTTGTACTCTGACTGGTGAGTCTTGTACTCTGACAATACAATGTGACTATGGTGAGTCTTGTACTCTGACTGGTGGGTCTTGTACTCTGACTGGTGAGTCTTGTACTCTGACAATACAATGTGACTATGGTGAGTCTTGTACTCTGACTGGTGGGTCTTGTACTCTGACTGGTGGGTCTTGTACTCTGACTAGTGGGTCTTGTACTCTGACTGGTGGGTCTTGTACTCTGACTGGTGGGTCTTGTACTCTGACAATACAATGTGACTATGGTGAGTCTTGTACTCTGACTGGTGGGTCTTGTACTCTGACTGGTGGGTCTTGTACTCTGACTAGTGGGTCTTGTACTCTGACTGGTGGGTCTTGTACTCTGACATTACAATGTGACTATGGTGGGTCTTGTACTCTGACTGGTGGGTCTTGTACTCTGACTAGTGGGTCTTGTACTCTGACTAGTGGGTCTTGTACTCTGACTGGTGGGTCTTGTACTCTGACATTACAATGTGACTATGGTGGGTCTTGTACTCTGACTGGTGGGTCTTGTACTCTGACATTACAATGTGACTATGGTGGGTCTTGTACTCTGACTGGTGGGTCTTGTACTCTGACTGGTGGGTCTTGTACTCTGACTGGTGGGTCTTGTACTCTGACATTACAATGTGACTATGGTGGGTCTTGTACTCTGACTGGTGGGTCTTGTACTCTGACTGGTGGGTCTTGTACTCTGACTGGTGGGTCTTGTACTCTGACTGGTGGGTCTTGTACTCTGACTGGTGGGTCTTGTACTCTGACAATACAATGTGACTATGGTGGGTCTTGTACTCTGACTGGTGGGTCTTGTACTCTGACTGGTGGGTCTTGTACTCTGACTGGTGGGTCTTGTACTCTGACTGGTGGGTCTTGTACTCTGACATTACAATGTGACTATGGTGGGTCTTGTACTCTGACTGGTGGGTCTTGTACTCTGACTGGTGGGTCTTGTACTCTGACTGGTGGGTCTTGTACTCTGACTGGTGGGTCTTGTACTCTGACATTACAATGTGACTATGGTGGGTCTTGTATTCTGACTGGTGGGTCTTGTACTCTGACTGGTGGGTCTTGTACTCTGACTGGTGGGTCTTGTACTCTGACTGGTGGGTCTTGTACTCTGACTGGTGGGTCTTGTACTCTGACTGGTGGGTCTTGTACTCTGACTGGTGGGTCTTGTACTCTGACTGGTGGGTCTTGTACTCTGACTGGTGGGTCTTGTACTCTGACATTACAATGTGACTATGGTGGGTCTTGTACTCTGACTGGTGGGTCTTGTACTCTGACTGGTGGGTCTTGTACTCTGACTGGTGGGTCTTGTACTCTGACTGGTGGGTCTTGTACTCTGACTGGTGGGTCTTGTACTCTGACTGGTGGGTCTTGTACTCTGACTGGTGGGTCTTGTACTCTGACTGGTGGGTCTTGTACTCTGACTGGTGGGTCTTGTACTCTGACTGGTGGGTCTTGTACTCTGACTGGTGGGTCTTGTACTCTGACTGGTGGGTCTTGTACTCTGACTGGTGGGTCTTGTACTCTGACTGGTGGGTCTTGTACTCTGACTGGTGGGTCTTGTACTCTGACTAGTGGGTCTTGTACTCTGACTGGTGGGTCTTGTACTCTGACTGGTGGGTCTTGTACTCTGACTGGTGGGTCTTGTACTCTGACTGGTGGGTCTTGTACTCTGACTGGTGGGTCTTGTACTCTGACTGGTGGGTCTTGTACTCTGACTGGTGGGTCTTGTACTCTGACTGGTGGGTCTTGTACTCTGACTGGTGGGTCTTGTACTCTGACTGGTGGGTCTTGTACTCTGACTGGTGGGTCTTGTACTCTGACTGGTGGGTCTTGTACTCTGACTAGTGGGTCTTGTACTCTGACTAGTGGGTCTTGTACTCTGACTGGTGGGTCTTGTACTCTGACTGGTGGGTCTTGTACTCTGACTGGTGGGTCTTGTACTCTGACTGGTGGGTCTTGTACTCTGACTGGTGGGTCTTGTACTCTGACATTACAATGTGACTATGGTGGGTCTTGTACTCTGACTGGTGGGTCTTGTACTCTGACTGGTGGGTCTTGTACTCTGACTGGTGGGTCTTGTACTCTGACTGGTGGGTCTTGTACTCTGACTGGTGGGTCTTGTACTCTGACTGGTGGGTCTTGTACTCTGACTGGTGGGTCTTGTACTCTGACTAGTGGGTCTTGTACTCTGACAATACAATGTGACTATGGTGGGTCTTGTACTCTGACTGGTGGGTCTTGTACTCTGACTGGTGGGTCTTGTACTCTGACTGGTGGGTCTTGTACTCTGACTGGTGGGTCTTGTACTCTGACTGGTGGGTCTTGTACTCTGACTGGTGGGTCTTGTACTCTGACTGGTGGGTCTTGTACTCTGACTGGTGGGTCTTGTACTCTGACTAGTGGGTCTTGTACTCTGACTGGTGGGTCTTGTACTCTGACTAGTGGGTCTTGTACTCTGACTGGTGGGTCTTGTACTCTGACATTACAATGTGACTATGGTGGGTCTTGTACTCTGACTGGTGGGTCTTGTACTCTGACATTACAATGTGACTATGGTGGGTCTTGTACTCTGACTGGTGGGTCTTGTACTCTGACTGGTGGGTCTTGTACTCTGACATTACAATGTGACTATGGTGGGTCTTGTACTCTGACTGGTGGGTCTTGTACTCTGACATTACAATGTGACTATGGTGGGTCTTGTACTCTGACTGGTGGGTCTTGTACTCTGACAATACAATGTGACTATGGTGGGTCTTGTACTCTGACTAGTGGGTCTTGTACTCTGACTGGTGGGTCTTGTACTCTGACTGGTGGGTCTTGTACTCTGACTGGTGGGTCTTGTACTCTGACTGGTGAGTCTTGTACTCTGACTGGTGGGTCTTGTACTCTGACATTACAATGTGACTATGGTGGGTCTTGTACTCTGACTGGTGGGTCGTGTACTCTGACTGGTGGGTCTTGTACTTTGACTGGTGAGTCTTGTACTCTGACTAGTGGGTCTTGTACTCTGACTGGTGGGTCTTGTACTCTGACTAGTGGGTCTTGTACTCTGACTGGTGGGTCTTGTACTCTGACTGGTGGGTCTTGTACTCTGACTGGTGGGTCTTGTACTCTGACTGGTGGGTCTTGTACTCTGACTGGTGGGTCTTGTACTCTGACTGGTGGGTCTTGTACTCTGACTGGTGGGTCTTGTACTCTGACTGGTGGGTCTTGTACTCTGACTGGTGGGTCATGTACTCTGACTAGTGGGTCTTGTACTCTGACTGGTGGGTCTTGTACTCTGACTGGTGGGTCTTGTACTCTGACTGGTGGGTCTTGTACTCTGACTGGTGGGTCTTGTACTCTGACTGGTGGGTCTTGTACTCTGACTGGTGGGTCTTGTACTCTGACTAGTGGGTCTTGTACTCTGACTGGTGGGTCTTGTACTCTGACTAGTGGGTCTTGTACTCTGACTGGTGGGTCTTGTACTCTGACATTACAATGTGACTATGGTGGGTCTTGTACTCTGACTGGTGGGTCTTGTACTCTGACATTACAATGTGACTATGGTGGGTCTTGTACTCTGACTGGTGGGTCTTGTACTCTGACTGGTGGGTCTTGTACTCTGACTGGTGAGTCTTGTACTCTGACTAGTGGGTCTTGTACTCTGACTGGTGGGTCTTGTACTCTGACTGGTGAGTCTTGTACTCTGACTGGTGGGTCTTGTACTCTGACAATACAATGTGACTATGGTGGGTCTTGTACTCTGACTGGTGGGTCTTGTACTCTGACTGGTGGGTCTTGTACTCTGACTAGTGGGTCTTGTACTCTGACTGGTGGGTCTTGTACTCTGACTGGTGAGTCTTGTACTCTGACAATACAATGTGACTATGGTGAGTCTTGTACTCTGACTGGTGGGTCTTGTACTCTGACTGGTGAGTCTTGTACTCTGACAATACAATGTGACTATGGTGAGTCTTGTACTCTGACTGGTGGGTCTTGTACTCTGACTGGTGGGTCTTGTACTCTGACTAGTGGGTCTTGTACTCTGACTGGTGGGTCTTGTACTCTGACTGGTGGGTCTTGTACTCTGACAATACAATGTGACTATGGTGAGTCTTGTACTCTGACTGGTGGGTCTTGTACTCTGACTGGTGGGTCTTGTACTCTGACTAGTGGGTCTTGTACTCTGACTGGTGGGTCTTGTACTCTGACATTACAATGTGACTATGGTGGGTCTTGTACTCTGACTGGTGGGTCTTGTACTCTGACTAGTGGGTCTTGTACTCTGACTAGTGGGTCTTGTACTCTGACTGGTGGGTCTTGTACTCTGACATTACAATGTGACTATGGTGGGTCTTGTACTCTGACTGGTGGGTCTTGTACTCTGACATTACAATGTGACTATGGTGGGTCTTGTACTCTGACTGGTGGGTCTTGTACTCTGACTGGTGGGTCTTGTACTCTGACTGGTGGGTCTTGTACTCTGACATTACAATGTGACTATGGTGGGTCTTGTACTCTGACTGGTGGGTCTTGTACTCTGACTGGTGGGTCTTGTACTCTGACTGGTGGGTCTTGTACTCTGACTGGTGGGTCTTGTACTCTGACTGGTGGGTCTTGTACTCTGACAATACAATGTGACTATGGTGGGTCTTGTACTCTGACTGGTGGGTCTTGTACTCTGACTGGTGGGTCTTGTACTCTGACTGGTGGGTCTTGTACTCTGACTGGTGGGTCTTGTACTCTGACATTACAATGTGACTATGGTGGGTCTTGTACTCTGACTGGTGGGTCTTGTACTCTGACTGGTGGGTCTTGTACTCTGACTGGTGGGTCTTGTACTCTGACTGGTGGGTCTTGTACTCTGACATTACAATGTGACTATGGTGGGTCTTGTATTCTGACTGGTGGGTCTTGTACTCTGACTGGTGGGTCTTGTACTCTGACTGGTGGGTCTTGTACTCTGACTGGTGGGTCTTGTACTCTGACTGGTGGGTCTTGTACTCTGACTGGTGGGTCTTGTACTCTGACTGGTGGGTCTTGTACTCTGACTGGTGGGTCTTGTACTCTGACTGGTGGGTCTTGTACTCTGACATTACAATGTGACTATGGTGGGTCTTGTACTCTGACTGGTGGGTCTTGTACTCTGACTGGTGGGTCTTGTACTCTGACTGGTGGGTCTTGTACTCTGACTGGTGGGTCTTGTACTCTGACTGGTGGGTCTTGTACTCTGACTGGTGGGTCTTGTACTCTGACTGGTGGGTCTTGTACTCTGACTGGTGGGTCTTGTACTCTGACTGGTGGGTCTTGTACTCTGACTGGTGGGTCTTGTACTCTGACTGGTGGGTCTTGTACTCTGACTGGTGGGTCTTGTACTCTGACTGGTGGGTCTTGTACTCTGACTGGTGGGTCTTGTACTCTGACTGGTGGGTCTTGTACTCTGACTGGTGGGTCTTGTACTCTGACTGGTGGGTCTTGTACTCTGACTGGTGGGTCTTGTACTCTGACTGGTGGGTCTTGTACTCTGACTGGTGGGTCTTGTACTCTGACTGGTGGGTCTTGTACTCTGACTGGTGGGTCTTGTACTCTGACTGGTGGGTCTTGTACTCTGACTGGTGGGTCTTGTACTCTGACTGGTGGGTCTTGTACTCTGACTGGTGGGTCTTGTACTCTGACTGGTGGGTCTTGTACTCTGACTGGTGGGTCTTGTACTCTGACTAGTGGGTCTTGTACTCTGACTGGTGGGTCTTGTACTCTGACTGGTGGGTCTTGTACTCTGACTGGTGGGTCTTGTACTCTGACTGGTGGGTCTTGTACTCTGACTGGTGGGTCTTGTACTCTGACATTACAATGTGACTATGGTGGGTCTTGTACTCTGACTGGTGGGTCTTGTACTCTGACTGGTGGGTCTTGTACTCTGACTGGTGGGTCTTGTACTCTGACTGGTGGGTCTTGTACTCTGACTGGTGGGTCTTGTACTCTGACTGGTGGGTCTTGTACTCTGACTGGTGGGTCTTGTACTCTGACTGGTGGGTCTTGTACTCTGACTGGTGGGTCTTGTACTCTGACTGGTGGGTCTTGTACTCTGACATACATGTGACTATGGTGGGTCTTGTACTCTGACTGGTGGGTCTTGTACTCTGACTGGTGGGTCTTGTACTCTGACTGGTGGGTCTTGTACTCTGACTGGTGGGTCTTGTACTCTGACTGGTGGGTCTTGTACTCTGACTGGTGGGTCTTGTACTCTGACTGGTGGGTCTTGTACTCTGACTGGTGGGTCTTGTACTCTGACTGGTGGGTCTTGTACTCTGACTGGTGGGTCTTGTACTCTGACTGGTGGGTCTTGTACTCTGACTGGTGGGTCTTGTACTCTGACAATACAATGTGACTATGGTGGGTCTTGTACTCTGACTGGTGGGTCTTGTACTCTGACTGGTGGGTCTTGTACTCTGACTAGTGGGTCTTGTACTCTGACTGGTGGGTCTTGTACTCTGACTGGTGGGTCTTGTACTCTGACTGGTGGGTCTTGTACTCTGACTGGTGGGTCTTGTACTCTGACTGGTGGGTCTTGTACTCTGACTGGTGGGTCTTGTACTCTGACTGGTGGGTCTTGTACTCTGACTGGTGGGTCTTGTACTCTGACTGGTGGGTCTTGTACTCTGACTGGTGGGTCTTGTACTCTGACATACAATGTGACTATGGTGGGTCTTGTACTCTGACTGGTGGGTCTTGTACTCTGACTGGTGGGTCTTGTACTCTGACTGGTGGGTCTTGTACTCTGACTGGTGGGTCTTGTACTCTGACTGGTGGGTCTTGTACTCTGACTGGTGGGTCTTGTACTCTGACTGGTGGGTCTTGTACTCTGACTACATGTGACTATGGTGGGTCTTGTACTCTGACTGGTGGGTCTTGTACTCTGACTGGTGGGTCTTGTACTCTGACTAGTGGGTCTTGTACTCTGACTGGTGGGTCTTGTACTCTGACATACAATGTGACTATGGTGGGTCTTGTACTCTGACTGGTGGGTCTTGTACTCTGACTGGTGGGTCTTGTACTCTGACTGGTGGGTCTTGTACTCTGACTGGTGGGTCTTGTACTCTGACTGGTGGGTCTTGTACTCTGACTGGTGGGTCTTGTACTCTGACTGGTGGGTCTTGTACTCTGACAATACATGTGACTATGGTGGGTCTTGTACTCTGACTGGTGGGTCTTGTACTCTGACTGGTGGGTCTTGTACTCTGACTGGTGGGTCTTGTACTCTGACTGGTGGGTCTTGTACTCTGACATACATGTGACTATGGTGGGTCTTGTACTCTGACTGGTGGGTCTTGTACTCTGACTGGTGGGTCTTGTACTCTGACTGGTGGGTCTTGTACTCTGACTGGTGGGTCTTGTACTCTGACTACATGTGACTATGGTGGGTCTTGTACTCTGACTGGTGGGTCTTGTACTCTGACTGGTGGGTCTTGTACTCTGACTGGTGGGTCTTGTACTCTGACTGGTGGGTCTTGTACTCTGACTGGTGGGTCTTGTACTCTGACTGGTGGGTCTTGTACTCTGACTGGTGGGTCTTGTACTCTGACTGGTGGGTCTTGTACTCTGACTGGTGGGTCTTGTACTCTGACTGGTGGGTCTTGTACTCTGACTGGTGGGTCTTGTACTCTGACTGGTGGGTCTTGTACTCTGACTGGTGGGTCTTGTACTCTGACTGGTGGGTCTTGTACTCTGACTGGTGGGTCTTGTACTCTGACTGGTGGGTCTTGTACTCTGACAATACAATGTGACTATGGTGGGTCTTGTACTCTGACTGGTGGGTCTTGTACTCTGACTGGTGGGTCTTGTACTCTGACTGGTGGGTCTTGTACTCTGACTGGTGGGTCTTGTACTCTGACTGGTGGGTCTTGTACTCTGACTGGTGGGTCTTGTACTCTGACTGGTGGGTCTTGTACTCTGACTGGTGGGTCTTGTACTCTGACATACAATGTGACTATGGTGGGTCTTGTACTCTGACTGGTGGGTCTTGTACTCTGACTAGTGGGTCTTGTACTCTGACTGGTGGGTCTTGTACTCTGACTGGTGGGTCTTGTACTCTGACTGGTGGGTCTTGTACTCTGACTGGTGGGTCTTGTACTCTGACTGGTGGGTCTTGTACTCTGACTGGTGGGTCTTGTACTCTGACTGGTGGGTCTTGTACTCTGACAATACAATGTGACTATGGTGGGTCTTGTACTCTGACTGGTGGGTCTTGTACTCTGACTGGTGGGTCTTGTACTCTGACTCTGATGTGGGTCTTGTACTCTGACTGGTGGGTCTTGTACTCTGACAATACAATGTGACTATGGTGGGTCTTGTACTCTGACTGGTGGGTCTTGTACTCTGACTGGTGGGTCTTGTACTCTGACTGGTGGGTCTTGTACTCTGACATACAATGTGACTATGGTGGGTCTTGTACTCTGACTGGTGGGTCTTGTACTCTGACTGGTGGGTCTTGTACTCTGACTGTGACTATGGTGGGTCTTGTACTCTGACTGGTGGGTCTTGTACTCTGACTAGTGGGTCTTGTACTCTGACTAGTGGGTCTTGTACTCTGACTGGTGGGTCTTGTACTCTGACTGGTGGGTCTTGTACTCTGACAATACAATGTGACTATGGTGGGTCTTGTACTCTGACTGGTGGGTCTTGTACTCTGACTGGTGGGTCTTGTACTCTGACTGGTGGGTCTTGTACTCTGACTGGTGGGTCTTGTACTCTGACTAGTGGGTCTTGTACTCTGACTGGTGGGTCTTGTACTCTGACAATACAATGTGACTATGGTGGGTCTTGTACTCTGACTGGTGGGTCTTGTACTCTGACTGGTGGGTCTTGTACTCTGACTGGTGGGTCTTGTACTCTGACTGGTGGGTCTTGTACTCTGACTGACTAGGTGGGTCTTGTACTCTGACTGGTGGGTCTTGTACTCTGACTAGTGGGTCTTGTACTCTGACTGGTGGGTCTTGTACTCTGACTGGTGGGTCTTGTACTCTGACATACAATGTGACTATGGTGGGTCTTGTACTCTGACTGGTGGGTCTTGTACTCTGACATACAATGTGACTATGGTGGGTCTTGTACTCTGACTGGTGGGTCTTGTACTCTGACTGGTGGGTCTTGTACTCTGAC